>VZRV01001893.1:1133666-1243308 GCA_013398115.1 Falcunculus frontatus | reverse complement strand
AGCCGCACACTGGCTCTTGCCCCCCGAACTGCCCCCTCCAGCCCCTCTCGCCCACCCCTCATCCCGCCGCTGGCACCCGCTCAACATCCCCCCGCGCCGCCCTCGAAGCTCTTCCCCGTTTTAGCTCCCGTGCGAGCGCTCCGCGACAGCTTTGAAGTATTTTTATAAACTCTATTCGTGGCTGTTCCCACCTCGCCCGAGAACTTGCCTGCCTGGCGGGGGAGCGGCTGCCGGCTGCACATGGCTCCACAGGCGGCCCCCGGGCGAGGGGCGCGGGTGGCGGCGGGGCTCCCGGGAGGGCCAGGCAGGGCCGGAGGTTTCCTCGGGAGGCCGCTGAGGTGCCCAAGCCGGCGGGGTGGTCGCAGCCGCCCCCCGAGCAGGGGCACATCAGGGGGTTTCTGGGGGGTCCGCCCCAGCTAGGCTGGGGGTTGAAGTCGGGGCACTTGTCTCACGCCTTGTCTCCCTTCCCTCACCGAACTGTGCACTTCCACATAACTCGGTTTTTTTGTTATTTATTTAAATACCTGACTAGGGATGGAAAGCTGCCCGCTTCTAAACCGCGCTACGCTTTAGTGCGAAGCACATCCATTTCGGACATCTGTTCAGGGTGTGTGAGGCACTCACTCACCTGCCGCCCACAAAGGCAGCTGCCATTTTAACCCTCCCCACTGCCCTGTCCTCCACAACGCCTCCAGGCTCCTCTTCCACACAATTTGTCTGCATCTTTTAATTTCATGTATTGGCTTCCCTTAGCCTCTCTGTTGCCTTTTCTTCCTTTTCCATTTTGCTTTCAGCATCCAGGAGTCCCTTTTGTGTTCTCAGTCTTCATCCATAACCCCTTTGCATGTATCCCCCTCTATCTCCTCTTCTTTGCCCAGCTTCCCAAAGCCTGTGCCTGCTCACAAATCGCAGACACAAAGTAGAGAAGTGAGGGGGAAGAGCATTCACCACCTTCCTCACAGGTTCCAGTTGTGTTGGGGCTGGGGACAACCCTTATTCAAGGGGTACCCTCAGCCAGTGGCTGAGGACGGGCACTGTGCCTGCCTGAGGGCAATCTGAGGCTTCAGCTCTCTTTTAAATGAATGAGGAATTTTGATTGTAGTTTGAACATAGAAGTTTGGTTATAGAAAATTTTAATTTGTGCCCAGTATGACAGAGCTAAAGGGGAAAGCTGTCCCTTTTGACATTAAACGTAATTCCAAAGATAGTGTCTGTTGTACTTCACCTATCTCTTTCTATGAGGGAGATGAAGCTAAAGCTGCTGATTTTATTTTCTCCCTTGCCTCCATGCTCTTTCTATGGCCCTTGCAGTACCTTTCTTTTAGCCTTTCCTGTAGTTACTGATTCCATCTATACCAGGATAATTCCCAGTCATTGTAGAGGGAAATCTGGTATGCTTTTTGCAGGTTGTTCCTGTTGAAAATGTTAACAGTCTGTCCTTTTAGATTGTACTTTTTCCTACAATCCTTTCCAATGAATCATACCAGATCCAGTTATAGAGATGATGCTTCCATGTTTGCTAAAAATAAATACTAACCCTAAATTTTGGAGCAAGATATTTGCTCTTTAAAAGCCAGATCCAAAATCGGTGATAATTTTGTGGATGAGATCCCTAAATTAACATCCTTGGGTGAACAGGTTTTTTTATTAGCCTTATCTCTTCCACAATTTCTAACTTGACATTTTAAAATGATCCCTTAGCCAAATAGAGAAGTACTTCTGGTAAGTCAGCATATGGTAAAGAATATCCTAGAATCACTTCACAAATATGCCAAGCTTGTGTTCTGCAACTGTTAGGCAGGTTTTTTTCTCATTCTCTTTTTTTTATGGGAAGAAAATCTGTTAATATGTGAAGGTACTGAAAGATAAATTAAAAATCTGGTGGATTTAGCCAGTTTATCATCTTTCTTAAACCTTAAGGATATCCATATGTTAAATTATTGGCAATAAAATTACTCAGTATGTTAATTTCAGGGCGGAGGAATTTCATTTGTCCATACTAGCTTTTTATTTTTGTAGCAGTGCAGATCATACTGAAAGATTAACTTTCATCCTCCTGTGGATGCTTAAAACTTGCTTTCTTATGGTCACTGAAAAAATATGGAGGTTTGCCTTGTGAATTTTGTTCTTGTGTGTAAATTAATGAGCTGTTGTTGCTTCTAAGTAATTTTTATTCTATGGGCTTGGTAGTCATGTGAATGAGTTTGTATTTTTCTGTGCTGGCCTCAGGACACTCATAAGAATTATATGATCTTTCTTGGGGGTGGAAATTTTAAATACAGAAAATGTATTTGAATTATTTCAGGGAGTAAGGGATCACATCACTGACAGCCAGAATATGCCAGCCATTTTGAGAGACAGAGAAACACACACACACGGCAGAAGTGGTTGAGTTTTATAAAGATCGCAGTCTCTGTCATACTGGACACGTGCTTGACATGTGAATAGTAATCAGGAGTGCTGCACTAGCTCTGGGGCTTATTATTCATTCCTCAGTTTAATTAGGATATTGTTTGATTTGTGAGTATCAACTGTGTATGTTGGACTTCCCAGGTACTAGTGAGCTGTAGCCATGAATTAAAAGATGTCTTTAAACAAATAAACAGGTGCAGATATCTGTCATTCTGATCTGTGTTTATTTGAGGTTTGAAATACTGAGAGCCAAAATTGGCTGAGAAAACTTTTGCTTTACATTCCAACAAGATTTGGGCCATAATTTAAAATCCATGTTTTGGGGAGTGGACAGGAGGGATGAATACACAAAGTGTGAGAAGATGTGTTTGCTCTGTGGTTGCATTAGTAGAAATCCTTCCTATGTTTCAAGATGTGTGGTTAAATTACCTCATACCAGACAGCAATTAAACTGTACATCGTTATATATAGTAGCAGAAGATAGGCCAAACATTTGTGGAAAAAAAAAAATTCTTCACAAATGAAAGCGGGCATGTGAGAAATAGCTGTGCAGCACTATCAGTAAAAGACTCAAACCTTTTGGACTTGTCATCTATCAGTTTTAGACAGACAAAGTATGCATGTAATAAGAAATAGACATAACTTCAATATAGGGCCGGGTCTATGCAAGTTTGTAGATTCTTTTCCACTTATAAAGGGGGGAGAGTGTTGCACAAAGTGTGATAATACTTTACATTTTCTAAAAATTCAATACAAGCATGAAATTCTCAGGGGCTTTCTGAACTCCCATAAAGAAACTCTCCGTGCTTTATTGTAACTGAGGTGTAAAAAGCACGAAGAATTTTTTCCACGACAGCATGAATCCCACCAATTATGCTAGGATTAGCATCAGTAATTTTAACAGACTCCAAGTGGCAGAATAAAATCTGATGGCTCAAATTTGACCCCCCCTGCATGCCTGCCCCTCTGCTGACACATTGCTGCCCCCAAGGCAGCGATGTTTGATTCAGTTCTGAATTGATTCCAAAACCATTGCAGTTTTCAGCCAGTATATTACAGTCAGTTGAAATTAATATCTGTTAAAGGTTAATAAACTTGGTTAAACATGGTGTGGATTCAGGAGTACACTGAGAACCAGATCAGATGTCCCTGCATTGAAAGTGGCAATAGCCATCAGAGGGAAAACTGGGGAAGGTGAGGATAGCAACAGCTTCAACTCTTATGTTTTAATCTGATGCTGAGTCTGACAGAGCCCCTGTTCTCCACCCTTTGCCTAAGACCTTAGACCAGCTACTGAAAGCTGTGCTGTTAAACCAGTGTCTCAGTTCAATGCATTCAGTGCAGGCAAATCTCTGTGAAAAGTGCTCATCATCTGAGAGGAACCACCCACATCTTCTGGAGTAATTCATTAAGAAATTTAAAGCCATCAGATTTTCTCCCCAGTTAAGCAGATTTGAGCTGAAACTTGATGGTGAAAAAGAATGTATGTTTCAAATGAGATGAATGTATTAAGCATAAACTACTCAGAATGGGATATACAGAATAGAAATCTGTAAAATTCTGAAGGCATTGTAGAAGTGGCTTAAGACTCAGACTGAGAGAATAAAAACCAAAGAATGTTGTTAATTTATGTTTAACCTGCATTCTCTGTGTTTTAAGATCAGTGGACAAAAGACTTCCACAGATTGAAAGCATCAAAAAAGAGAACAAGCAGTAGCATTCCCTTGTGTTCAACAGACTTCTGCACTGACTGCAGCAAGGGCAGAATTGGTTCTTCAGTTAGTTCTAGATGGGAATGTGTTCTTACCCCAAATGAAGGACAAGATGCTTCAAGAGGCTTTTTCAGCTGCAATAGCTTTGATTCTGAGGCATGGCCGCTTGTCCTTTGGTGATCAATATGTGCAGTGCATCCCTGTGCTTTGAGAGGTTGTTCCACAGGGACTGGTGAGCACGAGTTTTTCTCCTATGTTTATTACCCCCAGGATCCTCAAGTTCTGAAACAAGTTTTGATCTGAGGGAGTAGAGGACTGAGCCATTTCTTGTGTAGAGGTACAGGTGGAAATCACAATGATTTGTGAATTTCTGTAGCTGGAATGCAGTGCTCTTTTCAAGGGATTCATGTGTGGGTCTTTCTGTGTGGAATCAAAACAGCTTGTGTGTGCTCTTCTTGCTTACTCACATGTTTCTGGTGGCCTCATTCACTTAACCTTAATAATGTGAGCAGGATTTGATTCTGTATTGCTTCTGTGTGTGTAACATAGAATGTAAATGTGTGTTCTAGGGCTGAACTAACACAGCTGTGTTTTTAAAAGGAGCAATGCATTGTTCATACATTCTTTGCTTATTGCTTATCAGGTTTACTAGAAAGCAGTACGAGGCTAAAACCTCATGAAGCTCAAAGCTACAGAAAGAAGGCATTGTGGGTTTCCTGGGTCTCCATTATTGTCACACTGGCTCTTGCAGTGGCTGCTTTCAGTGAGTATTGGGAATATTTTAAATCTTCACACCTCTTCCTTTTTGTTTTTCTTTCGGTCTCTCAGAACTACTTTCTTTGTGGAAGCTTTCTCCTCTTTTTTTCTTTGCAACTGCTAAAGAGGTTTCTCTCTAGACTGCCTGTGTCTGCATGGTGCTTATAAATTAGTAAAACTGTTGGTTTTTTTCTGCAGAGTAGAGGGTTGTGGAAGGTCAGAGAAAGAAACAGGAGATGTTGATTCCTGCTAGCATTTATACATGTGGAACTGTTCATTTTGGAGAATGGTGTAAAAACCATTATGCAGTGGGTTGCCTTTTACCAGAGAGGTCAAATATGCCAAGTCTCAATCTGCTTGGGATTTGTAGTGGGAAGGCTATAATAAAGAACAGTGAATTGTAAGGGAGAAATATATAATTTATCTGTATTACACTGACAGATAACCTGAGACAATGCTGATCTGGAAGAGAAATTCCAATTTCTTTTTAGACCAGTGCTTTTCTGTAAGTTTCATGACATTTTTCTAGTTTACCTTTAAACAAAGACTTTCAGCGGGGAAAAAAGAAGCAAACAAGACCCAAAACACTTTTATATGAAAAAAAAAATATATTTCTTTTATTTCAAAACAGGAAGAAATGCAACATTGTGTAAATACGAATTTTAGTTCAACACAAATTTGCAAAATACAAGCTTTCTCTATTGGGCAATTAAGTAACACATTAAAGACAAAAAGAAACATGGAATCTGGAACAAAATCTTTGCAGTGGCACATTATCTGTTTTAGAGAAGGAAAAATCAGAAGTGATTGAATTTATGCTTTTATACAAACAAAAGGAAGGCTCTGTCTAGGAGACATCAAAGAAGTCTCAAAAGATCATTCTTAAGCTTGATAAAGGCAGACTTGTACTATTTTTCCCTTTTTTTTCGGAATCACAGCAGCATGTCTTTTGTTTTTCTAATCTGCATTGTATGACCTGCTGCTGGAAGTTGGTGTCAGCTCCCAGGAGAGGTGATTAAAATCTGACCAAATGGTCTCTGAGAACTCAACATATATTACTCAGAGCAATTTATATGGAAACACGGGTACAATATCTTGGTTCAGAAATGAGAAAAAAGAGAAGGAACACTTAAAAGCAGAATCTGACACTGTAAAGAATTTGAATGTTAACAAGAGAGTGAAACAAGTTTCCATTTTGTTCTGCTTCATGGAAATACAGTAGTGGTCTGTCTTTGCTACTGAAGCAACATAAAGGTAAATGCTGTAACAGAATAACCTTGTTACCTATTAACACTATAGTTTTGGGGAGTATTGTGACATGGCTTAATTTTATTTTGTTTTCGTTTTTTGGGGTTGCAAGAATTAAGTGTAATATAGATAACTAAAACTCTGTCTTTTAAAAGGATCCTTAAAAATATTTTGGAAGACTATTTAGGCTGATTTTTTTTTTCTTTCCTTATTTTTGGCACTGTGGTAGTGTTTAGAGAAACAAACAAACAAACAACAGCAAAAAATGTAGTCCCTGTCTGGATATACTGTGGCTGCATATTCAGCTGGAGGGGACAGGCGCTGAACTACTGAAATCAGTAGCAGACTAATTGTATGTTTTGGGAATGTATGTTTCCTCATGGTTTGCTGAGGCTAAATTTATGAACAATAAAAGAGGAATCACCACCCAGATACATATTAAATCTGTATGGAATCTCTTAATAGGTAGTTGGCAGTTAACTTACGTGCCACAAAAGCATTGCCAGGGCTTTTCATGTGTTTACTATTAAAAATTTTCAATCTTTGAGGAAAATACAGTGACTTCTGGGGATCACTTTGCTGTCCCCAGGCAATTTCAGACGTTCTGCTCATTTTATTGTCTCACACTGGCTGCTTTCTTCCTCAGTGCTGTCCTTTTAGCAGGTTCCTCTAGCCAATCCATGAGCTGGGAGAGGTGCCGGGTGACCAGAGTTTGCTGCCTGTTTGATATAAATGTCTAGTTGTCACTTTGGGATATCTGACACTGACAATTCTTTGCAAACAGCTGCCATTTAAAGCATTCTCTTTCCATTTTACCTCCTGTCTGTAATGGTGAAATGTTAAAAATACAGCCCTGATGTTCCATTTCAGTGAAAAATGGGGACCTGTTGTAGTAATTGTTGGGCTACAGTGACTATTCTCTCTGCTCTTCCTGACTTCCCTATAAATTCCTCACTTAAATTTCTGTTTTATTCCCTTATAGGCTTCAAAATACTTTCTTGCAAGTGTATCCCACATCATGCAGTCAAGATACTAGGCCAGGGAACTGATGTTATTTGACAACTGTAGTTAAAGGAATGGAGGACATGAAAGGTAGGAAAAATGCTAAGGGGAGTGATGCCCATGTGGAGAGTAAGGAAGAGGTTCAGGAGCCTCCTTTTCCAACCAAGTGTTTGTAACTTGACTTCCTTTCCTTTTTTATGGTCCTCTCTCCATCCTTCCCTTCAAGGCTAGTCTAGTTGCCTCCAATACTATATTTTGCCAGCATTAGAGTAAGTTGGAATGGTTTATCCTGACTGGTATGAAGTGTTTTCTTTTGGTGGGATTATAATGCTGCCTTAGTTGAACTCTGGTCTTTCACTTGGTAATTTTGAAAGAGATTGAAAAATCTCATGTTGTTTTGAATACATAAAGTAGTTTCCTTATTAGATAATGACCTATGACAAATGAGGCTTGAGATCATAGAATCATAAAATTTGAAGGTTGGAAAAGGCCTCTAAGATTGTCGAGTTTGACTGTTAACCCAGCACTGCTGCATTCATGACTAAATCATGCCCCTAAGTGCCACATTCACACATTTTTTGAACACTTCCAGAGATGATGATTCCACCACTTCCCTGTGCAGCCTGTTCCAGTGCCTGACCACCCTTTCAGAGTATAAATTTTTTCTAATATCTAATCTAAGCTTCCCCTGGCACAACTTGAGGCCATCCTCTCATCCTGTCACTTGTTGCCTGGGAGAAGAGAGTGACTCCCACCTCACTACAACCTCCTTTCAGGGAGTTATACAGTGATAATGTCCCCATTGCTCTGAGCTCTGTATGTTAGACTTGCTCTTAGAAAGAACCTGTGTATTGTGTATTATAAACGTGCAGAAATTAGAATTGTGAGATGCCTATATATGCCTACATGTCATGTATTTGCTGGAAAACAGGTGTATGATATGAATTATCTCTGAGATGGGCTCTTTTGTGGCCTGAGATACTGCAACAGAGGAGGTTGAATGCTGCTGTATACATCAGATTGTGTTTGTGTTTGGTCTCTGGGTTTGGAAAGTTGAACTAGGCTAGGCTCGGTATGGAGCAGAATGACTGCTTAAAGGAAAATGAAGTTGTCACCTTGCATTCACTGATACTGACAAGTAGGACTTAGACCATGAAATCAGCTGTTCCACTTAGCTGAAAGAACAGATCTCTTACTATCAAGCACTTAATAAACTTAATTTTACTACAGAAATGCTGTACTTGTAAAAGACCATGTGGAAGTTCCAGCTGCTGTGTCTAATGCAGCTCCTGCACTCTGTGGTAACCACTGTGGTCTCGTGGCTCTGAGGGCTGTTGCAGATATTGCTCTCCAGCATGAAATTGCACAAGGCTTCAGTAAAATCTCTGTAGACTTAAATGTGTGAGATCCTTGAGGTCAGTGGAGCCCTGTGTATCATCTTTAGTGGCTGAAAATTTGGTGCTCTCAAAATATTCTGGCACTGTTTTTTTGTGCAATACTTTTATGATCAAATGCTAATCAATGCCTGGTGAATAAATTCATTTTGCTCTTCATTTCTATGCTGCCTGAAATAAGCATGCTTGTAGAATTCTCATGAAGAGTAGATTTACATTATTATAAATACATAGCAATAAACAGAGTCTGAGCATAATAGAAGTTATTAAAATGAACATTATTCCTTAGCACCCCAAGTAAGTGCCAGAATAATAATTCTAATATAATTATTTCTGGATTATGGTAATATAAGAAAAGAATGATAACAGAGAAAAGAATGATAACAGAGTATGAACTTTTTTTTTTTTTGCAATGTATATCTGTGTAGTATAAGGCTGCAGTCATTTCATAATAACTATTATTTCTTTCTGTAGCTGCAGTATTGTATGTTCATACTGAGCCTAGTTTAAGAATCATGACAGAAAACAGGTGGAATGGAACTCCGGTGCTTTGAAACTCATTATTCTTAGTTTCTTGACATTTATGTTACTAAAGCATAATTTTGAAAAGTATACAAATATAGCTTCTGCCGTTGCAGTTCAGTTTCTGCTCAGGCAGCTAATCTCTGATAATATTGTCAAACCAGAAAACAAGCTCGTTCTGTCTGGTATTTTTTGTCCAGTGTAGACTTGTGATTCACAGAAAGCAGCGTGTTCATTCATCTTCCTGATCTGATTAGCCAAAATTGTTTCACAGTGAATGGAGGAGTGATATCGATACATCAAAACAATGTATAGACCAAATTCTGCACTGAAGGCTTTCTTTGTAGTCGGAGACTGAGAGGAGATTTATAATGTATGGGTTTGTAAATGTGAGCTTTGTGAAGGGCTGCAGCCAGCCTGTCCCAGCATGGCCAGGGCAGGTCTGCGTTGGCCCTGCTCTCTGGGAGAGGGACAGGGCTGTTTGCAGGGGAAACAGTAGGCAGGTGGGTGCTCAGGGCTGCTCTGGAGATCCCCCCTTTCAGCTCACCACAGGCACAGGTAAGGTTCAGCTGTATAGAAATTACTGAGTGCAGCAAAAGGTCAGATCCTGGTAAGTGTTTAGCCTGGTGTAGGAAGAGGTGCTGGTATTTTGAGGAGGTGAATTCCATTTATTTGTGTCAAATCTCAGGTGGAAACTCAGTAGGTAGAATTCTGTGGGTGGGGGTATTTTACAGGATTAGCTATTGGCCCGTGGGTAAGATATTAAATGTAAATGCAGACACTATATTCTGATTTTATATAAAAAATTGTGTTTCAGAATGAATTGCTGAAAAATGGTTTATCATAGTGAGCTTCCACATACTGAAAGGCATTTTGTTTGAAATGTATGGTGCATATGTTTACAAATTTCAGGGTATGTCTTGCTTTCAGATTAATGCTTTATGCTAACTCAGATTCTAACAGTTATAAATGCCAACAAACTTAGAAATTGTATATGCAGGTCCACTTTAGTCACGGGAATGACTACATTGAGTCATAAAGTCTCATTTGGGTTGGCTGTAGGACATGACTGCTGGTTTTCCTCCACGCTGGTGCATGCAAATGAAATTACATGGGACAAACATTGAGCAATTGAAGGTGTTGTCCTCTGGATGCTCACATATGGATGTACTGATGTAGTCTGTCACTCCCCATCTCAGGCATACTGCTCAGACAACTGAGATGGGGAGTGACTGTATTAATTTATTGATGAATATATCATTTTCTCTGTGGCCCATTCCTAGTCATGCTGGAAAAATTAGATATATGCAGGCTTTCCCTGATGTTTGCACAATACTTAGTATACCCTGGGCACAGCTGTGAATCATAATAACACTACTAATAAAAAATGTAGGGGAAGGGTCATGGTTCTGAAGCTCTTTAGTTTGGGTATTTAATTCTTTAAAGGTCACTGAATGTCAGACAAATGAGGCAGTAAGCAGTCAGGCTGTGTTTAGAGTGTCTCATCTGGGAACCTAAGTGGAACCCCCCAGGATCACTGAAAATGTGAAAAGTCTTGGTTTTTGTGCTTTGTCTTCCAGGAATTATACAGAATTGCATTTCTCACTCCTAAAAACCTAAGAAGAGATTTTTTTAAGATTTTTTTTTCTTGAGTAGAGTACATTACATTTATTCAGAAAGTTCCATTTCAAGTCACAATTCCATGCAAACACCTAAAACCAAGACTAAATGCAGAATAAAGCTCCTCCAGGATAATATGCAGATCCCTCATTTTGCATGTTTCTGAGGGTGTTTAATTACATCAGTTACAAAAAGACAGATGCTTCAGGGCTGTGGTCTCACAGAAGCATTAATGACATATGGAACTCAAATTCCCAAGGTAGAGTTCTGATATTGGTGACTCTTGTGCTTCCCTGTCATCCTCGTTACAGCTGCACCACGACAGTCGAAAATAGTTTGGTCCTAACCATGCTACACATAAAATCTAAAGGACAAAAAATCCATTGCTGTGCAGCACTGGCAGAAAACAGCCTTTTGTATAGGTCAGTCTGTGCTTAATAACAACAAAATGCAATTTTCATTCACTGAAAATAAAATGAGGGACCAGTAAGTGCCTGTCTATTTTTTTTTTTCAGGCATTCAAAGCTCTAAGTGACTTTCTTGGGAGGAGAAAATAACATATGGATGTCAAGTTCAAGACTGATAGCTGTTGAGCAGAAGTGTGGGTCTAAAATCTGCAGTGCTTCACACTTCATGAAATCTTTTTCTTAGCTGGCAGGCAAAATGATGTTAGAAGTCTGTGAAATCTAGAACAGGCTAGATAATGTTATAATGGATCTGAAGAGCAAACAATTAAAAAATGGTTGCTGTGGTGGAAGTTTGTTAAAACAGATGAATTTTTGTTTAAATGCTGACCTTTAAAACATACTAGCCAGTTGTATTTTTGTATTAGAAAATTGCAGGTTAATAGTTCCTTATGTTAAGTACTTATTCTTTTCTCTTGAGAGAAGATCATCCCAAAGAATTTTGGAATTAAAACAGGGTTCTGATGATGAGGGAAAACTGGCACCATAACATGACTTCATGAAGACTGAGGAACGTGCAAGTGCGTTGTCTGGGCTACTTAGTGTAATAATCAGTCACAGTTCTTTCCTTTGTTGTCTTATTTTTCCTTTCCAAGGTTTTGTTGGGGTTTATTTTGTGTGGAAAAGATTGAAATAGGTCTGTGCATTATTTAGACCAGTAAGAACAGTAATATCCTTCAAATGAATTGACATCTATGTTATGTAACACATGTAATATATGTTACATTTAAATGTTATATATGTATGTAATATATGTTATATAACATATGTAACATATGTTATATAGCAGGACACTTTAGACACTTGAAATTTGGTTTTCAGTTTTGCCATCAGATCCCTGCTCAGATTCATTCAAAGGCAACTCTGTGTTTGATGGTTCAGAGGTTCCAACTACGAGAATACAGCTGTGTAGCAAGATGCAATATACAAATAAGTAAGGTAAATAACTAGGTGTAACTATTGTTAAGTAACTGTGTGGATATCATGGATCCTACTCCTATCCCTGAGAGAATTCTACTGTGCCATTAGAGACAGGTGTAGGTAGAGGGTTAATTTTTCTTATGGGAGAAGAATTTAACACTGAATGAGGAAGGTTTTAGGCAGACCTCTTGGTGCTAACTGGGTGGTGTGGGGATGATGTGCCCTACAGCCATCCCTAGCTTGTAGTGAGTGAAAAATGTGTATCTTGACTCAAAGCAGATGGAAGTAGTTAGGCGAAAAAAAAAAGTAATATTAAGTTTATTGCATGTGATTGGTGTTAAGTGTTGTCCATAAAAACCCTGCTTGAATTTTATGTATAAAATTGAAAATAAATGATCCTCTAGTACAAGTCTCAGTTGTTGCTCTTGCTGTATTTGCTGCATCACATAAGTGGGTGTACATCTGCCCTTTGAAGGACCATCACTGCAGTCTGAAAAGTCAAATGTATTTTCAATCAATTGCTGTAGTATCAGTTCCACAGAGAAGTACCTCAGCTGTTGCAGGCTTGTGCAAAGGCATTAATGTGTTAACAGATTTCCTTATGAATGCCTGATATACCAGTAGAATTTGGTTTTCGTAGATCATTTCATAATTTCTCTGCTCTCCCAATTTAAAAATGCACTTCTTTGCTTATTGGCAAAGGTGAACTTGTAATTCTTCGTATGAGGAGCTGAAAATCAATATTAATGACAGAAAATGTATGTTTAATATTCCTTGTATGGTTTCACTTTATTGCTTGAATTTTGTGAGTTCTTAAAGCACTACTGGATTAAAACTTCATGGGCAGCAGCGAAAGTAATGAAAATCAGTGCACAGCTTTCTTCTCTCTAGGTTTTCTGCCAGAAATTTTACAATTCTAAAATATTCATGTTTTTTAACTTATTATGCAACAAAATGTAAGCAGCAAGATGTAAAAGGATACCTGATTTAATTTTTTTAGTAACATTTATAACTTTTGCTTTACCGGGGAGGTTGATAGTGCTTGGTGTTTCCTTTTTCACACTTATTCTCTGTGATTTTTCAGTAACAGCATTTGAGTTCCTTTCATTGAAAGCCGAAATTCGTTAGACTTGATACTTTCTCGGTACAGAATTTTATTTGTAAATTACTCATTTTGGTAAACCTGCAGTGTAGAGGACTCTTTACCTTGCTGCTGGATGTGAAGCCATGGTAGTGCTCTGTGAGAAATGGGAGAATTTGGGAGACTGGGGAGGATATAGAGAGTGGCAGCAGAGACAATCTACTGCAACTGAGGGTGAGGTTGTGAGGTGGCACCACCCCTGTAGAAGTCAATAACCCAGTCTGAGCTGAAGGACACTTAGGTTTCTGAAAATACCACCAGCAAGAGCATAAACCTCATGTCCTGGGTTCCTCCTGCTGATCACGTGCCATGATGCTTTGTGAGAAGAGGTGTATTAACACTCATCTTGTTAAAAATCCAGTTTGATAAATCTAGTTTGGGAAACTTTGATACGCTGTACTAAAAGGGTGCTACAACCTGATCAAATCAGTTTGGTTCAAATAAACCTTACCATAGTCTTTGGTAAAGACTGAAACAAAACATCTGGAGATTGGGAAAGACAAGATAACTTTTAATGGACACTAACCTTCATTTACAAAGCAGTCTTCTTCAGAAGAACCATGAAGAGCTCCTGTGTATCTCTTCTGACTTTAATGTATGACCCATTACTGTTCTTTTATCTCTAGATATTGCAGAAGAAGGGACAGAGGAGCTTATCTTCAGAGTTCGAAGAAGCAGATTAGTCAGTGCTTAGTCGAAGAAGAATGACCAGAAATAACCAGCTGGTATTTTGCTAGACAGAAGAACTGCAGAGGAAGTGGGATAGTCTGACAGATACCATAAAAATAGGTAGACAAGAGGCATCTGCCTTCCAGGAACTGTTGCAGGGTAAGTGGCTTTTGGCACTTGCACCACAAGCTCTCCTTTCTGGAGAGATCTCTGAGCCATTTTTGTGCCAGGTGTGATGCTGAGAGCAAGTAAAGTCTACTGCAGAACAGGATCCTTGGCTGAATCCTAAATGAAGTTTTCTCATCAGATTTGAGGATTGTTTATCTTCTGCTGTTGAAGATTATGCTTCAAGGAGCTGTTAGGTAAAATGTATCTTTTCAATATGTCAGAGTGAAGAAAATACACATCTGAGTGCACTGTCCACAGATCGCATTCTTTAGTGAAACATTTTAATGGCCAAAGAATGACAGCGTTTCCTCGGGCTCTGAAAAAAAATTAGAAGAAAGATTTATTTTTGTTCAGTGGGAGATTGAATAGAATGGAAATGCAGCCTGCAGTGTCAGCTGGGATGCATAGCTGGAGAAAGTATCACCATCATGCTTTTCCATTTCAGTTTCGGTAGGGAACGCTAGACAGGTTAAGGTATACTTGAAATGTTGATATTAAACTCACATTTAGTGTGAATTGAGTTAAGTGTTGCTGACAGGTCCATGGAAAGTACTGGGCAGAGCCAAGTACCCGGCATCAGACCTGGCCAACACCATGGAAGCCAGAGACAAAACTGATGGTGATTGCAGTGGTGGCAGATCACTTCCTAAATACACGGCTCAGGGGTTGTGAGAAAACTGCTCAACAGCTCGAGACAGCCTGTACAGCACTGGTTTATGGGGATCAATTTGCATGTGTGCTGGAGCGTGCTGCCAGGAATAAGAAAGACAGATGTAAGGCATCAGTCTCAGCTTGTTGTGTAAAACAGGGCTGTGTGTAAGCCCAGAGGATTATTGTGTACCTCCCAAATTGATAGACATCACTATTCTCTGACTTGCTGCCATGGCTAACATATATTAGGCTATAATGTCTAACTATGTGGAACTAATAGTACCCAAAAGAGCCAATTCATCTGCTCATTTTTGTGGCACGTTAAAAACTAATAGTAAACTGTGTCTCCTTTTCATTTAGCATGACTTGGTATTTCTGTGTGTAATTGCCTGCAACAAGAAAAGGAGAGATTATTTAACAATCCTCTCTAGCCATGAAAAAATAGGTCAGCAAATTAAATTGTAAAGATTTTTAGTTAAAGAGGTAAAATTCATGGTTACGAGCCCTTTACCATATGAGTTCTGATTGTGGGAAACCCGTAGTCACTGCCTGTGAATGTGTCAAAAAACCAAACCCACAAACATCTAATACTGAGAAGTGGGCAGGAAAAGGATTCCATTTTTGTATTTTGGGTCCTGCCACTTGAGCAAACCCTACTCAAAGGGAAATTTCCTGTTACTCTCCCACTAAGAGACATTCATTGGGTTATTGTGTGTACATTTGCCTGCTGAGAAACATCTGGTGGATGAAAACAAGATGTTTTTGGGATAATGTTGCAAGTAATGTTTAATGGCTTATGGAATCTTTAGGCTTGAAATCACCTGAATACACTTAAGGTAATTTATAGGGACATATCTTCAGCTGGAGGCCATAGATTTGTTGACTTCCATGGGTTTATTTCAATTTGAAACAAATAAGCATCAGTCCTTAAAGTGTATGGCAAATGATAGGATGAACTTGTAGTGATGTGTTTTCAGACCTACATCTCTGTTTTGCATTGCCTTGGCTTTTTGGTAGTATCTTGTTTCTCACTTTTGTGAGGAAATATTTGCTTAAGGCAGTCTGCCTTACTCTTACAAGCATTTGTAAACACTGGGGAAAAAAGGTGAAGTAACAGCAACTCAGATCCTGCTAGGTTCACAGAGGCTGGGCTAAGAATTTGCTCCAGGGATTGTTCTAATCCTGGGCAAAGCCCAAACTTTCTTTGTGGCTTTGGGAAAATGATTTCATTGCCATAAGCTTGTTCTCCATCTGCACACATCAGGCTTTGATAAATGAAAAGGTAACTGATTTTTCTGCCAAGAATTTGAGTGTTTTGCTGTATAGCAGCGGACACGTTTATGAGCATCCTAAGTCTTTCAGAGTGACAACATGCTCTGAATTTTGTATGTGCAGTTGTAGGAGGGTGTTGCTGGCTGCTCCATCTCAGTATTAGCCCAACTGATTTGGGGGATAATTTCCAGAGTTTGTTGTGGTTTGACTGGTGAAAGCTATTTCAAAGTCACAGAATTTCTAATGCTGTAATACACTGAATGCATTTAGATATATTTGACTTCTTGTTGCCTGTGCAGTGGTAACTTTACAGTTGAGTGATGTGTTTTGGGCTGGTGGGTTTTGAGGAATGTGGTGTTACCCCTGATGTATTTTGGTGATGCAGTTAACCCAGTTACTGTTTGGCTGGAACAATTTAGAGACAATTTAGAGTAAGAGGAGAGGGTTGGGCAGTCATATACAGTGGTGGCTGTTGGTGGAGTAGCTTCACTTTGTGCAGGGCCTCTCAAGGTCCCTGAAATACTTAGGGACTTGAATCTGCTTTTTTTTCTGCTTTCTCATTTTTTCTTCTCCCTTTCATAGGTGGTAGAGAAAGGTAAATGTTATTAACGTTGGTTTTTCAGTGCTGGCAAGCTTATGTTTGTTCTCTCTCTTTGAGTAACCATTTTCATTGGTCAGATAGATGTCAGAAAGAACTTTCACAACTTGAAACTGCTGTCAAATGAATACCACTGAGAAATAAAAAGGACAGGAGAATGCTAGGAAATAACCTGCCTTAAGTTCTAAGTGCATGAAGTTCTTGAGATCAAGGAGGAAATCCTTACAGAGGATGGCAGTTAAAAAAATTCGAAAGTATCTTTGAGCAGCAAGTAAGTTGATTTTCACTACTGATAGTTGTCAGGAGCACATTAGAGAGGCCTTAGCTCTCAAGGAAGAACCCATTTTTCCATGTGTCTGTTTGACCTGATGTTCAGTGTAACTTTTCACGTCTGATGTTTTTTTTTTGCAGGGCTATGCTAGGTTTGTTGCATGTACTTTTTCTCTTTTCGGGAAAAACTGAGCCAGAGGTTTTTGTAACAAAGCTCAGCAGTCCAGAGTTCAGAAGTAAGGTTTGAAAGCTGCATAAAAAGTGCAGTTGGATTCCATGAGGTTACCAAATGTTTTCCTCTTTTTTTTCTTTTCTACTTTTTTTTTTTTTTTTTCAAATTTTGCCAAGAGTTGAACAGACATTTGAGGTTTGGCTGGCTCAGGTGTGGCAGTCTAAAACTAGGTAAATTACCTTATTCCCAGGATATATAGACAAATTGGTCCCTGCATTTACTACTCTTTAAGAATCCGCTGGTAATTTGTAACTGAGCTGTGAGTATTTTTCAGAGCATGGCACAGGGAAGTGAAATGGGAGTCTAATGGATCAGATTAGGTACAGCATGTATGGCCCTAGAGATTGCTGTAGTGTTGGAGGATATCTCCCTACCCTTTGTAGCTGAAAAAATAAGCAAAAATCCATTTATGAAGGCTGAGGAAGTCTGCCAACATGAACACTGTCAAGCAGAATGGTGTCCCTGATGGTTTTTGTAGGGGGCTGGAAGTTTGTATTCACCTATTATAGAATGGAGAAGTCAGTCTTTCCGTGTTGTCTTAAAACCATAATGAACAGCTTTCTGCATATGAAGTTTCCCTTTATATCTCCTCCTGGTGTGCTTAGAGTTCACAGTGAAATCAATGCTGTTCTGCAGTGACCGTAAGGCACGCTGGAGTTTAGTGAGTTGGTGATTTGTAACCCTGGCTGGGTACAGTGCACATTTTCTGCATAGGCTTCCTGCTGCAATGCAGGTTTCTGCTGAGCAGTAAAAAGCCTTGCTGAATTTTGCTTTTGCAAAAAAACCAAGTCAAAATAATAAGCCAACTTCTGTAGTACAGGAGAAAAGGTTTGCTAAATATGGTATGACGTAGACAACACAAAAAAGCACCCCAAATGCTGGGTTAAGTTTGTTTAAAAATTTAAGATAGTGCTTATCACTGATGAAATAAATTTTTTATGACCAAATGCACCTCACTTTTTTAAAGGACATGTTCCTGTGATGGTGTGTTCTTTTCTGAGTCTGTTATACTTGTTATTCCAGTGCCTGGCATGGAGAGGAGGTTCAGGTAGATGATTTGAGGAAGAACTACAAAAGGATTCTTGTCTTGCCCTATCTTTACAGCTACTGCAGCCTTGTATGACATTTGAGGACGGGGATGGGAAGTAGGGAAGGCACACAGAGGAGTTCTGAGGGATAGAAAATGATGTGCTAACAGTGCACCTGTTGGGTCTACAGGTTAATCCTGGGAAGGTTTCAGTGTCCCGTGTGTCACAAAGTCCTATTGTCAAGTCTTTGAAACAGACTTTGTCTAAAGAGTTGCTTTCAGTCCCAGTGTCTTTGCTGTTCTCAGGTGCACTGGCCAAGCTCGGTGTCCCTGGCGTGAGGAAAAGCCAAAGGATTTTTTAATCATCATATGGGCAGATGACTTGGGTGCTTTTAGAGGTGGGAGTTGTTTTGATGCTTGATTTCCCTTTGTGCATTCTTGGTTTCCCTGTGATACTGTACAGAGGTGAGCACAATCAGCCTTTCTTTTAATGGCAGCCTTAAAATTGTAGTTGGGCCTGAGGATTCCATGACTTCCATGTAATTGAAGAAAGCAGACAAACTCCCAGTTGGAAAGAAGGGATGAAAACCAGTGATGTCAGTGCTAAACATAGGTGGAAACAGACTCTTTAGTGGATCATCCAGGGTAAAACCCATCAAAGCTGGAGGCAAACAACTCCATAAACAGGGAGATGATATTCTGTCCTCCTGCCCTACAGAGTAGAGGACAGGTGGGAAAACAGATTGCACAACTGGATTGTGAAGAAGCTTCAGGACTTACAAATTGGTTTGGAAATCTAATACAAATGTATAAACGTAAGCATGCAGATTCTGTGGTTTAAAGCAAGGACACAAACCATGGGTGTTGCTAAGTACTATGTAATAAGGAACTGCTTTGAGGGGATGTAGTGCCTCTAAAAGCATGTTCTCAGTTTCAGGCCAAGTAAGCTCTCAGGAGAGCTGGGAAAGCTGAGGGACAAGGTTTATAAGACCAAGCTTGCACTCTTGTGCACTACAGTCAGTTCCTTGCTGCTTGGCACAAGAAGCAAGGGTGCTTATGGCAGATAATGGTACAATGCTGGTTTTATTCAGAAGGAGTGTCCTACACTGTCAGTTTTTGAAACACTCGGAAATCTTTGGAGAAAACACACTTTTGAAGGTAAAGAATTGAGTTTTCTGGAGCTTCTGGTATTCAGCTCTGTTTTGTTTGCTTGTTTTAATTTCTCATGCAGGTGTAAATAGGTTATTCATGAAAAGTAGAGGTCACGTGAGGAGCTGACCTTTGCTTGTAATGAATCTATTTAACTGTCATTCAGGTGATCCATTTTGCAGTTAAAGAACCGATATTGCTACCTGTCCTCTACAGGCAGTTTTACAGTTACAAAGCAGTTTCATTCCAAAAAGCAGCAGATTTGATCTTCAGTTTAAATGTGTCTGTGTCTGGAGTCCAATTAGGAAGGACTGGAAACTTCTCCTTTCCTGGTGGGCTGGGCTTCACATTTGCTGGCAGATAGAACTGCAAAAAATACTAGTTACTACACAGTGCAAGGACACCTTTTAGACCTGTTTTCTCAGCTCTAACTTTTTGTGTGTGTACACAGTGATTTCACTGGGTTAGGTAAGGTGCAGGGGAGTTAATATATTGTATCCCATTAATGATGCTGTGTAGCTCTCCTGCTCACAGAATTTATCTGCCTTGATTTCTCTTCTGGAACTTCAATCAGAATTGATTTTTGCCTTCGTGTGCTACCATGAGTGTCTTGTGATGCTGATGAAGTCAAGATGAGGAATCTCAAGGCCCTGGATCAGCAGAATGTTGATAAAGGGGTTCTGTTTGGGAGGTTATATTCACTGCAATCAATAGAAATCCTTTGTTGTAGGACAACATCAGTAGCTGGGAAGAATTTGACATGCAAAAAAGTGCACAGCTTTAGAAAAATCTGAATTCAGTTTCCAGTTCTGGTGCTGGTAGGGCACTTAACTTTTCTGTCACCTCGTTGCATTTAGATTTTGAGGGCTGCACTTGGTTTTAGTAATCCTGATTTAGGATGAAGAATTAGAAATTAAATAGAAATTAGTTCTTGGGGGGGCTGTGCTGAGAATGAAGCAGGTTGTCTGTTTTTCTGTAAATGCCTCACTGTGTGGTACAGAACTTCCTCTGCCACTTAAAATAACTTTATTTCCCAGAAAAATTCAAGTAAAGGCTGCTGTTTCCATCCTGGAAGTTTCCCCTTCTGGTATTTAACTTATTTTTCTTAAACTAATGGTATTATTCTGGTTAAAAAACATCGGGTCTGCTTTTCTTCAGTATTTGTTAATGAATTTCAAAGTTTCAATTATTGTTTTGTGGTAGTAGAAAATTTGACAAGATTTCATATGGGCATTATTTATTCTGTTTCCCATATGAAAATAGCTGTTTCAGAGTACAATGAGTTTAAGTATTTACCTGAAGGAAATTGCAATGCTTTGGTTGAATCATTTGCTAGTATAAAGTTTTATTTACAGTACTTAGGAGTGCACTGGGCATATCCTCTGTGCTCCCTAGATACATTTTCATAGGCTTTCTGAAAATCTAAGCCCAAAAATCCATCTGAATGCTGTTTTCAGTGGCAGCAATACAAGAGGTGTGGTAACCCTGATTTCCTTCTTACTCCGTGCAAACTTTTGTGTATTTGACAGATGGAAAGATGAAAATTTGGGCATTGAGAGTTATTAATCTTCCCAATTTTTAATTCAGCACCTTGTTGGCAAGGGCTGCCCTGCTCTGCATTTGATTTCACAGCAGCTGTGGTCCTGAGTCACACGGAAAAGCTCGTACGTAGTGTTTGCCTCTGGTGCCGTGCCCACTTCCACAGACACCGGTGAGGGATGCAGAACATCCTGTTACTTTGCTGTTTTGTGAAATGGTGATTAAATCCGAGCTGCTTTAGAAAATAACAAAGTGATTCATAACGCTGCACGGAGCACATGTTGGATTTGGAGATTAGTAAAAATAGTAGGGATGGCTGCTTTGAGCAACTATCAAATTTCTGACTCAAAAAATTGACAATTTCTTTACTTTCTTCCCTGATTTGCTTGGATTATAGAAAGAGAGAATTTAGCTAGCTTTAAGGGATAGGAAAGTGACAGAACCTGAAGACATGAATTCTTTATGCACTTCCAATATTTTCTATCAAATGAAACTGTTTTTCAAATGGAAAGGATTCTTAGCTTTTTAAACTTCTTTTAAAATTTTTTATTGTGGAGATAGATGATTTATGAAACAGATCAAGAATACTAGGCAAGCTCCTGTCTTCCAGGCTCACTGTAGAAGTAGTGATGCAATATTTCAGGTATTTCATGATACAGGACTGTTTTGCTGATGTAGTTCATGTGGTTAATTGCCTTTAGCAGGAGTTAGGTTAGCCTTGAATATAGTGGGCTTCAAAGCAATATATTTGAATGGCTTTCAGTCCCTAGCAACTGAAAAGCTTGTCGTCCTAAAAAATTAAATTAGGTTCTCCAGAAGTACTTAAGAAAGCAATTGTTTTGTAATTGAGGTTTAGGATTGGAAAGGAAAGGTGGGAGAGGGAGAAGCAGTCTTATTCTGGAAAAGAACATTCCCCTAAATGCTGTTTGTTGAGTGAGAGAGAGAGATTGAGGGTCCTAAGAAAGACAGAAATTGTGTTTGCCTGTACTTCAACCCCTGAAGGACTAAACAAGTAGCTCCTGTTCCTTTCCTCCAGATGGAGAGAAGGACCACACAGATGCAGCCCAAATTCCAGTTTTCTGTTGAGGTGCTACTGACTCTTAAAGGAAGATGAATTCAAACTCAAAGTCAGGTCTGATGGATGTGGTGGGTTTTTGGGATACAAATCAGTGGGTAATTTGTCCCCTCTGATAATTCTTCTCTTTAATTTTACCTTTATCTTCTGAAAAATAGGGAAAATTTTTATTTTCTGAGTAAAAAGCCTTTAGAATAAAAACTCCATTAGAATTAAATTACATGCTTAGTAATATAAGGTACTATTTTAGAAGTTAGAAAATTTTGAAGAAGTGCTTATTCCCTTTCTCTTCCTCCTTTTTTTCCCCTATAACTGTTGGATTTGTGGTTTTTTTTTTTCAAGTCCCCATTTGTTTTGAAAATCAAGTTATGCTTCATTCAAGTGCTTAAACAGTACATTTCAGACCATCCTGATCACTGAAAACTATACTTTCTATTAAATTTTGATCATTCCTAGGCAAAAGTATGTGGTCTAGGTTATATACACAGTGATTACTGACTTCAGGGGCAGGTACCTCTTCTTTGCCTGTTGCCTGGCTTTAGATAAGATGAACATTGATATCTTTGCTGTGTGGTGTCAAGGGCATTTTAACCAGCTCCTCTTTGTTTCTGTGGTTTTCTTGGCCCTAACTCTCCTGTTGTTTTGATCATGTCTCAAAAATGCATATTCAGGTCCCAAATCTGTACCACGTTGCAGCATTTTGTATTTCTGGTTTATTATTTATCACTAAATGCCTGTGAATCAGATCATATTTACTATTCCATGCCACTGGGAAGGTTACACTGAAGAAGAATGATTTGAATACTGATTTTAGAAGCCTAATTCTGACTCTTCGTGTCTCAGATCACCTCTTTGAACATTCTCCCAGTGGATAGTTTTGCATTACATGATGTTTTCTTAAAATGTTTAAGAGGAGTTGTTATAGAAATATTGCAACTTTTTTCCATATCTTCTTCATTTTAAGGGAAATTTGTCTGCCATATTTTCAGAACGGTATTTATGTTTGTTAGTGCTTAAGGACTCATAGGCCAGGGCACTGGTCTTCCATCAAGTTTGTTGTTTTCAAGATCTAACCCATTGCTGGGGATTAGCAACTCAGGATTTCAGATTTAATTGTGTTTGTCATGGCCGTGGCCTGTGTTAACAGGCAGCTTTTGAAATTTATCAAGTCAGGGATTGAAGTCGATGGAGTTGTGAAGTTTGAGTCAATTCTCTGTCAGCATTCAGAATTTCAGGAGGAAGCCTGTGAGTGCTGAGAACTGGGTTGGTTAAAAACTGCTTGTGAGGAGTGTTTTTGTAACAAATATCTCTGGGAAACACGGTGTTGGTTGGAGCACATTTCACGGGAACCAAAGATGAAGAAATGATTGTGTAGCTGAGAAGTAATGAACTACTGACAAATGTTTATGTGTTGTTGGCATCTGACCTGCAGCCTGACTTGGGCATGTGTTGGGTTTCCATGTGTAACAACACCATAATTATCAGAAAGAGAGCAGAGCATGCTAATAGTCCTCATGGGTACTTCCAGTAATAGATATAATTGAGTTCACTGAATAACAGTCCTAAATATGCCTTGATTTTTGAAAAGAGAAAGAAATAGCAAAATGATTTCCAATTAAATATTTATTTTATTAGCGCAGGAATTCAGAAGGAATCTAATAAATTTACCACTCTGCTTTGAAGCAATCTACTGGGGGAAATTGTAATTTTAAAAATTGCACCATGAGTTAAATTTATACCAACTCAAAACACCAAACTGTTTTAACAAGCTCTATGCTGTATAAATGAATAGATTAAAGCTGTGTTTGTGTCAGAAGCTGAAGGTGCTACCACTGTGGAGTTCTACTCCAGCAGCTTTCACACGTCACATGGCAGCTGGGTAGGATGCATTGCTATTAAACCAGCAAGGCTATCAAAGAAAGGGAGTCTGAGGTGTCTGGTTTGTTTCATCTGATAATTAAATGGTAATTATGCAGTCAGCCATTCTAGTGTAAAAGTTTGTTTAAGGCAATGTTGGAAATGAAGATCTTTATGTAGAGATAGGGACTTCTTTGAGGGTACTCTGTACTTTTTTGATCCCTAAAATTGAGTGTATTAACAAAAAATGTTCATGGATCGAGAATAAGGAGGACCACTTAAAGAAATATCAACAAAAATATGCTAGAAAATTTAATTTAAAAATTCCATCCTTTAAAGCATCTTGTTGCTTTAAATGGGAAATTACTTTTTAGCTAAATCAAAAGCCTACTATGGAGATCCATACCAAGAAAAGTATGTGAAACATCTTTCCTACATAAATATTGGAGCTAGGAGATCTAGTGTGTAAGGACTGAAAACCCTCCTCACTGAAAAATATTTTATAATCTTGATGCTAACTGTATGCTGTGTAAAATCTATATATCCGAGAATAGACCCTATTTCTCCTCCTGCAATATGAGAATGTTTCCCTCTATAGTGAATTCTGTCTCCCAGATGCAGTGTTTTTACTGGATAATTTTAAATTAGCCTAAGTTTTCCATGTTTGTTCCTAATACTGACTTTTAATCATCATCATCATCATAATCTCTCTATATGTATGTAGTCATTGAAGACCAATTAAATATTGGAATGGTTGCACTGTGAGCTTCACTACTGACTTCATACCGTGGGCTTTTCTGGTTCTGATTTTGAAAGTTGAAAACATTTGGAGGAACTCAAAAATCTCACTTATATTTTTGGTAGCTAATATTTTGCCTAAGGGGAACAGCTCTTTCCAACTTATGCAGTGATTATTTCTTATCCTGGAATAGTGCCTTCTGATGTTTTAGCATTTGGAAGTACAAGTGATACTTGATATAAATTATTCAGTGTTCTTGAAATATCATTTATAACATAATACAGTATAGTCTTACTGGTGGCTGCAAGATATACTTGGCCTATGGGCTTATTTTGTGCAGACCTGGACTAAAAGGACTGAAGAGAGCAATGAAACAGCAAATTACACGGGAAGAGGTGCTTCCTTGTAGCAGTTCTTTAGTTTCCTGCTTCTTTTATCCTTTGAACATTCACCATTCACTGTTCTTAAAACCATGGCCCCTCTCTCAGCTGGGTGGCTGTGTCTGAGCTGAACTGAGCACCTTACCTTGCAAAGGAGAAGGTTCAAAGCTTCACTGGGAGAAAGAAACTTTCTCAGTGGATCTGTTGAGTTGATCATATGCTTTATTTAGATTTGCAATCAAGTGCATTTCAGCTCTTTACATGTATTTGCTTGTGAAGGTCTCACAGTACATGCACAGAAAGAGGTATTTGGCTCATTTTCTATGTCTTCAAGGAGTCCTGCGGTAGTTTAATTTCAAGGGTCTGTAAGGACAACACTGGTTCTCCAGGCATGTCTTCAGCAAATCCCAGAAATTAGTGACAGTATCTGAAGTCCTTGCCTTTTACAGAAAAACGTTCTGCTTTGAAGAAAGGAACCTCTGTAAGTTGTTGATCAGTGTTTGTGCCATTTCTGAAGTAGTTATGAATTAAAACTTAAGCAATGGACTTAGATGGCTGATCTAATCAATGTGGCATGAGGAGCCTTTCAGCATTTGCTCTTCTAATGCATTTGCAAGCTTAAAAATCTGATGGAGTTGCATAGGCAGCCCTTAGACTTTTGGGATACAATTTAAGGATAATGACCATCAGAGATTTTTTGATAGCTGGGCTTGATATATTTTGCTGATGGGATAGCACTGGGTAGTGCATGTATATTGAATTGCCCTATTATCATTAGTGGACTCTGCAGAGAAACACCAAGTCCACAAATACAAATCATAAATATGTCAATAGAATAATTTAAATGAGGCTCATTTAACCTTGTTTAATATAGAAGAATCACTTATAAAGGGTTATGGGATATTTCATTTATGGTTTGGTACTTTGTTTTTCTTGGAAGAGGCTGATCTTTGGAAGCATAAACACATTTTCTGCTATAAACAATGTTTAAAGCTATTAACTGGACATCATCCCAAGTGACAGAGTATAGCAGACGGTTTTGTAGGACTTTGCTGGTGTCTACTTGAACTGCATGCAGCATGGTTAACTGGACTTAGGACACCACACAAACAAAAACCTAGAGGATTCTCTCTCCCTCACTTCTCTCACCAGTCCTATCCCAATTTCAGCATCCTTGTGGCAATCCTGAGTGCCCTGGCCTAGCCAAAGTTCACTGTAGGACTCTGTAACACACCCCATCTGCTAATGTCTCCTGAAAGCAGAGAATAGAAATGTCTCTCCCTAGCAGAAGAGAAGATGGATTTTGTAGGATCCAGTGCCTTCCCTCCCTCCTGATAAGTGTTTTCTTCGGGATCAGGGTGAGTCCCTGTGAGCCATGTAGGTGTGCACCTCATTTGCTCAGATTCATTGGGGATATGACACAAAATGGCATTTTGCTGTCTGTGGCTTATAAGAAGCTTCCTTTTAGCTTTTTATTTAGCTGTTTACCCTAATGGTATTTTAGGTGGTGTATTTTTAATTTGACACACCTGAGCGATCAATATCATTAAAATGCATTTTACAGAGAAGCCACTGAGTGATTTATTCAGAAGATGCAGAGCACGGACAGGAGATAATTGTCCCTTGCCTATATAAAACTCACATTCTAAGCACCAAGTCTAATGACAATAAGAAATCCCTGAATTTGCAGTTGTAGCTATTAATCTTTCTTAATGAATGTAGGGGGTTTTCTACCTTAGTTATGCAAAAACTGTTTTCAGATGGGGGGATTCTGAATTATTCATGTTCCAGTCACGCATCCACACATGTATGTGTCCCTTGAGAAACCAGTGCTCTGTGTTCTACTGTCTGTTGGTTTTGGGTTGGTTTTGTCAATATTTTGTGGGGAGACTGTCAATTAGTAAACCAGTGTAACAGAAAACTGCTCTCATAATGGTAGACATGGAAAAGATAAGTAATTTGACCCACTGGAGAGGATTATGTTTAAAATGTATTTGGATTTTTTTTTTCTATTTATTTTTTACCTCCCTGCTAATTTCATTCTTGTTATCTTTTAAATAAAATCAGCAGTAATAAGATTACAGATCCATTGAAATCCATCTCTGCAGGCTGTGCATGATGGCTGTTGCTATGCAAAAGTGATATTGTCTCAACCTGAGAAGATTCCAAAGATTCTTGGTGGTACATTGTACTTAAAAAGCACTTTTCCCAGTGATGACTCCTTCGAAGGTTAGTTTTTTATTTATGAGAGTATGGGCTCTCCCCCAAACATTGCATAGTACTCTATAAATAGGGCACAGAAATACAAATACCTTTAAATAGTTTGCATGTATAATGATTTCCACCAATCCAATGATAACCTGGATTTCTGTGTGTATTTGGAGAGCACAGCTGTTTTGACTTGAAATGCTGTCTGCCCTGGAGCTCTCCGTCTATTTTGTTGCCCACCAAGGAATTGTTATTTGGTGACATAGAAAATTATTTAGGGTAATTAGTTAGGCAGTAGTGACTTTTGGGTTTCTTCCAGCAGTGACACTTCATTTGAATGCTGGTTTCAGGGACAAACTGCTCTGGTAACATGGATTAAATCAAACAGGGATCAAAGTGGTTCACTGATTTATTGATGGCATGTAATTAACTGGCAATCAGTAAATTGTACATTAAGGATCAATGCCAGCAGTGAAATGGATAAACCACAATGTTAGACACTTGCAAAATGCCTGTTTGCAACACCAAACTCCCAAGTACTCTTGTCTAACCAACCCTAATCTCCCCAAGGTTATATGTGCTCCCCCATCCCTTCATTACAGAAATAAAGAGTTTTGAGCCTTCCCTGGGTGTGTGCTGGATGTGTTGCCACCCCTCCAGTGGTGACAGATGTGGGTTCTGTGTGTCCTCTACGGCACATCCTCAGCACCCCCTGAGGTCTGTGTGTGTGCTGGGTCCCACCTGTGGTGTTCCTGGTGTTGTCCTGTGGCCTGGAGAGCTGGCTCCACAGGGAGCCTGGCAAGGAGGCTGCCCAGCAGCTCCTGGGCATGGGCTGTAGTGCTGCTGGGGGGACGCTGGGTAGTGCCAGGCACACCTTGGATTACAGGTGTTCCCCTGCTGTTTGCCTGCTGTGGTTACAAACGCTTATGTTTCTTTGTTTCAAAGTTTCTTCATTCTTCCCCTCATTTCATCCTCTTTACCACAGCCCGTTTTGGGCAGACACTTTGTCTTCTCACCGATCCTGTAGGGATTACTTGAATCCTGACATTTTGTTCTCAGAGACAGGGAATGCTGAATGTTCACCCCCTTTCAAGTAAGCGTTTCAAAGACAGATGGATTTTTCTTATTCTCTCTGTTATGAATTCACAAAGGCAGGCCGAAACTTACTGAACTGATTGAGCCCTGCAGGGATTGTTATGTTTTGCATTTTGTATCATTCTCTCTGAAGTCATAGCATCAGGCAGTAGCAGAGCTGGAAACGGGACCCCAGAGATCAGACTGCCAAATTTTGGCCTAAGTGCTAGAGATGTCTTTGCCTTCTTGCCCTGGAATTCCTGCCTACTCCCACCTGCTCAAGTTTTTCTGAAGTTCAGGATAAGTATTTAAGTTATGATGATAATTGGCATTATATCTCCAAGCATTTTGGTATTAAAGTCTCCAAGCGTTTTTTTCCCTTTCAGAAACAGCTTGAAGTTTAAGAGGTTTCCTGTGGATATCTGTATGATGAGGGACCTGCAAAAATCTGATTGTAGAACCAGATTTGGGCTTTGATTCTTTGTGTTGAGGAGTAAGAATTACAGCCTTCAGCATTTCTGGAAACCTTGGAAGGTGTAAGCGTTGGCTTAGCTAAAGAGCTGAGTAATTCACTCAGAAAACAGTGAACAGTCTGCAGAGTGGGATTTTTTTTTTTCCTCTGAGCTCTGCCAATGTATGTTATGGAAAAATGGCTAAATGAGGAAACTCATGAAAACATTTCCTCAATTCACACCTCCCACTCAACTGACAGTTCAAAAACTGAGTCAGAAGGGCTAAGAATTGCTCAAAAGTACTGTTGGAATTTGGCAAGGACTTTGGAGCTAAGATTTTATCTCTAATTTGTAGTAAGCTACCTACTGCTGTCATCAGCTGCCATAAGTTTTGACCAGTAGAAGTCCTTAACTGAAGATTAATAGTTCCAATTCAATTATTTTTTCTCACCTCTTATTCAGATTTTTGATATTGGGAATCCTTTGAGGCTCTGTTTTGGCAGAGGAGTAGCAAATGGCTGTTGTGTTAAATTCAGCTTCCTGTACTCGCTACATATTTTAATAGATTGTGTTTAACTGCACTGTCCGTGGCTGCAGTTATCTAAAGGATTGAAAAACTGGTGGATTGCCCACATAATGGTAAAACAAAGTATTAGCACTGTGAGCAGCAGGAGGCAGTTTTACTTCAGGTGTTTTGTAGGCCGATGTCTGTCTAATGCACCATTCCCTAGAACAGGACAGCCTCTGTGGGTTTGTGAGGGTCAGGTCCTGCTTGACCAGCCTCATCTCCTTAATCAGACAGCCCACTTCGTGGATGAGAGAGAGTTTATGGGTGTCTCTTTAGAAAAGACACTGTCTCCCGAAGCATTTTCCTGGAGAAGCTGGCTGCTCATGGCAGTGATGGGTGCACTGTTTGCTGGGTAAAAACCTGGCTGGATGTCCAAGCCCAGGGAGTGGTGGGGAATGAGTTAGATCTAGCTGGGGCCATCACCAGTGGAGCTTCCCAGGGCCCAGCACTGGGGCCAGCCCTGTTTAAAATCTTTATTGATGATCTGGACAAGGAGATCGAGGGCACCCTCAGTAAGTTCACAGACAGCATCAAGTTGGGCAGGAGCATGGATCTGCTGGAGGGCAGGAAGGATCTGCAGAGGGATCTGGACAGGCTGGATCAAAGGGCTGAGGCTAGTTGTGTGAGGTCCATGTGGTGATCATGAGAATTAGGTAGAGTGGGGGGAAGAAAGGGCACCTTATTCATACAGCTTTGGTTATTGGTTTGTTTTGGCTTCTTCATTGATAAATGCAAGGTTTGCTGGATTATATTCTTAGAATATCAGACTGGGAGGAAAGGGAGGGATTCAGAAAAATGGTTGTTTCAGAATAAGCAGCAATATAATATATATTATTTATTTACACTTCTTTATTTGAATTTTTAAAATTTAGTTGCCATTTGACACAGATGGAACTGCCTCAGTGCACGTGCTAGAGCTTGAATTGAAACTGTTCCATGGTTGAAATCTGAATTTATTTTCAGCCTAGTTGTGTTAGCCATCTCCAGGATGATTTTAGACTGCAAGTTGTTAAATCATATAAAGATTTGTGTGTGGCTTCTCAATAAGAGTTGAAGAAATTAAGTTTCTAGGAACTTGGTGTGTGCAGAAGTATTTTCAGCAGCAAAACTGATACTACACTGTACCAGAGCATTATGAGTTTTGTACTCATTTTACTCTGGTCTTTTGTGACTGTTTTTTTTAAGGTGTAAAATAGAATCTGATCTGTTTGCCCATACATGGTTCTTTTGGTTTGGTTAAGCAGAACTGGCACAATGTAAGTGTAGAATTTTGATTCTAAACTCTCTATAACTTAGCTTTGATTTGAGCAACCTCTTACTCTATAGTACAGTTGTATGTCTTGTTTTTGGGAAAGGATTAACTACAATAATACAGTGGGTCTAAATCCATTAGAGCATCCAGTATTTATGGGGAGATTTTAATGAGTCTTTCAAAAAAATCCTACTTATAAGGTGAGTATTTAATATATTTTAGGAAGTTATGTATTCCAGCAGACTATAGTGGCATGACTGGTGTTACTAAGTGCATCTGTTTTCCCCACAAACAGACATAAATACAAATTATTTTTGTTGTTTACATTAATATTTATGTTTCAGGGTCTGCATATGTAATAGGAATTCTGCTGGAAAATGAAGTCTGTTTCAGGCTGCTTATTATACATATGAAGCTTTCTACCCATTGTTTTATTCCAGTCATTTTAAAAATAGAAATCAAACAGATTTCTTTTTTCCCTAATATGCATATTGGATCTGATACAAGGAATTTTAGATTGCAGACAACTAAAGAACATAAGACTGGAGTACCTTTTATTTCATTATTTTAACTTCAAAACTTAGGTGCCTTACTTCTTTACCGAAGCATTTCTCCAGGAAGTATAGGCAGTGCTGTGAACATTTAATCCAGATGTTTCTGAAGTGCTCTAAGAAAGCCATCAGCTCTTGTTGAGCAATTTGTAATTGTTTTTCTTTTCTTTCTGTCAAACTAAAAAATCTTCTAGTTATCTCATCAGGAGAATGCTATGTATAAGTGCTAGAGGAAAGTAATATGAATTTTCTTGAGTTTACTCAATCTATGGTAACTCAAAATATCAGCACATTACACCAGAAATGTAACACAGGAAGTGTTTATGAATCTATTATAGGTAAGGATTTTACCTTTCCTCTAAATCACCAAAAGATGTAGATGGGGTTTTTTTTAATGTATAGACACGTACACAATCTTTTTTCTTTGTTTTGTTTTTGTCCAAATTTCCGATGTATACCCAAGGCACCCAAATTCTCCAACTGCATAAACCAATGCCTGGCTTTGTCTGAGCGTCTCTCTTGACTTCAAGTGACCCAAGTTCAAATCTGGTAAGTACTTGGAGGATAATGAACTTGGATGATGTCTTTATTAGGGTTTTTGTGGCTCTGGAGTTGCTGGCAGGATGTTTCCAGGCTGCTGAAACTTAAACACACTTAGCTGTGTCTGCTGCTATGAAATGTGCTGCAAATTCTTGACTCAGCAGCAGACAAGGCTGTGGTCTGCAGCTGCCAGCACTGATCCATCATTTCTCTGAATAGTTGCCTGAGGTATCATTTTGCTGGTCTCAGTTGCATCAAGCCACGTGCCTGCACGTTGCTGCTGAGATTTTAGGGTGTGGGAGATCCTGGAACAGGACTGGCATTTCTATGCCTTGGAAATAATGGAGGAGGGAATGGCAGCCACCAGCTGGAACAGTCAAGAACAGCAGCCAGAGCTCTGTGCCATGTTTTGGTTAGCTGGGAGTAGGTGAAGGAAGAAAACTCTGCTGCTGCTAGGATAAGTCTGACAGCTCCTTCTTCCTGTTTCATCCTTTCTGGCTGCAGATGTCGAATTTGGGTAAGTAAGTAGCAGTCTGGGAGAGATTCACTGGTTATAGATGCAATCTCTGGGTGGACATGGAGAAACTCAAACCCCAGAACTAGGCAGCTCTTATGTCAGCTGGTCACATGAGTACCCAGCAACTGAGGTTTAACTGTGTGAGGGAAAGAAAGGAAGTGAAAGAAAGTCTGTAAGAATGAATAGTTATAATTGCAAGGCTGGAAAAATAAGGTTTCTTCAAGCACACACTGTGTGATAATGCTTGTTTATTACCACATGTCCATCTCTAATGGCAGCAGTTCAACATTTCTTGTTCAGCCCATTTGACCAGTAGATTGAGTCATTTTGATACCTTTATTTATGTGGCATTGCAAAAAGCATGTAGGCAGCAAGAATGTGCAGAAAACTCATGCCCTCCAAATCCTGGAAATACTGATAAAGTTGTAACCTTGCCCAAACACATCAGAATCCTCAAATTTCAATTCATCTGCCACAGAGTTTTGATCATATGCAAAAGTTAATGTGCAATTTTTAGTGGCAGCAACCATGTTGTGTGAAAAGGGATTGTCAAAATACATATTATGTACCAGGACATGAGCTGTTGTGGCAGAATGAATCCTGTTAGCATCATATGAATATATCCTTAGTATACCCCATGTTAATACTTTTTAGATCTGGCAGAAAGGGCTGCATGCTTCAAAAGCACCATCATATAGCATCATAAGAGTGCCACAAATAGGATTTCATTAGTAAGGAAGTGGCAAATGTCTTGCTTGAATTTCGTGTCAGGATGAAACATTACAGGTAAAACTGACAGGTTAGTAAATTCTTAGTAGGGAGGTTTATGAGGGAAAATTCCCACCCAAGCAAATGTTTCTGTTTAGGAAGAGACTGCATGGAAAACTAGCTTCATTTAAGAAATGGTGCTTGGTCATTACAAGTGCTAAAATCCCTCCTGTGTCTATCCTTAGCTCTGCTAGCAGAATGAACAAGAAGGAAATTCCCACAGCTAATAAATGACACACAGCTATTAGACATCACACTTATTTTTTGTGTCTGTTTGCAAATCTGTCAAGGAGTTGCTTAAACACACTTTTTAGTGAAATAATCTTATTTTAAAGTCCTGTCTGGTGTTGGATGAGTTTGAAGTCTGACAGACCTTGGGTTCTCTGTTGCCCACAGCAGTTAACACAAGTAGGTTGTTACAACTGGAATGTCATGGTTGAAGGATTCCAGAGCATCTGTGGGGCATTCCCACATTGTTCTCCACAGAACATTCCATGTTTCTTAGAGAAGTCTCGGTATTTCATTTTTTTTTTTTCCTTTCTTCTGTGTATTTTTTCATATGCTGAAAACCTACTGAGGATAATTAGCAAATAATCCTCTGAAAGATTATCTAATTAATGGGAAATTGGAGTCTTGCAGCTTGGCTCTGGAGATGAAAGGAACCCATGTGTCTGTGTGCACAATGGCCCCGTGTTCTTCCCTTAAAGGATTTCAGCGATGTAAAGTGATAGGTTGGGAAGGCTCTAAATCTTTTTATAATTAACCAATAATCTACTAAAACAATGAGAGAGAGTGTTACATATAAGAATTTGGGTAATCTTAGCCAATTTAAAGGAGATATTGAACATGGCTGAAATTGCCAGTTTCTATGGGAGTTTACAGAACCAGGACTTCTACTTGACACTTATTTATTGGTGACATTCATCAGGATCCTTTCTTTAATGTTTATTATGACTAAATGACTTATTTTTTGACATCATATTTAAGAGCAGCGAATTTTGCACCGTGTCATGTACCAAAAAATGCTATGCTCATAAGCTTGATATTTTCTATTAAAATTAACTTAGTCAGAAAAAAAGAATTATATTTCAAGATTTTATTAGTTTGCTTAATCAAATCTTTATTTCAGTGATAATAACTGATTAATATAGATTAACATATAGAGTCCTGGGAGAGTAAACTGAAATGTGCCTCCCCACCAGCAGCTCCAGCCCTGCAAGCGCCTTCTTTTGTGACTTGCACGTTTGGGGTGGGCGCAGGTTTTCAGATGTAAATGAGATAATACTCATTAGATGGAAACTGGGCGTGTCAGTGTGGTTTTAGAATAACCCCTGGGCCTTTTCCCCTCGATCCAAATCACATCATGGCACAGGCAGAGGCTGCCACGCTGTTCAAACAGCAGACAAGGGCTGAATCTGATGCAGAGACACATCCTCTCAGAAGGAGCAAGTGTTGATTGAACACATTTGCTGAACATCCCTTGAGCCCTGCAGCTCTGTTTATAATACTTGCCTTTGCTCTGGAGGGAACTGATTAACTCTATTTAAATGCTACAGCAGCCGCCAAAAGTGAGCCTGAAAGAAAAATGAGAAGATGAAATATCTGTCTATCTGCCTATCTGTAAATAAAATGCAGGGAATGATTAAAGATGACTCTGACCTTATTTAATGCATTTCCTTATAGGTCTTTACAACATTGCTGTGTATTTGCCAACAAAAATCTCCTGCTCCCCAGTGTCATCTGATTCTGCAATACATGTATATAAGTAATAAAAAACATAAATATGTGCTATCAGGCATTAGTAGAAGCTCCGTACTCTCTGCATGGAAAGGAGGGGACAGGGTAGAAAGCTCACAAAAGAGGCTGCTTTCTGTAGTGTGTGGTTTTACATTATAATACCTATGTGGATGTCTTCATAGGCCTTTGCAGCAGAAAACTGATTTTTTTTAAAGGGCTGGCTGTTGTTTTTTCTCTTTGTTTGTGGATTTGTTCTTAAATTATTTTAATCAAATAGAAAATAGGAAGATATAATTTATTTCTAGATTTGTCTCAAATACTTTTATGAATGCAGAATTAAAAATAATGGAAGCACTGTTACAGGTGCTTGCTTTGAAACTCAGCTAGAGACAGATAGGAGTGTTACTATTCTGAAAAGCTATTCAGTGTTTATGATTAATACCCAAAAGGAATTAAAAATTAAAATATCCGAAACTGTCAGTTGGAAATCTCCACAAAATAGTCACTTCAGAATATTGAGACATTTGGGGAAAAAAAATTATTTGACATACCTTAAATTTCTTAGTTGAAGTAAGTTATTGTGAAGGTCTTACTTTCCAATACAACTGAATTTTTCAGGACAGAAAATTAGTTGAAACTGCCCTTGTCTGTGCTCAAGATACAGAAGTTGTTACTATGCTGCTTCTCACAAAAAATATTAACTTTTTCCTGTTTGCACTCTTGAAATTCTTCAGTGTTCAGTGAATAACAGTGTGACTGATCTGTGTAATATTTCTTCCTCTAATAAAACTAAGAGGAATACTGCCCCCGTTCCACAAACAATAGCTGCATGAGATATATTCAAGATTTATGTTCATTTATGCAATATTTAAAGTAAGAGCACTTTGCAGCATGGGGAGATGCCAGTGTTGTCATGGCAACAGATGAAGATGTGGCAGGATGGATGAAGCAGGGCTCAGCCTTGCCCAAGCTGGGGCCAAACCTCACCTGTGGTTTGGAGCCTCTCATCTCACGAGCTGAGCAGTGCTGCTCTTGCTCTGCTCGGGCAGCAGATGCTGTGGGAGGTGGGAAAAGGAGTAGCTTGGGTTTGGGGGCTGAGTTTGAGGATGTTTTTTAAGCCTCCACACAATTTCCCTTGTTTTCCCCCATTGGAAGCATTTTCTGCTGGTGACACAAGGCTGGGGCCTGAGAAAGGATCTGCTGATGATGGGTGCTGACAAGTGTGACTGGTCTTGTCTTTGATGGTTTAGGCCAGCTCTACTTCTTCCATTCTGTCTTTCCACAAATGTCACAAATGCCAAATCTGTCAGCTCAGTTTGGTTTACCTTCCCTCCTCCCAATGCAGGTATAATTGTGCCTACACATACATGGAAAACACATGGGAGCATTTGTTTAGCACTTTTCCTTTAGCTGGAAGATGTATACGAGTGGCTAGTTTGCATTTGACTCGATGTGAATTCTGCTTTGTACTTCCTTAAAGCTTCTCAAATCCTCAGTAACACCTAGGGGCTGAGGGAGTGGTTTTGGCCAGTTTTTTTTACTGTGTTTTTCATTACTTGAGCAGCTTTGGGGATGGTGCTTGTTCTGCAGTAGTTCCAAAAGAAACCAAAGGGAAAATAAGAACACATGGTTGTGTACATTTTGTGTTCTGGTAGTGTAGTTATGTGTCATAAGAAACATATTGCACTAAAATCTGTAACAGAGAGGACCTGCATCTTTAAAGTAACATCAAGGTGTATCATTAATTGACCAAACTCTTTAGGAAATCACCTCATCTCTGCAGGATTTGCTATGCAGACACTCCTCTGTCTTTTAATGTTTATAATAATCTGTACAAATCTGTGTAATGACATTATACAGGGTTTCCTTTGATGCTGTTTCTAGATATTTTTATTCAGACAATATTTCTGTCTGGTTGTAAAATAAAAATACTGTTCTTCAAGCTACATTAGGGTTTCTTTAAGAAAGAAAGGATATTTTCATTATCCTTGCTGTGATAAACTTTTCCATGGATTCTTAAGCAGTTCTTTTGAAGTTTAAGGATGGACCAGTACCTTACTGCTGTGCTTTATTTTGACAGTTATTTTGCCTATGGATCAGAACTTTCTCACAGAGGTAATTTTATAAGGAATTGAAAATGTTCTTGGTATGGAACTGAACAAATTTAAAGTGGTGCTGAGAGGAAGCAGATGCTGTACATCCATTTCAGGTCAGCTGCCAGAAATTTAAAAAAAAATTTAGCACCAGCAGATTTTTTTACTTTTCTGAGAATTTGTCTGAACATCACAGACTGTTAAAGGCCCAGCCCCTGACTATGGTCAGCTCCAAATTTGCAAATAATCAAAGTGACTGTAAATAATTAATCTTTTCTTAAGGTGTAAAAATCTGAATCTGTGTAGTGCTGGATGCCAATTCAGACTTCTGTCTGAATCTGCCAAACTCATTGTATCAATAAATCATAAAGACTGTGTGTTTTAGATAGGTGGAACCTGAATTATAAAGGGAAACCGCATTGGCACAAACAGCCAATTTGAATGAATGTTAAATGTCTAATTTTACTGAGTATTTATAAAATCGTTTCCATTTGTTTGTGCATATATTCTTCTAGCTGTCTCGAACTTTTCTTTCTGAGACTGCTTTCCATGGTACCTGTCATGAAATTAATCATCTGGCCTGTGTTCAGTACTGCAGTTCCCAAATGCCAACACCTGTTTTTACAATTTCTTTCAAAGTAGAATTTAAGAATTCATTGATTCCATTTGCGTCAGTATAAAGCTGCAGACTTCTAATCCTGAATTTGTTAAAGAACATCAAAGATATGGATCAAATAATCACCGTTTCCTGTTGTTCCATGACATAAAATGATAGCAGAAATAATTGAGAGAATAATTTGTATTAATGTACAGCATGAACAAAAATCATTCACAATTTTATTTAAAGTTCTTGCCATCATATTTACTTAATAAGTCCTTATAAGCACCTTTTACTCCTTTATTGTATTTTCTTTTGAGTAAATGCTTCATTTGCAGAAAAAGCAATAATTGGTCAAAAGTCATTACCCAGTTCTTAAGGAAGTGGCTTATTTTGGACCCTACTGTGTCAGTATCACATCCCAACAAGTCATTATCTATTGCGACTCTGATATTGAAAATATTTCCAATTAAATTAGTGTTAATGAAAGTGTTCTGTAAATGCATGTGAGCCAGTGATTATCAGATCTCTGTGCTCAGATACCCAATGAGGTCCCAGTTGTGGGCTGGTGCTGTGTCACTGTGAGATGGGATCTGGGCCCCTCCAGCACAGGGGACCAGCCTTGTGGACAATGTGGATGCAAGCCAGAGTCATGGGGAGGAGGTATTTGAGCTACTAATGGGCAAGATTAATTTTATAAATAATAATAATTGTACAAGAACAGGTGAACACAGGTATTTCCCTTCTAGCCTGGAAATTAGAAGAATATTAAAAGCCATGCCAGTGAGTGAGTTTGCTCATAATTCTTGTTGTAAGCTTTGTAACCTGTTGATCTTGTTGAACCAGAGCACAGCTCTAGCAGTGAAATCAGGTAGGAATCAGTGTTGGCTTTAATGCCCAGCTGGCCGGGTAAGGGTCTGTCATTTTGTTCTGTTATGGCTTATGACAGAAGCAAACTCCAAAGAAGTCTTTTATACAAAAGAGGGATGCTTTTGCTATGCATTCCTGGGAAGGTCATGCATGTGAAGGAAACAAATGAAAAAAAGTAAATAAATGAAATCTTTAGAGTATGATTTAGGCTTTTGATCCTTCTGAATTTTCGTTGTTGTGACTGAGATCCATCAAACGACGTTCAGGATTTTGATTACATCAGTTTGGGATGTCTGTTGGAAGTGAACTGCCATTCCAAGAGGTCATTTGTGTACCAGAGTTTTGGATAACATAGCTGGGAGAGTTGTGCCCCAAGATCCCTCCTGAATCTTGTGCAGTCTTGTGGCTGATAACTCAAAATACAGTGCCGTACTAAATGCCATAAAAGTGCACCTGGTGACTGGTTCTGAACTCTCAAAAACCAAAACTCTTTGGCATATATTTATAAAAAATGCAAAGGAAGCCAGAAATAAGTAATCATTTTCTTTGAAACGATGAGCCTATAGATATATGTATATTATAAAGATTGGTTTCTGTGCCATAAGAGCTTTCTGACACATGGGAGATTGCAAATCCATTTTACAAACATTATTAGAGCTACCTGTCTGCAGTCTGTATGTTCAGAATGATCCCCTCCTTTCCTGTACAAGGATACATTCTTGCTGGAGAAAAAATATGAGACTTGTTCTAAAGCCCTTTCAAGACTTTATGTGTGAACTGTGACTAATCTCATGGCTTCCATCTGAAGCAGCTGTGTCATTCCTACTTCCTACCCCAGAGGAACCTCAGCTCTAGCTCTGAATTAATTTTTTTATTTCTGGCAATTCCTTTCAATTGCCTTTTCTTTATTTTTTTTTTTTTTTTGGCAAAATGAAATACGCCAAAAAAATAATGGCAGTATATTTTTTAAGAAATAGTATGCAAGAGGAAATAATCAGGATACTTAAGAAGCTGTTAAAAATTCTCATTTGAAGAAAGGATATTATCTTTCAGCATTTCAAACGTATGTTTGCAAAATAATGTTTTCACTTGTTAGTATTCTTTTATCCAACACTACCACTGATCAAGTTATCTCAATAATTTCCATGGAAATTTTTAGACTTTTTTACTACATTCTATTCAAAATGAGAAATTTTAAATTTCAGCTGAATGTTCCAAACACAGACAATTGTATGAAGGCTAGATAATCAAGTAGTGTAAATAAACAAGCATATCTGAGGAACTTGGGTGTAAATTTACACAGTCTGAGACTCTGAACTCTCACCTCCTCTGTATGCAATCAAGTTACCATGAAATATACAGCAAGGTGAATTTCAAGTACTCCAGAACTCACTGTAATTCTCTTTGCAAAGGTGACAAAAAGTAACTTGTTCTTTCTGCTTTCTAGAAGTAAGCTATTATTAACATAATAATATAATCTACTTGTTTGGATGTTGCAATAATATCTCCTGAGTCAATATGCTTGAGGGTAGAGGGAAAATATTTGTTAGATTCTTCTATAAAAAGACTACAAAGATAACTAACTCGTGTGCTTGCACACATTAACTTCAGCTCATTTACATTCATTTTACACTGCTGATTTTTTTTCTTGCTTTTTCTCTTAAGGTGGCTGAATGAACTTGCTGCAGTCTCTTTTGTGCTGCTGCAAAGCAGATTTAGCATTGTCTTATGGCCCTGACCACCAGGCAGCTGGAAGGATGAGTAAGAGCAACCCAGGGAAAACAATACAATAACTTGTAAACTTAAAAGGATGTCTCACCTGTGGGGGAGGCTGTGAGGTCACCCAGAGCAGTGGCTGAGCTAACATAATTAGAGCTGTCGTTGGATATGAAATACCTGTTCTGGCTTGGAAGGCTTTGCAGGAGGAACACGTTTCCCTCATCAGGCAGCAGGAGAGGGAAATCACGAGTGGAATCACGGGTGAAACCACCAGGGGCAGCGGGGCTTGCGTCACTCAGGGACCCAGGCTGGGGCTGCACTGCTGCATCAGCCCCAGGAAGTTTAAAGCCTCGCCTTGCCAAGGAAGGAAAACACCAAGTCTGGCACAGTGGGAATAGTGAGCAAGGCATCTCTGGTCAATCTGCAGTGCTACAGTAGTGTTACAATTCTCAGGCATCACAAAATCCACCACTTCTACTGAATTAATCTTGGGTTAAGGGTCAGGATTGGTGACTACAAATCCAGACCACTGGGTTTTTGTAAATATAAGTCCAGCATTCTGGTGTTAGTAATTCTAGGTTTCTGCTTTTTTAAACCAGCAAGTATTCTCAACATGATTTGCAAATGAAAAAAGAACACCAGTACAAACCTATCATTACTGATATGTGGAGCCAGAGAATGAGTAGATACTGGCTGGTCTCTAAAAGAAGAGCAGATGAAGATCTAAGAATGATAAAAGTGTGAGTGCGTTTGGGTTTTTTTGCCTTCAGTAATCTGAAAAAATATTTAAAAAAATACAGTGTTGCAGAAAATTTAAAAAACTTTTGCTGTGTGATATTGTAGAAGACATTTTAACCCATTTAAAGTTAGATCCATTTTCAGAAGGGCAGCTGCAGAAATCTTGAAACTGGATTTTCAGAGGCTATGCTTATCATTTCAGAAAAATTAAGTCAGGATATTTTAGATGATTCCATGGATTGTTGGTGCTTAGTGTATTCCACTGAAAAGTCATTTGGATTCCAAGTGAAGTGCATATCAACTCTGCTTTAAACATTCCCTGTATACTAACACATAAAATTTTCATCTTAGTTTTGAAGGCTGCATAACAGGAAAGAAAAGCAGAAAGATCAACAGCAGAAATTCTTTGTATGTTAAAAATCACATATATGCTGCCTGACATAACAGATTTTATCCTGGGAATATGTTTGTAAGGCTTTTCAAGAGCTTGCTCCTTTGAGCAGTTGTGCATGGAACAGAAACAAATAATTGATGTAGTTTGAGGTTTATTGACATGATTACATGTTGTAAATGGCAGTGTACAACTTTGTAATATCCCCGTCTTATCATCAAATTTTTATGATATTATCTGCACTGTTTTCTGTCCAAATAAATTAAGCTCATCTCATCAGAGAGGATTGCAAGTCTTCTGTTAACTTTGATCAGAATTAGCAGAAGATGTGTCAAGCCAATTACTCCAGAATTGGGCAGATGCAGAGCAGTGTGGTATGTCAATCACTTAGTGGGTTTTCTTTTAGTTTTACAACTCTGGGTCTGTTATGGAAGCTCTTCCCAGTCTTTGAATTGCTGGGTATGATTTCCTATTGCTGCCTGTTGTCAAGACCCTGCAACTGGAAGAAAACTGCAACAGTTCTGAAGTGTTTCTGTTAGAAAATGTGCATTACTGAGTTTGCAAGATGGTTTATTCAGTTTTACTGCATTTAAAAGCTACTTTAAAAAGGAGCTTATTTTAAAAAAACACAGAACAAAGGAAATTTGTTAGTAAGGATCACATTTCATTTTAGTTTTTGCTTAATGACTTGGAGCTCACAACTGATATAATACATTGGGTTTGCTCTCGAGCTGTGGACTAAGCCTGAGTGCAGAGCTGTTGTATGTGTGCAGTGTGTCTGTGGCAGCCTTGCTGTCAGAGCATCTCCATGCTACAGCACTGAAGGAGGATTGATGACAGGGCTGTTTATTGCAGCCCTTAGCAATAGATTGTTGAGATGAACACTGAGGAAGAGATTTGTCTGAAGGGCCTGCAATTCCTCCCTGCAGTTACATTCAACAGAGAACCAGCAGACAGTTGCTTCTCTCCCCGGAAGGTTTGTTTATATTTCAGCTTAGAAAGATAAAAGATAGTACAAAGGATTTACTTTTTTTATTTTTCATCCTGACTTTTGATCTATTTAGCAGAATTGTTTATGTTCAGAACTTGACTGTTTAATTAAACTTGTGCAAGAAGGGTGAATTTTCATTGCTTGGTGATTTGTATTAAAGGAGCATTAATAATCCACTTCAAACTTGAAGATTTCTTGTCATTCCAGCAGCTGTATGAGAAGTAGAGCCAGGATCTGCTATCTTTTAGTTGGTGAGCTGAAATCAATCCATTTTACTTGAGTTACCTGGACTATTTAACTGCTTTGTGCAAATAACATAATCTTCCCTATCAGAGATGGAAATGTTAGTTAAATGTTACTTTGATCATGACCCATGATAAAATATACGGAAACAGGTGATAAAATCTGCCATTTGGTCTAACTGAATGAACAAGGTGACATTTTCAGTCATCTCTTTTTTTCCAGTTATCTGACCGTAGAAATGAGTTTATAGTGTAACAATCTAGGTGATAAACTGCCACAAATTATCTGACAATACAGTAAATATAAATAAGTATTGGTAGGACAGTACTCAGATTAAATTATGAATAAACTTGCTGATTCAGAGTGACCATTGTTGTTTTGGCATTTTGTAGGTTTATTAGCAAAATGGACCAGTAAAATTTATTGTAACTGTGATAGTTTTCCCAGTTTACCCTCAGTTCCAAAATATCTATTACTTTATTCCAATATAATTCTTCCAGGTGTGAATTTTGGTGCTTTGTCAAATATGCCACATAAAGAAATTCTTGAAAGTACTGACCAGTAAAGGGACTGCAAGTGATTTTGAATTTTTAAAACCAGATTCTTAGAGTGTGGGCACAGCTCTGTGAGAGTTTTACTAGTTTAAGATGTCACATGGCAGGAACTGAACTCTCACTTGTTAAAACTGAAGATTATTTAGAAGGATTTAATGGGGTATGAAGAGCTGTGAAGAAGTATGTAGAGGTGTCCTTAGCATGACATGCTGTGTTCTTAACTTCTGAGAACAGGTCCTCAGGCTCCTACATGCAAAAAATGGGCTGGAGAAGTCTGATCAGGTGTCCTTTCCCACAGCCAGCTGAGATATCTACATTTTTTTTACATCAAAAAGCAACTTTAAATTGGAATTCTGTTTAGATGTGTATGTAAACCCAGGTTTTAAAGTTTCTCCAGTAAGTCACTGAGGTGCCTGGGATGGTGCATTCCTAATCTCCCTTTATAAAAGGAAAAGTCTCTAAGATTGTGCTATATTCTGGCAGCCTGCTTAATTGCACTTGGCAGCTTGTTTTGGCTCTGGAGCTGCTCACTAGCCTTCTAATTAAATAGGGGTGCCCTGATACGTGTCTTGTCTCTGAAATCGATGGGGATGATGAAAAGGGCTGTGAAGGCAACTAATTATCTTTCAACAACCAAAGCTTTTTGGTTCAGATCTTCCCTGGTTTTCATATTTCTAAGTTCATTAAAATGCTCAGAGAACAAACGTTTCGTATGAGATGAAATGTCATGAGTGTGAATTTCTTCTGGTCTTGTGCTCACACACCTTGTTCCGTTCTTGGCACGTTCTTGGAGAGCCATGCACAGAGAAATGAATCTAAATCTCCAGTTTTGCTTTTGGTCAGGTGTGGATGGGCTCCAACCAGGGCAGCAGCCTTATGTTTCTAAATCCCAAATGTAGATGTGAAGAGAATTTATTTTACTTCTGTTTATCCCCCTCAAGAACGGCATTGCAAGACAACCACCTGTGAGTCAAGGGAGGAACCAGACAAAAATATCAAGGAAAATGCCAAGCAAATACCCTCTTTTACCTTCATAAAAAAGAATGGAACACAGATAGGTGGTTATACTAGAAATGGTTTTTTAAAAAAAGTTTCAGCCTGCCTCTCTGTTCTCAAGTACCTGAGTTTGAATGTAATTTTTAATAGCTCTTTTTTATAATTTTTTGGGGTGTATTCATTATTTGGTGTCCAGCTGACAGTTCTGTATGGACTCATTTTTCTCTGTTCTGAATTCAGAACTTCTCAAAGGGAGCTAAAATGAAGGATGCTTAAAATAGTCACCTTTGCATTCATGCTCCCACTGCATTTGTGTTCTAGAGGTTTCAGCAGGACAAAAATGAGCTTTAAAAACCTATCACTGGGGGTGCACTAGTCACATAACTTTCAGTAGTTATAATTACATTGTATTAGTGCAAATTAAAGGACAATGAAAAATTATTTTCAAAATGAATGTTTTTTTCAGCACTCGATCCACTTCTGAAGACGTGCTGTATTTCTCTATAGAAGGAAATCTGCTTTGATTTTCAGAAGTCTGTTCAAATACTTTTAGTATAAAAATAGTCTCTCACAACTGTTAAGCTGTGGGAATGCCATAAAGCTCCTACAGATCGTTTCTAATTGGGGTACTGTTTTCCATGGGTAAAGTTTGCAGTTCTAAAAGTTAAGGCAGTGCTTTGAGAATGTGAAGTATCATAAAAGGCAAGTCATAGCACCACACAGTTTATTTGAATAGATATTTACAGTGCCTGCTGTCACTCTTTGCAGAATTACTCCATCCTTTCATATGGAAAAATGATTTTCCCTGTGTGTAACACCCTGAATTGTGGAAGTACTTGCACCCCATTTTAGAGATAAGAATCCTAGGAAAGAAAATGTTTAAGGGTTGGCAGTATGGTGTGAGAGACTGTGCCAGCCACCTGGATCCACCTGCCTTTTCACACAGTTAACACTCTTCAGAGTCTGGTTCTTCTGGATTATTAAACTTATTCTGGATCTCTGATCTTCAAATACCTCCTGTGGTCCCTGATCCAGTTCTGTTTCCTTTCCTCTGAAACAGGAAAACTACTGTAACTGTTAGGTTTGTTTTATTTTTGAGGTAATTGTAAATATAGTTACATGTCTATAACGACCTCAAAACCCGTAACTTCCTCCACACACACACTGAAAGGAAAAGTTAAAATCCGTAAAACAAAATAGATTCTAATTTGTTTGGAAAACCTCTCATGGTAAATACAAACTTTTGCAATGCATTTCTTTATCTGATGAGCTGCTTAAAATTTTACTGAAATTCTAAGAAAAAAAAAAGAACTTTGATCAAAAATTTGTATATTTACCTGGAATTTAAGTGGAAATATTCCTGTCTGGCAGATTTGTATTTGTTCATAAGTTGAAAATCCATCCGTGTTGTATCATGGATAGCACATACTAAGAAAGAGTTCTTACAGTCAATGTGGAAAAATGAGAATTTAGCCAGTGCTTTTGTGGACTGGTTTTAGATGCTTATAATGGCTAAAATGTGCTTATTTTCTATTAACTTAAAGACTACTGGAAAGAATCGGGGTGGAGTAAACTTAAACCATAGATAGGGTTTTTCTTTCTTATTTAAGAACTATATTTAAGCTACAGGATAGTTGTAATACTTCTAGAAATATAGATACACTTCTAGAGTATGATATATGACAAAGTTAACTAAATCCTCTCTTGATCTGCATCATCCATGTTGCACTTCTCTCAGCCAGTTTATGTGGAGCAGAGGTTAGATTGCAGTGTGATTCCAGGTATTTAAAACTGGCTTGTGTCTGTCTGTCTGCTGCTTGGGGGGCACTTAATTGTTTTTGTTTTGGTTTTTTTTAACAGCAGCACTGATTTGTTTTAATGCTCTTGATTTCTAAAATACCCAAAGTTGCTCACAGTCAAGTTTGGAAAAGGAGCATAAAAGTGGGGAGCAAAAATTAATAAAAAAATACCCTGAATCTGGAGCTTTGGAACTTGGACTTTTCTGATGTATTTCTTCTAGTCTAAATTTGTCAAACTTCAAGTTGAGCATCTTTTTTAAATGAAAGCAGTAGGCTTCTTTACAGGAATGGAGACAAATAACCCCGTTGGGGCAGGGGATGCAGTTCTCACTGGATATGTTCCTTTAAGTATGCTGTGCTTCTAAATAAACATAATTAGCAATATTTTTTTCTTTCGGGCACCAATACACAGCCAATAGCACAGCCAATGATATTCATACATTTATTGTTGGTTGTGCTGCAGTTAGCCTGAATCCTTGCATATAAATTCTATGTTAATACATCTGAGCTTTTGTACAATATCTCTCTTTAATTATCTTTTTGAAAGGATCTCTTCATCTTTCTAATGTGACCACAGGACAGGAACTTACCAGAACCTGAGAATAATGGCAGTGTTTCATCTCTTTGATTAACAATTCAAAACCGTCAGTGACTGGTAAAAATGTTTAATCTGTGTCCAAGCTGTTACAGGTTTGAGGATACATTTATAAAACATGATTTCGTTGAATCCCTGTGAAGCTTTCAGAAACCCTTTAGGTCAGATAAGGGTCTTCACCTCAGTGTCCTGGCTTATTCTGCTAATTTTGCTTTAAATCAACTGGTCACACTCCCAAGAACAGGTTTTTTTTCTTTTGTGCTGAGTAGAACCTCAATGCTTCTCTTGCCTCCAGTCAGTAAAACAAAAAAATGAGAGAAATTTTGTGTTTGGAGAGTCTCCCAGGTCATTAAATCTAGATAACCCTTGTCTGGATACAGCAAGTTACAAACCTTGGCCAGAGGGCTTTAGAAACAGCTGTTGAGTGTGTCTGATATCATCCAACATTTGTGGTAATTTGTGGCTTTTTTAGCCAAGGCACCACTCCTTCCTCATTCAGGGTCAAACTGCTTCCTTTGGTTTTGGAAGCTGGTTCCAGGCTTGAAATTACAAAGCTTGTGGATTGTAGGCATAAGCTGCAAAAACCTCCCTGGTAAATGTGCAGCTACAGGCATTTGCAACATTCTAGGCCATTTCAGTTGTTATATTTGGAGTTGGGGCATCAATAATACATAGTTTCATTAAAAGACAATGTGCTTTAATGTCATTGCAGTGAGTTATTTTGGGCGGTTCAAGTGACCCCATTTGAAATACAACAGATGAAACCATGCACCTGTATATTCAGCTGGAGAGAGTTTGCACCACAGATCTAGCTGGTTTTTTATAGGCCTAAAAGTTTCATTATTTCTATTCTTAAATGCCAACATACGTATTTAGTATCCTGATGAAGCTCAGCTGGAGCTGTAACATATGGGCCCTCTTTTAGTTCCAGCCCCCTGGAAAGCCAAAACTAAACAAAAAGACCAAGTCCTCCTTTTCTCTGATACTTGTGTTATTTTTTTCTTGAGATGATCTTGTTTGAAAACAGAAGGTTGGCACCTGAGAGAGGAAGCATGGGAGTGTGTGAAGCAGTGGGATGCCAGACAGGAGGGATCCTGCTCTCTCCTGTGCTTTGCAGAGCACTTGCTCATGCTGGAATATTGTTGGAATATTGCTCCTGCACGGGCTCTGAGCAGCCCTGGAAATTGCTGCTAACTCTGCCTGATGAGAGTTGCCTTATTTCTGGCTTTACAAACGGCTTTCCCTAAATAAATAGTTCCTGGTGTTCATCTCTAGCTATGCTGGGAAAGACTGACATACAAAATTGACAGCTCTGGTATAGCTGGCTGACCATTTATTAGTGCTCTACTCACTGAAAGGTGACAGGGAAAGCTTGTGGTATACAGGAGATATTCCAGCAGCTGTTAAAAGATATCCCAGGCTTTTTTTTTTTTTTTCTGAAATCAGGAACAGATTTACTGCCAGTGTCTGTGTGTCTCTATCATTCAGGGGCTTTACATCAGGCTTCTTTCTATCACTGGTGTGCTCAGTTTGCTGTGTACTGCAGAGAAGCTGGGTCTCTGTGTTCTCCCCAAGGGTAATGTTTTCATCATTTGAAAAGTTATACCTTGCTTTCTGCAGTAGGATTATTTCATAGTTCAGGGCTGGGCAGTCCTGTGAGTTTGCCCAGTCTGGCCCATTTGTGGGACCTGCCAGTGGAGGCCTGGCTGCTCTTCTGGTGGCAAAAGGGAAGGTGAAAGCAAATCAAACACAAGTGAATCTAATTTGTAAGCTGTAGGCCTGGACTGCTTTGCTGTTCTTTGATCTTTGCTACTATTGGTGAGCACCGTGGTATAATGAATAATCAGTTTCAAATGGAAACAAAAAACATGTAAGCAAAGGGAATTAGGGGAGAGCTGACATTTCTTTTCAAAACCCACAAAAATAGGTTTTTAAAAATTCTAAAATTGAAACATTGAAAAATTAATTACTTAATACAGAAAACCCTGAAATCAGTAATCATAATAACAACAACAACAACAATAATAAATAATTTAAAAAATTCTTCTAACATGTGAACAAACTGGGAAGAACTGTTTGGATTAAACTCAAAGGAAAACTTTCAGGACTTTGCACGAAGTCCTGAAACTTTCTTCTTCTTTAATAATAATTGAGGAGTACATTGAACTTATATATGCTGTAGTATCTCACTGAAGTAAATGAAGTTATGTAAGTTTGCAGCTGCTAAAGATTTGACCATTGCCAAACGAACAAGCAAAATAATTAACTGCATAACAGACAAGGAAAGACAATTATTCCTGGAAAGCTTTACTACTACCAATAGCAAAATTTGTTATCTTACTGAATCTACAAATATTTTCGAGTTACCTTGAGGACTTTTTGTGGTTTCTTGGCATGACAGTGATGCCCCAGGCAGTGACAGAGCTGAAGAATTGATATCTGGCTCTAGAGCCTCATTCACTCAGTTCTGAGAGCTGAACTTCCCCAAGGATTGAGGTCTCCTAGGACTCTCCTGCAGTTCATTATGCAGAGTGTTGCTCTGGCACCTTTCAGCCAGGTGGAAAAATGAACCCTCTTAGGGACTTCTTTACAACTGGTCATAAATTCTAATGAGATGAAGATCCAGGTTTGATGTATGTTAAATTTAGGCTTCACTTGGTAGGTACATACATAACAGTGTAATGGTACTGAGCAGAAACACCAGTCTTTACCATGTTGATGCAATTATAAACTGAGAAAATGAGCCAAAGATTTTGTATAGGTAATGTTGGTACAAGTTTGCCAGTTACTTTGGGATAGAAATATGGATCTGGAAGGATGACACTGATGGATAACTGTGGACATACCCATATAGATAAGGTATCTGGTAGACTTGTATCTGAGATACTGAATGTGTTGCAGCCATTTGTAGCTGCTGGTTGCAGAAATTTAATGCATGTGCATAAAAATCCTTAAATTTTGTTTTACTAGAATTTTGGGGAAGGGAGAAGGCACGTGAGGAAAGGTATGTGTACCTGTTGACTTGGGTCAGTAGCATTTTTAACAAGTATTAACATTATCAGATGCGTCTGTTCTTTGCCTTCAGTTGTTGTGAGGGATTTTTAGAAAATACTGCTTATTTGTTTTTCTCTGATTGGAATGGATTTATTTTGAAATATTTATTGTAACATTAGGTTTAGATGTTTTACCAACACTAGGCAATGAAAACAGACTGTATTTCAGTCTCACTTCTGATTCAGCAGAACTTCCAGTTCCTCTTGCTCATGACTGTACAACCTGCAAGATCTGCATGGTGATATATAGAGACATAAACCCCCTGCTTTCAGCAGTGTTCAAATTGCCTGACTGATTTCTGCCAAGTGCAGGTCATGTGCTTTTGAAGCCTTGGTATTTTATGTGCTGATGTCCAAACGTGTCTTTCAGAAAGACTAATTTCAAAGCAAACATGATGGAATGATTGTCCCATCTAGAGGAGCTGCCTAAAAATAATTTTTCCCTTTCTGAGCAGGTAAGAGGAGATTTTTATTACAGGTGGAGGAGCAGTTTTTATGTACCATGTCTCATCTGTAGTCAGACTCATCCCAAAAATTTTTGTTTGAGAGACCTGGACTCAGAGTTAATTTTCTGTCCTATTTCTTGTCTCCTACCTTCGTGCAAAAAGGTGCAAGGATGCTCTCCCAGCTCAGGGGAGGAAATGAGAAGCCCAAGATAACTGCAGGGTCCTCACCCTGGAACAAATTTGAGCTGGATGAAACCTGCTAGTGGCAGACTAGATGTCTGGAAAGTTAAACTGGAACGATTTTGTAGAGTTAGGGCCCTAGTTATACCATTTTTTTCTGAGGCACGTGAAATGAATAAAACCCTCATTTTGTTGACGGTAGAATGTGTGGGAAATAGGCTATTTTTAAAATTTGAAATCACTTTGAAAGGGGTGAAGGAATTCTAGGAAAACCTGACCTATAGGCTGGCAGACTTCACAGATTGATATTGCTGTGCAGGTGGAGACAGTGGTAGATTTGTTGCTTACTGTGCTGGCTCTATTTTTAGCTTCTGACTGCTTGCAAGTTCTGTTTACAAATGTCAGGAAAATGCATTAGGATTATTTGCTCTATTGTAGAGGTAATAAAATGTTGTCCAATTTAGCCAATAAAACAGCTAAAAGCAGGCTCCCGCTGTCATGGCTGTGTGGCCTCACAGAGATTTTAAGCTGCCTGCTCTGTTCTTTCCTCATTACTTGTTTCCCACCATTGTTCTGGCTCAATATGGAGATTAGGAATCTCTGGAGGTTTTTTATTCCCATCTGGGAGTAGCTGAAAATGCATTTTGAGAAGAGGGAAGGTGAGGGATCAGCAAAAGCTCCGTGGCCCATCCCTGCAGTGCCCTACATCGCTCCAGGAGTCCAGCAGTGATACTGGAGGCATAAGGACCACTGATTATTCCTTTGCCCAGGGCTCTCAAATGCTTGGCTGCTAAGAAATACTTCCCTAGGAGCCCTTTCAGCTTCAGTGTATGGAGTGGGAGCCAGTTGTTTTTAGTGGATGTGGTCGGTCTGTTGTAACCTGTATTGGCTGATACCCTGTAATCCAATATTACAGCTGCTTTCACTGCCCCAGATCCATGGACAAACATCCTGTTTAAGCTGGGATGACTTACTGGGGAGCTTTATGACTGTACTTGCCAGTTAGAAGTATTAATGTGCTTAAGTCAGAGCTGAAGGTGCTTTAACATTGTTATTTGACTTGGAAAGAAAAAGAAATGGCTTATTTATTCCATTAGAAAACCAGTATATAAATAAGTAATATAAAAATACATCTTTCCAGTGCTTAAAAGGTCTTTATTACCTTTATTATGGCCTTCAACCACTACAAGTTAGTGTTGTAGCATGCCAGTCCTAGTCATATTCACTAATTAGCCAAAAGGTTTGAGCAGACTTACGACACTGTTAGTTAATACTTGTTTTTCATTACTGTTTTAGATAGCTCAGGACAAACAGATTGTGTGTTACTGCTGTGATAGAATACATAAAATAAAAATAGTTCTCACACTAAATTCCCTGTGCTTTAAATACACCAAATATGTCCCCTCAAGCATCCTTAAGGTGTGGATATCTGTATGCAGCTCATCACCAGAGAAATTACATATTCATTTTTAAAGGAACCATACAGTTAATTTGTTTTAAGTCTGGATCTGAGCTGGGAAAGAAACTTACAATTTAGTAAAAACCGAGGAGCTAATTCCACGAGAGGGGTAAGCTAGAAATAGAAGTCGGAGTAAAAGTGTTGCTTTGAGCTGCATCATATGAAAGCAGCAATGACAGGAACATTGCAAGTTTGTGTGTACCTGTGAATGCCCATATCCACATTTTTTTTTGCAACTTCTGCAGATTTTGAAACTATATGCCTCTAAGGAGGCAGACAATGAAAATTTGATAGGCAATATGTTATTATGCAGTGAAGTGTTGAAATTTGCAGATCACTGGCAAGTCTGACCGAGAAATATAGCTTCTTTTTTTACCCAGGGAATGGAGTGTGGGAAATCATGGTTTAAAAATGACAGGAAGATATAAATCTACACTGTTTCAACACTCTTCGACTTGGAGAAATTTGGAGTCTGGAGCGGAACCTTGATGACTTTTCTTTGTGTTTTGGCCAACTGTAATGATAAAATCCAAATATTTGTGGCATCTGGCTTGCTCGTGACCATACCTAGGTGTTAGATCCATAAAAAAATGGTTATTTTTTCCAAGGATTTAATTTCTGTTTATCCGGATAAGTGCCACAGAACTGCAGCTTGCTGTTACTGAAAAGAACATTCAAATCATAGTGTCTCTGTTCTGCCAAACTGCTCTAATGAACACTGAGAATTAGATAATGTGTTTGTCAGCCTAAGATTGACAAAGTCATTGATCAGTCTGTTTTGTGTGGTTTATTTGGGGTTTTTTTCTACAAAAAGGTGTTCTTATTAAGTTAGCTGATATCAGTTCATAAAAGAGTAGTCAAATCAATCCTCTTAGGCTTTATTTCAAGCCCTCTTAATACTGGAGCTAGAGTTCTGTGAGTTTATTCAGGGAGCAGAGGTTCAGATGGTCCTTCACAAAACACAGCAGGAAGGGTGAAGCTGCTCAGTGCCTGAGAGCTGCAATTTGATGAAATCCCATCTCCAGGAGATGCCTCTTCCATTGCTGCCTGCTTCTTCCTTGGTATTCCTCCGGGCTGCCGAAGTATTTGTCCTGGCCTCCTAGAATTGGAAACTGAGGTGATAAAATTAGGGTGTGAGGAGTAAAATTATAACATTGGTGGTTTTTGTCTAGGTATTAGCCCATTTTCAGTCCTGTTTAGTTTTTAGAAGGTACTATGCGGTCTAAATCAGAGCTGGTCAAAACTTCTCCTACTGATATTTTTCCATTGGAAGCCGCTGAAATGATGGGATTTGAAGCATTTCTTGGGGCTGTGTGAGTTACCCTTGGGCTTTTTGTCAAAAAGATGGCACTCAGGAAGTCTCAATGGGCCTGTGTCATTTTCTGTCATCCAGTTCAGGTGGCCTGAAACTCCTGGCTGGAGCAAGGAGCACTTTGAGACTTGCCAAGTTTTCTGAGAATTTTCTATTGTGGTTTCAAAATTTTTTTGCTCACATCTGCATCTAAAAGAGAGCTTGTTTCATAAACAGACTTTCTGAATGCTGCTCGATCTCCCCCATTAGAGTTTTGGAAGAAATCTCTGGAGTGGCCTAAGCGTTCCTGCAGCACAAGGCCTTTTTGTAGACATTTTTAAAGTATTGGTCAGGTTGTTCTAATGGGAATTGGGTGAAAGTAAATCCAGGTGTTGAAACTGCTTTTGTAGCTCTTGAACAAGAGAAGAAGAAAAAAATGCAAAAAAAATGTAAAGTGATTCTAAACCATATTTTCTTTCCTTCAGCTGTCTCCGTAATGAGATACAGTGCATCATCCTTTGGATTTGCTGTAAGTAGAGATACAACTGAAATATGCTCTACCTTTTTTTTTCTTTTCTACTGACTTTTTCTGGCCATAAAATACTGCATTTTTTCTTATGGTAAATTCATGGAAAGTTGTACAAAGTCAATAATGGATTAGGAAAAATATTGTTGATGTCAAGCATTGGAAAGGATGGTAAAGATACTATAACTTTTCAGTTTCTGCCCATTAAGTCCTATTCTGGAGTTAATATCCATGCATATACCTTATTGCTGATAGATATTATCCACCAGATATTGTTTTCTTAGACAAAATCTCTCAATTAAAACTCAGTTTTGTTTTTGAACTTGAGCCAAATTCTGAAATTCCTTTCTGAACTTTGTGGGACCCTCTCCCCATTGAAGGAGATGGTAAGACTGCTATTGACTTTGGAATGACAGCTAATGACAGCTTTCCTCTCTAGTCCTTGCCATGACTTTCCAGATTAGTGGCAGAGCACAAAATTCCTAACGACAAGCAGTGACTCATATCAAATAATTTATCTTTAGCTTTCAGATTTGAAGGTTAGATTGACTCTGTAGGAAGTTTGACGCAAGAGTGGAAGTTCTTACAGTGGCACAAGCCTGGTTTTCAGTGTTTGTGACACCACATCTGCATTAACTGGGAATACAAACGTGGCAATTTTGCTGATGATACAGAATTATATATTCGTATAGGATGAAATCTAGATGGGATTTTGGAGAAAATATTTTCTTGGTTGGAAAAAAAAAGCTATTGCAGGAAATTAGTGACTGCAGGAAAAAGGAATGCTTGACAGGCATTTGTCTAAATTTACTTCTTTAAAGTCCTTGCATTAGAATCACATTGGTATTTTAACTCTTGGAGTGATACAGTGGCAGATTGTGATGTTTGTTTTTTCTTAACTTCTTCACAGGTGATAGATTAAAAATTCAAAGTTTTTGAATCCCTTGATTGACTTTCTGAGCTCTGAATTGTATCACTGTGCAATAATACATGGCAAAAACGTGAAGATCAATTCAATCAACGTAAATCCTGCTTTCATTAAAGTGATTTATTTGAAGCTGCTTTGTGCCTGTGCAGCAGGATGATAAATGCATTGCTCTTAGTGCGGGGCACATGTATTGGCCCACAAAACAATTGACTCTGTATCTCTTTCAGTTTGATGCCACCCTGGATGTTTTGTCATCAGCGATAGTTTTGTGGCGTTACAGCAACGCAGCCGCCGTGCACTCTGCGCACAGGGAGTACATGTGAGTACACCTAATTACTTCTGCCTGTGCTGGGGGCCTGCAGAGCTTTTGTTGTCAAGCTGTGAGGCTACAGATTCCACAGCTTCGACAAAAACCATTTTGTCGTGTCAGCAAGTATTCTTTCCTTCTGCCAGCTTACTGCTCCCAAACACACGGCCTCTCCTTAGGCAAATCTCCCTGTGATTGTGGTTTTCAGTTTCTTTTTAGCCAACATGGCAATGGTTAGGCCTTTGCAATTTCTCTTGCAGCATTTGTATCAAGTGAACTGTATTTGCAACCTGTAATAGATTTGTAAATCTTCCATTTTGCATCTTACTGCATTATTCTTACTAGAGTATGTTTTTTGAAATTGATGCTTGTATTATATTTGTACTTCCCTCAACAAGTTTGAACATGAATAACTTTAACTTTTCTTTTTGTAAGTATGAGTATAGCAGTGCTTGCATGTCTTCTTTATGCTTACTTTGCAAGCAATTTCATTTTTCATATTTAATGGTTGCTGTATATATCCTATGGGGAGAAAAAAAAGTCTTTACATATGTGGTGCAGTATTGATCACAGTGGGAACTGTGTTCTGCATCATTGTGCAGCATATCTGTGGGTGATTCATGTGGTAGCTGAGAAGATCAGGTGGAGATCGACTCAAGAAGTTTTCCAACTAGTGCATAGAGAAGATTTTAAATTCCTACAGAAATTTTGGGTGCATCTAGGTGGAGATTTGCAGTACATTTGCGTATTTTCGGTTCTTCTCTGTACTGCTGGCCATTGCTGGCAGCATCCCATCTGGCTGGAAAATAGTTCAACTGTCCCCTGGAATGGACTGCAATTTTACAATAAGGGAGATAAGGTCGGTTTTGTGCTGAAACACCTCTGATGATGTCCCTAAAATAAAGGGCAGCTTGATGAAACCGAATGTTGCATAATTGGTAGGATAAAAAAAACCCCACAGAAAACCAATGACAGAAAGCCACACTGGAGGATCTCAATCTTGTCTTCACAATCTTTTTCTAAAAATTAAGAAAAAGTAAGCAGTATTTTTACGTGCATTAACTCAGGCTCATGCAACAGCTTGCCAGGGCTGTGAGTTCCTTTCTGGCAGGGCTCCATACAGAACAGTTTGGAATAAAAGGCCATAAAAGACTGATGTGGCATTGATTCATAAAAATAAATTCAGAAATATGTGATTAAAATTAGTCTTCCTGCACAGATTTGGAGATTTTAACAGACATGTCTTTAGTATCTTGCTTTTGTGGGTGTCCACAGAGATTCCTGTCAACATTCAATTAACATATTTTTGAAATCTCCTTCTGTTGAGCTTTTTCAAATGAACCTTATAAAGTATTTAAAAGAGAAAATAAATCCCAATACAAAAGAAGAATCAACATATCCCTATGGCTGAGCCACTAAAGTGAACAGGCAAAATAGTAAACATATTTTCCTGGGTTTTATGCTCATTTTTAATTTGCTTTCATATAATCCCGCTGCTTTAGATAAGGCTAAATTAAGTCAGTGAATTACTTGCCATGCCCATTAGTTGAAGACAGCTAAGGTTACACGATGAATTCAGTATCAAATGAAAGAGTATTCCCATATGCTGGGAATATGAATCACTGGATAGTCAGCCTGGTTATCCCTCTGTTTCCAGAGCTGACAGGAGAATCACCACAGTACTGACAGCAAAGAGATGGTGAGATGGTTGTGCTGCTTCAGGCGATTCTTACTGTGTCAGATTTTTGAGGGAGGCACATTTCTAATTTCCTGTTGTTTTTATTCAATCTCTTGCTTGAAAGACTGTATGTAATTATTTTTCTTCCTCGATGCTGGGAAAACATTGCAATGACGCCTGCTGGGTGCTTGCTCAGCTTATGAATAATCTGTGTATCATCTCTGCCTATAACTACACCTGGTCTGTCACAATCCCTGTCTTCTGTGGGCCGGTGCCTCCTCCCTCAGACTCCTGGACAGTCTGGTGCAGACTTGTGTGAATGCTTAGGCTGTGCTGTGTGTTATTCCTGTGTCTGTGGGCCTGGCCATATTCTGCCTTAGTGCAGGAGCCTGTTTACCAGAATAAGGTGTGCCAGAGTGGCTTCAGTTTAGTTCTTTATTTGTAGGTTTGTCTTTTATTGATTTAAATATTACGTTTGTCTGTGTAGCCTAACATATCTGAAAAAATCCTTAGCTCCTTGGCAAAAGCCAAGTGGAATTGCCAATTAATTATGTTTTGCAAATTTATAAAACTTCCTGTTTCATAAACTTGACAGCAAGAGATTGATCCAAAATCTGTTAAAATCAGTGTAAAGCCTCTCAGCGTTAGATTCAGTCCTAACTCTTGGACGTCATTGAGAGAGAACATAAAGATAGACTGAAAAACACACCCCCAGGAAAAGGCACAGAGAATACAGCCTGACTCATGATGTGCTGTGAATTAAATACTGAGAATAAAATGCTAAGATGTAAAAGAAATGCGTAGTCTTACTTAAGATGTAGCCATATGGCAGTTGGAGCTGCAGCATTTTATGGGCTGGCACTCCTAAGAGCACAGAAGTGCTTGCTGTGCCAAGTTCTGCTAAGAGGAACCAATGCATTTCCATTTGACTTCAGGGGAATTGGAGTGCTGAAACCATCATGCAAATGTGTCCTGCTGAGTTTAACTTTGTTTAATGCGTTTCCTTTTTATTAGATCATTTGGTTTCTCTTGTTTTCTGGGGTGAGATGAGAAGGTACATCTTCAGTGGTCATCCCTCCAGTTCATCACCTTCCTTCCAGGGTGTCAACCACAACACACAGTTTAGAAGTGGCTGAACCCCTGGCAATGGCACCAGTCCTGTAACCATTTGTTGATTCTCCAGATTCAGCCATTTCAAATCTCTTTGCTTTGACTGGGAGGATTGATGAAAAACCTGTTCGTGCTCCAGAGCCCTTTACTGCCACTTCTAGGGCTCTGTCACCCTCCCTGATGCTGCTCAGACTGCTCCTGGCTGTATCATTGCTGCCCACATGAAAAAAAAGCCATGGCTAAAACATTCACCAAGATCAGGAATTAAACCACTGTGAGATTGTAGGCCCTGAGACACTGCTTGACTCTGCCCAACTGGCTCATTAATGAAAGAGTATGTGGGAGCAGGATGAATATTTGATGTTTTTTAGAAGAGTCCTTGAAAGAATTGTAGGTCTTGAGGCAATGCAAGAGTTGGGAAGGACTACAGATATCCGGGAAGAGAGTCAGAGTACATGCATACTTCATGAGTACTTGATTTGCTCAGTGTGATCTACTAGGTTGTAAATTAACATGCACGAAATGTAAAGGTGCTGAATAAGTCATCCAAAAAGCAATGATCAAGGAATTAAGGAAATAAAAGAGTGCTGAAATAACTGGAGCAATAATTTTGAATCTCCACTAAAGATGAAAATTTAAAACTGAAATAAAATTTTTGCAATACCTTATTTTTCTTTCTAAGAGAAGAAACTGAGAGGACGAAATGTACTCAGATGTAGCTGATAAACCAGAGACTGTCAAACACTTTGGGCCCATTACCTGTGTGCTTTGGGCCAGATGCAGCTTGGTGGTGAGAGTTTTGTGCAGTGCTGTGCTGCAGAAAGGCTGGGGGTGGCAGACACCCCTGCAGGTCATCAGTGCAACCCCCTGCTCAAAGCACAGATTGGCAGGGCTGAACCCAATTTCTGTTTTGTGATTTGAACATTGACTGAGGCGTTCAAGATGCAAAAGGAAATGTCAGTGATCCCCCTGGCTGCTCTCCATAACCAGTTTACAAATACCTTGAATAATCTGCCCTTTAATAAATCTTTAGGAATTTAGTAGCTTATTGGGTTGGGGAAGCAAATCTAAATCTGTTGAAGGAAGAAATTCATTGAAACTGGTTTGGCAGCAGTGGTTTTTCACGTGCTTAAATAAACTCAGTAAATAGCTGTACAAGTAATTTCTTAATAGAAGACTGGAAAAATGTCTCATGAGATGTTGAACTAGTCACTGACTATACAGCCAAGGGCAGCTCTTAGCTTCTGTCAAATTCAGGAATGAAGGACTTGGGTTGGAGTGCAAGTACTCTGTCTGAGGAGAAAATGAGAAATATCACCAAAAAAAGAAGGATTGGAAAAACAGAGTAACAAACTATATGTACACAGCCTGTGGGAAAGCTTTAAAAAATGGAGCTTTTTCAGTACAGTTGGCTGGAAATATCTTGCTTTTCTGTACAGTGCAGTACAGGACTGAGTAATTGCCTATGCCTGTGGGATCTATTACTTCAGGGATTTTTTTGGCTACTGGGTTTTTTATTGCCAAAACTAACTTTGTGCAGCATATTTAAAACAGTGATTCTTGACAGTTGCAGCTGGTGTTTGTTATATATTATTTTGTTGATGGTATCAAGTTAAATTCTGTGTTTCCCAGGAACCAGTCTGTCAACATCTTTCTTAACCCAGTGCCAGAGTAAATAGGAAACCTGACTCATAATGAACATTCTGGATTATGGCAAGAGCAGAAAACACACATTTCTTATACTTCTTTCACTGTTTTGGTGTTGTGGTTTTGTTTGTTTGGGTTTTTTGATTATGTGTTTCAGATTCTGTCTATTCATTCCTTAATTATGTAATAAGAAAATTAAATTGTATCATGGACTAGTCATTTTAAACAAACTTGTGGTGCTGTATGTTACCATGACATAATACATAATGAGTGCAAATAAGTCCTTTTTTCCTTCTTATATTGGTGAAGCTGTTGTCTGAAACATGGGCAGTAATATTAAAATTTCAGGAATTTGGTAGAGTCTACAGTGTGGCAGACACAGGTGCAGATATCTGTGCATACCTCCACCTGCTTCTGAGAAAGCTTTTTGCCAGAAGAAAACAATCATTTTGCAATTAGACATTACCTAAATGCTTTAGTACGTGGCTGTAACTTAACTTTCATCTCCACACCTCAGCCATGGCTGTGGATTTGATACCTTCAGGAGGCTGAACCCACTGGCCACTTGGAGAACGCCTGTCCAGGGGATTTGCTTCCTAACAGGTTCCTAAATTACGGGGAGGATGAGCTGGTGTTCTCACCTGTTTTGACATTCTGAAGAACATGACTGTAAGAGCTTAATCCAGGAATTTCTAATTTAGCTTCAGCTAAATCTCTAAGAAAGATATTTGACTGCTCCTCATCAGAAATGACATGAGAAATCACATTTAAAAATGTGCTGGCAGGTGAGACCCTAAGACAGAGCGAGCCTCTCCTTCCAAAGTAATTGTAACCCTTTTTTCTCTCTTGCTCCTGTTCAGATGACACCACCTGGGACTATTAACCCTGGCATTTGGTCATGGGGAGCCTTGCAGGAGCTATACTGAATAAATGTGCATTTCAATGAGGCATATGGGGAATATGGGGATTGCGATGTATCCTACTTTTGCACTCAAAGCTTGAAAGAATTAGAAGCCACCTTTTACGACTGTCATGCTGCAAAGTTAGGTCTGGCTCTTCTCTCTTCCTCTGATTCAAAAAGAAAGCATATTGATCTCTATGGTTTCAGGGCATATTCTCTCTTGGTTCACAGAATTAAATAAAACCACCCAAATTTTCAGTATTTCTATTGTATTTAAATTTTCATGTGCGGATTGGCTTTGCTGTACTGGTTAACCCAGCTAAATGAGCACTGTCTATTTAGGCAGTGTTGAATGAAAATAATCCTCTGGGTTCAGACCCAACATATCAGTCACATTGAAAAAACTGTGGATAATTTTATCTGTACCATACATACGAAAGAGACTCGAAGCACAGATGGCAAAATCCACACCTACCCACAGTTCAGGGCAAACCTCTGTGGCTGGAGGCAAAGCTCTTTTGTGATGAGTGAATGGAATACCTAAGTGATCTGGAAAAACATCAAATGCATGGAGCTGCAAACAGCCCAGAACCTGCCTCTGCAGCTCACGTGTGGTTCTCAGCTTCCAGGAGTTCAGCCTCACACCACACTTTGATGTCTCTCCCACAGAATGAGGCGCACTGAAGGGTTATCAAAGGGAGTGCTCACCTGTGCTTGGATATCTGATTTATAGGAGGAGAAGTATCGTTTCTTCTTAACCACACTGAAAATTCCTAAACCATTCTTTCTTCTGAAATATTTGGCCAAAATTCTACATCCAGGTACAGTGCTAGATTCAAGTTTCAGAGGTACTTCACTAGGCTGACTTAATAAACATCGTAATTTCTCCATATATTCGTTATCCCATATTCAAACAGAAGTAAGTCAATCACAAACAGAAATGCATGTGTGCCTACGGTTATGCATGCACACGCGAAAAATCATTGCACACACAAGTTATATTAAATATGAAATAGAAAATGTATATATTTATATATTCTAAAATCTGTTTCAAAAACTGTGGCAGCTGTAGACTTGGCAATGATTTTACTGGAGCTAGATCTGAAATCTATGAAAGCCTTTCCTTTTACTTGACTGGTAGTTGATTAAGCAGGATTTGTGTGTATTGCCTAGTATTTACACACAGACCTATGTATGTAAAATCAGGGATATGATGTTTTCTGTGCTGGAATTTGAGGATCACCATAAAAATTAGTATTACAGAAGTTCTCAAAAGGCTTTTATTTCCAGGTTCAGGGAAATGGCAGAGTTTCTGATCATCTGCTGCAAGTGGAGGAGCAGTGCTGAAGCCAGGAGGGTGGTTGTAAGGCAGGTGTACTCCAAGTGCAGCTGCACAATCTGTGTAGACCTAGGGACTAGAAAATAGGTCATGAGAGTTTTCCAACTCCCCCCAGTTGTAGAAATGTCTGTTAGCTTTTTCTGGCAGATATTCCGTACCTGGAGCATCAAATTATTTATGGGACTGTTGCCCCAGTTCAGCTGCACGATGTTCAAGTATGTAAATACCCTGTTCTGCAGCAACTAGTTGAAATCCTAAGGGATAATAAAAGTTTTAGGCGGCCTATAACACTTTCAGCATGAAATGGTTCCCTAGTAGAGCTGATCTGAGTCTCAGATGTAAACAGCGTTTCTCCTCCATGTCTTTTATGAAATTAGACCATGTGATATCACAGCATACTTTTCTAGCACAATAATTGAAAAACTGACTTTCAGCGGTCATTTGGACTATTACTTGAATTCTCTTTATTGTGTAACCTAGTTTGGGCTTATGTTTTTTTATGGTGATAAAAAAGGAGTAGCTGTAATGATGCGGATCTGGATCCTGGCAGTTGGGGGTGGATTATGGAACATGTGTGATGAACAGCAAGCCCACTTCGTTCCTTTTAAAGTGCCTCTTAAATTGACTCTATTCCCTCCTCACCCAGCACCAGGTGTAAATACTCTGAACAGCTGTGGTTCTGTACAGTTTGGTGTCCAAAACCTCTTCAGGAACTACACCTGAAGATGAGCTACACCAATAGCTACTATAACTGTCTAACTGGACACAAGGAAGCTTTAGATTAGCAGCAGAGCATGACAAGTAAGCAGGAATCTCCAGCCTGAGGCTGATATTGCATCTTTTGCCTGTGTATTCCCATAATATGTCACGGTGGCTAGTTCTTTTTAGAGAAAGTCCTTTAATGAGTTTAAGAGGCAGATGTTACAGTCTTCAGAGTGTTGGATGTCACCCTCATGAAAAGTGTGACTACAGTTGTCTCAGCAATACTGCAGAACAGCAGCAAATGTCAGTGAAGAGCTGCATTGTGATTGTGCTGCCTCTGTTTAAAGTAAAGAGCAGCAGACCTGTGGCACAGTGTGCTGTGTACTGGACAGGGACAGACCCTTCCTGCCTCAGAGGTACAGTACCCAAAATAGAGATGAGGCTGTCACCTGCTGTGTCTGGGCTGTGGGCAGGGGTGGTGTTCCTGTGCAGGCAGACATCCCGAGCTCAGCTGCTTAGGGCTTCCCTCTGCTTCTTTACACAACCTACTCTCACATCAGGAGTGGTCCTTGCTCAATTCCTGCTCTTCCTCACTTGTGTGACAGCAGATTTGGGTGTGTGGACAGCAACCAGAGGCTGCTGTGGAGCTGTGAGGCGGAGAAGAGCTGTGGGTTTTGGAAGACCACAGGTTGCAGTTGAGATGAGGGGAAAAGAAAGCAGAGGCCCACACCAGTGATGTCCCCAGCCACCCCCTGGCACCCCAAATGACTGAAAACCAGAGCACTTTCAGCCCCTTCTCTGAAACATCCTCTCACTCTTTCCCTTTCCATATCCTGTGTCCACTAATCTAGTTCTGAGTCCTGTTGCATTTTCCCTACCATACATCTCTTCATCTCCATCACCCAAATCCCACTGGTTTGCCACCAGAAAATAATTTGTTGGTGACCAAAAATTGAACATTTTCCTCCCAAATTCTCATCCTTTGGATTCCAACATTCAATTTTGCCCATTCTTGAGAAATCCTGGGCTGGCTGTAACTGGTATTTTACACCTGGCTAATGTAAGTAGGCTATAAGAACTGCCATAGCACCAGTGTTAAATGAAAGCAGGCCTAGCTTTGTTTAAACAGTCTGACAGCCTCTCACATGAAACAAATGTGGTGCAGGTCACTGCAAGTTCCAAGTTATTAATGAAGGAGCAGTATTTGGTAATTCGTAATTTGTATTTGGTTTTGGGTAGAAAAAATGAAACAAGAGTACCAGCAAGGCAAAGAGATAGTAAAGGGGTCCTGTCATGTGGTTAAACATAGAAGACAATTGAGAAAAATATATAGATACAGAATTAGAAAGTGAATGAATACTTTATGCTCAAAAATATTTTTTTAATTTCGGACAGCAAAACCTCCTGGGCAATTGCTTTCTGTGTTATACCATGTGACTTCCCCTGAATGATTCCATACATGACATTCACTCTGTCAGCCACTAATACTAAAATCCCTTCTAATCATAGGAAAACAGGATTTAGCACTTTTACAGTTTTTATTAAAATAATTACTTTTATAATTTTTTTTCCTTACTGAAATTCTAGAGATTTTATTGGTGGGTTTACTCAGAGATTAAATTTTGTATCTATCATAAAACTGATTTTCTCAGCTTTGCTGAAGAAGCTCACATTACTCCTGGGCTTAGAGCTCATATTGCCCTTATTGGCCTGCAGTGCATTTTAATGTGAAGTTATAGTTCCTTGAAAAGTAATATTTTTCACCACTTTGGTGGTGAGAACAGCCTGCAGAGATTTTAAAATTTCCTTTTCTGTGGGCTATTAGGAGTCATTAGTGCTGAAAGATCTTGACAGAGCCTGCAGAGTTAAAGATTTTGTGGATAAAAATTAATAGGGTCACAGGGTAATGCCAGTCAGAAGGGGCCTCAGGAGGTCTCTGGCATTGGCTCTTGCTCAGAGCACAGTGAGCTGTGAGATCAGAGTAGGTTACTCAGAACTTCTTTCAGTCAGGTCTCAAACACTTCCAAGGATGGAGACTCCACAGCCTCTCTGGGTAACTGTTCTACCATTAATCCATGGTGGAAATCTCATTTCTCTTAGGAAAATATAACATGGTATGATTCTTAAAAATCATGGAAATGCAGAATTAAAATAGAGTAAACCAGCTCTTATAGGGTAACCAGAATATATGTAGAAATTAGAAGTATTGTCTTTTATTTACAGCATCATGGCTGCCAGAGAATTGGATGAGGAGCTGAAGCTTGTTTAGATGGCAGCTTTGCAAATGTGAGAATAGAGTTTCTATCTCAAGAATATTAATACAAATACTAGTGGTTCATACAATGATTTTTTTTCCAGTTCTTTTTGTCATGTTTATCTCTGTAGCTCAGCTGAAGTGATCAAAATGTTTTCCATGAATAAGGTAAGTAGCCTTGATACCAGAAAGGAAGTTTTTACAGTGAGAACAAGCAATCACTTGAACAACCTCCCCAGGGATGTGGCAGAGTCCTCATTGTGGGAAGTTTTCAAGATGCAGTTGGACAGAGTGCTGGAGAATCTCATCTAGGCTCCCTTTCCCATGAAATGTTGGACCAGATGACATTTGGAGGTCACTTCCATCCTGGGCTCTTCTGTTGTTCTGTGAGCCTCTACTTTGGTAAAAGTAATAACTACCCCCAACAACCCATATAAACAAAAAAGGTCAATGCAATGAATGAAACAGGTGGGAGAATAGTGCAATATTTGACAAGAAAGTTAGGTTTTAAATATTGCATTTTAGTTGTATCATATGTTAACAAAATTGGGAAGTAATTAGACTGCTACTGATAAACTCGTTTTATTCCATGTGATGACATCACGTTTCAGGGATTATTTTAATGAAATTGAAGCACGATGGTAAAAGAGTTTCCAGGATTTAAAAAACTATGAAGTGCATGAGACCCTCGTCCCTCCCCACTGCCCCAAAACAACTCTCTGTGAGCTGCTAGGAGAAAGTTAACATGTTTCTGCAGATTGCATTTATATGCATCAATAATTTTTTCTGAATTCTTAATTCTGTTGCACCACCTTTCCTGCACGAGAGCAGATTGACTTGAGAGGAGTAATTACCAAGGGCTTCATTGCAAACCCTCCTTGGTACTGTGCTGCTGTAAGGATTTGCCAGAAAGGGAATGGAATGATAATTAAGAAGGGAAAACTCTTGCATTGGCTATTTCACAGCAGTCAGTTGGTATGAGAAAAACTCCGTTTTTAGTCACCCTTGTGTAGCTTTTCCCAGATCACTTTTGAGGTAGCTTATAGCAGAGCTCGTTATTCAGCATATATTTGTAATTTTATTACTATTATCTATTTATTTTTTATAAAATGTTACCAAACAAGTAGCTGGGAATCTAAACCTGCAGTCTTACATCAGTCTGACTGCTGCTTACCTGGAGGAGCAGCCTCTTTATCTGAAAGGAGTCAACTCCTGTTAAGGGTGTTTAGTGTAGCAAGACCGTGCTAAAGGTAAAATTGCTTCATTATGTTGAAGATTAATCACCACAGAAATCTGAGTGAGATTAATCTCTAATTCTGTGTTGGCAATATTACAGAATTTTAGTCTTATCACTACCTGTAGGAAATGATAACAAATAATTGCAAACTATAAGATAGAATTAAGGCTAAATCCACGAATTAGGAGGCTGTTCTGCTGCATCTGCTAAATGCAAATGAATTGGATCTTTGGACTTACTTTCCTTAGAAAATTAATTTTGTGATAAAAGGAGGAAAAAAGGGCTAACTTACTAATAGCAGCTTGAAAACTGGCAGTTTGTGGAGATGGAATCCCCTGAATCTCAGTACTTTTCATAGCTACCTGCTTAAAAGCCATCGATTTGCGCCAAGTAAGAAATTTTTGATTAAGGGGAAGAGTATCAGGGGCTTACAGGGATTGATTTCCTTTTCTGGTTTCCTCATGAGTTGTGAGAATTTGTCATCAAAATGAGGAATTATGTCTATTAGAGCTCCACACAGGGAATATGTGATGGAAAAGGTGAGGTGGTAGCTGTGTGTTGTGTAATGCAGTTACACTGATCTGCTTCTGATGGGTGTGAGTGCAAATATCCAGGGCTGCTGTAATACAAAATGGGTATTTATAGGGCTGTATAAATATAAATGGGTTGTATGTGGGTTGTAACACTGCTTTCAAGAGAATGTCTTTTGAAAATTGTCAGGATGTAGCACTCCCAGAATCAAGCTTCAGTTTTTAGGGTTTATGCAGGTGTCCGAATTCCGCTAGAAGTGAACTAGCACTGACTGAAGCTCCAAAGCTGTATAAAGTCTTTGGTAGTTTTCAGAGTCTAAATTATTTCACTCTCAATGCCTGAGGCCGCAGTACAACCAGTTTAACAGAGTGTTTCATCTGTGACAAAATAATACCGAAAATTTGACAATACTGATGAGGTCATTTCTAAGACAAGGAATTACACTTCGTATTGTGTTCTGGATTTTCACATACAAATAATGCATCAAAAACGCATCAAGGATTATCTTGGGCAGATCATGATCAGCTACCAACACCTACAGCAAACTAAAAAAGACTTGGTGATTTCACTGTTAAATCTGTAATATCAAATTCTCTTGTAGTTTTAATCATTCTTGGATTCTAAATGCCATTGTTCTGAGAAAAAAAAACAACTTTGGAAGTTTGAGCTGTAATTGAGTTAAAAGCTGGTTGTTTCCTGAATATCAGAGAGATGCCCTCACCTTGTCCTTTCTGAATTAGTCTATTATTCTTCAAACTGTACTGCATTCTGAAAGATTCCAGAAAGCTTATTATTTCTGAAAACCAAATAAAGCTTTTCCATTATGTTTGAAAATATTTTGACTAAATTTTCTCTCTTCGTCCTTCTTTTTAGAAGCAATATCTGGAGGAGATTCCAGATTCATGCATTCTTCATTAGAGCTTTTCTGTTGCCTGTCAAACCTGTAGCAATCAATTATTTTGCTTTATAGATCAATTATAACTATAATGATTTAGTAGATACTGAGTGGGAACCTCTGACACTAACTCAGGTAGAAATGGCTGTAAAATTAGAATATGATCTTCAACAGGTGTTGCAGGTGTGAGTCAAGGGTTAGGACAAGGCTATCGGGGCTGTCTTTAAATTCTTCTCTATGCTATCAGTCAACCCTCTCATCTGTATAACTCCTCTTTCACTAGTTTTTATGGCTGCTGCTGAGTTGATTTAAACCTGTTTAGAAATGGCAGTTGGCTCATCTAATTTAATTGAATGTTATTAATGAAATTGCATTTGCCAGCCCCCTTGGCACTAACACCCACCCTCCGTGTGCAGTTGCAAACTCTGTAGTTACACAGCAGTGATTGTTAGCAGATGGAGGGGAGCTGGCTTGCATTAAAATTTTTGTGGTCTAGTACAGTGAAAGTAGAGCAAGCTTACAATAACCAATTGCAACTTGTTTATTACGTACTACAGTTGCTCAGATTAATTTTTGGAGGTTTGTTATTTTTCACATTTTTAGTTGAATTTTGCATGATTTGCCGTCTAGTTAGAAATTATTTCTTTCTAGCAAATGAGATTAAAAGAAGACATTGTGCAGTGTTGTGTTCTAGTGGTTTTGCAGATAAATCAATATACTCAAGAAGACAAAAACCATGTGGTTTTTTTGCTTAAAGTACTATACTCATGAATTTTGCATGGCTGTGGATTCCAAAAGCCAGCATATAAAGGAGAAGCTAGGCTTGCTAAATATGACTACTGAATGCTGATTCAAACCTCAGACTGCATTTCTGTCTGCTATTAATACCCATGTCACTGTTGTTATCATCTTCCTTTTCTTCTATCTACTTCAGCTATTTCTGGGTAAGTAGGTGGATGGGAATTCTTTTGCCACAGTAAAACTGAGCTGGAGAATGAGAGAAACAGATCAAGATTGCTGAAGTTGTTGTGTATCTGCTGGCAAATAAGTAAAATATTTGCTGTTAGACTTGGGTGGTTGGCAAGTTTACAGAAATAACCCCAAACTCTCTGACTTATGTGGGAACAAAATCCAGCCAGTGGTCAGGGCATTCCCTGTAGGGAATGTTTGCCTGTCTTCCTCAGCAGTGTGCAGGGAATAAAAGATGTGCTAAGGGAAAGGGATGATGCATTCAACAGGCACCAAGGGTACATATTGCCATGAGGAAGTGTGATCCATAGTTTCCAGCTCATGGATTTGGGGCTGTGTTGGTTTAAGCCTGTTGGGGATGATAGAAAAGCTTGTCTTTCAGAATTGATTTCAGATTAAATGTCAGCACATCCTTGCAGGAAGGTTATGTACCTTACGTCAAGCTGTCACTGGCTCAGCAAGTGGCCTTAGGCAAGTCAGCCAACTTTTGTGGACCAGTTCCCAAATTATGTCATGCCTGACTGGGGAGGAAACAGGAGTTTCAGGTTCTGTTATGCTACTGACCACATTTACCAAATGTCTCTCCTGGTTTGGTAAAGAGAATGAAGCTCCCTTGATTATTTCTAATGGGAGATCCTAGCAAAACAAACAAACAAAGAGAGACAGATCTCTAGAGGACTCTATGATAAATCATCAGGACAGAAGTGGCAGGTCTTTCTCTCTGAAATACCACAGAGAAAGGAACATCATCTGGTATGCCCTATCTTCTCATACATAATCCAGATTTTAAGAATGGGAGAGGAACTGGATGTTTCATTCTGTTCTTTAATTTAAACCTCTATCTTTAGCTTCTTAAGACATTTTTTTATTATTAATATTCTGTTACCCTCTGTTACCCTGGAAGAGTTGGCAACTTCAAATATGTTCTTAACATTTCTTTGTGTTTTTCTCTATTTTTTCCTCAGGGCTTGTGTTATCTTGGGTGTCATATTCCTCCTGTCATCTATATGTATTGTGATCAAAGCCATCCACGATCTTGCGAAGAGGGTGCTTCCAGAAGTGGTAAGGTGATTCCTGGTCTTTGAAATGTTCTCTTTATTCCCTGCCCTGCCAGTGGGACTGAGAAATGTCAGTGTCTCCTTTCAACAGCCCCACTGAACTCTGTGAAGCTCTAGCAGGTGCATTTCCTGCCTGGCTGCATATACTGGCCCTGGTCTTCCAGCAGTAGTCTTTATTTATGTGATGGAGTCAGTCTACTTCTGGAGTTTACTTGTGGGTTGAAATTTTTGACCCCAAATCTATCTCAGTGTACCCCCTTAAAGCTTCTACACAGGACTGTGGGAGTTCACTTACAGGAAGGAGGCCTCTCTGGGCTTAATGAATGTACTAGAATTTTATGAGAGGAATGTTTCCACAGTTTTCTACTCCAATGGCTTCAGTATTTTATTTTCAGTGTGGAAAAGATGTATTTTTGGGTTATATTTTAATGTCTTCCAGCTCTTGCCTCCAACTCCAGAGCCATGTACGTGTAGCAGGGATGAAACAGGTGAGGGGAGCATGCTGGGTGAAAGAGCTGGCTTTTAGACTGACTCACCATGGAGCACCACAAAGGGCTTTTCTCCTGCTCTGCTTTCTTTTGGCTGTGAAAGCAGCCCCTACCTGGCCTATAGAGCAGCTCTCCCCAGTGGCCTTTCTCTCAGCTCTGCTCTGTCCTGTCCTGCTTGCTTCCTTTCAGTACTGGCTGTTAACTTCTACTCATCTTAACAAGCTGCTCGCTGGGAAAACCATTTGGCAGTGGTTCCACTCCCACGAGACTCTTGCTAATATGCTCAAACAAAATCAGGCTTCAGTTGTTGTGTGCACAACCTGACCCAGAGCTTTGTCTCCAGCCTTTGGGAAGTTTGGTCTGGTTGTGTGTTCAGCCTTTCACAGGGGTGGTTCACCCTGCCAAGTGCCATTCTCAACACAGCACCACACAGAAACCAAAACTCCTTCCTTTCAACCAGGAGATGGAGGCAGAGCTGGAAAATAAAAAAGCCAAAATGGAATTCCATCTGTTACCCACTGTTAGCAGTGCAGATGACCTATTGGGTCCTGTGTTCTCACGGAAACTTGCAAGAAGCTGGGCAATTCCAGAAGCTTATTTTCAGTAGTTTATCAAAATCTGGGTGAAGATGAGCAGCACAGCCCATGAGTTAGGACGTTACTGAATCACAGCCAGGTGCATTGTTTGACTGCAGGTGATTCATGTTCTCTTTGCATTTTGCTTGCCCTCTTTTCCAGTCTTCATCATTTACTGCCTCCTCAGCTTTGCCAGCATTACAGCGCATGTAGTTCACCAGCCTGGTTCTGTCAGAATGATCTGGGTTAGCTTAAACACTTTGAGTACTCGGCTCTTAAACCCAACCAAAACATTTTGACAGAACTGGGTTGGGGAGTGAGCATGGGGCATGTGCCAGGGAGGTTGAAGAGGAGGCAGGTGAGGGTGAGGGGAGACCCTACTGTGATGGTCACCTAAGGGACAACTTCTTAACTTGTCTGTACCCAAACAGTGCAAACTGGCTACAGTTTGACTCCTGTTTAGTGACAAAATGAAATATATAGTCCTGACCCAGCGAAGGAGAGGGGAAAAGAGAGGCTACAACCATAATTTAAACACTCATTTTGGTGAATTTCTGGTAGTGTATATCAGATTAACTTGAATGACTCAGTCTAATTCATTGTGGGCAAATGCTCTAATAATTCCATCAATAGGAACAAAAGTTTAAAAGTTGTGTCCTCTATATCTCACTCTTTCATCATTACAGGTTCTCTCTACAGGAGAGGGCTCTATTTCTAACGTGGGGAGGAATGTCTCATATTTGGATTGTGAACATTTTTTATTATTGGCAGGCATATTGTGCTTCCTCATTTTTAATGTTTTTACAGTAGGAAAAAATATGGAATCAGACCTTCAGCAAGGTATCCCTGCAGAGAAGATCCCATTACATTTTCAGTGTCCTATAAGAACGATTTGTACAGATCCCTTTTGTCACAGACTGCCTTGGATTCAGTTTCATGTGCTAAATCTGTGTCAAGTAGGCGGAAGTTAGAGTGGATACTGCTTACATTTGACACAGTATCGGGGTACTGATGGATAATCTTCTTCCTGTGACTGTTCTCACTCATTTAGGCACTCAAGTACTACCCACAGTTTGAAGGATGTATCTGGCAAGACACAGCCTATGGATGTCTGGTGGCAGGGTAAAAGCCACATGCACACACCTAAAGGACTTTCATACCTGGCAATTCTGCCTGGAATGTAGGTTGGAGCATGGGATGAAAAGAGATGGTACTTTCTTTCAATGTCTCTCAAATGACATGGCAAAGATTTTAATTTCAGAGCCTTTCAGTGCATCTCACTGTGGGTAACTGATTTAGCAAGGGTTGTGGGACAGGTGAAATATCTCTGTGCAAACTCTGAATAACAGTGAAAAATGGGAAGGCTCAGAGGACAGCACCACTGCTGCAAGTCATGGCCAGTGAGGTGTAATGCCTAAGGGCTGCCAACATTAAAAATAATTGGGGGAAGAGGATGTTGTTCACTAGAAACCTTTCCAGTTGCCCCAGCTGTGCCTGACTGCGACGCTGATTTTCGGGTTGCTGGTTGCTCCCTTGGCTGCTCTAAGCAGAAATAGTCATTCCTCCCAGTTGTTTGGGTCTTTGTTGGTTGATTGTGTTCCCAGCGACGCTGCAGCTGCCCAGGCCATATCATCAGCATCTGAGCAGAGTGGAAAGCTGCTCAAATTTCATCAGTAGGAGGGAGAAATTTCTGCCTCTGCTCCTTTACCTAGGGTGCTGTCTTCTACTTCTTGGGCCACTGATGAACTAATTGCTAATGATACTAATTTCTGTAGTATCTTACCATGTAAATTGGCTTTAATGTATGGGTATATATCTGGAAAAATAACAGGACAATGTTTTCTGCTAATATTTTTTTGCATAGCAGTGAAGTAACCCGTTCTGCATCAAAATAGTGACTTGAAATATTTTCTGGTGGTGATACCTGTGTTACTGGGATTTGATATTAACTTGCTATTCTGAGACCAGGGAATTATCCTTGTGGTGTGAGCAAGAACAGAACATTGACACCAAGGAAAGGTAGTGTGACTCCACTGGTGTCCCAAACTGGTATAAAACTGGGGTGAAGAGCTGAGCACTAGATTAAGAGGATCTGTGCCTTAACAGAAGTTTCACATGAGTCAGAGTCACATGATTTTTTTGGTACAGTTTACATCCTTATTGCTCTTTATTGCAGCAAAGGTCATTGAAGATGTGGGTGATTTTTAAAGCATCTTGTGAAATTTTAGCTGTGTGACTTCAGCCTTAAGGGAGATAATGTGACAAGAACCCAACTGGAAAAGGTTGCTCTTGGTGCTCAGATGCTGAACACAAAGTTAGTACTGTCAGCCCTGCAAATGGAGATGGTTTGGAATGCGTTGTTCTGCGTAGGGGATTCAAGATGAATCTAATGATAATAATAATGCAAAGCAACATGACTGACTGCATTGTTCTCAGAGCTACAAAGTCTCTTTTTACATCTTAATTTGTGGTGAACTTCAGCAACTTTGTAATAATTTCTCTGAGTTCATTTTAAATTGCAGAAGTTCTGGAGAAAATAATATGATATGGACAAGTTTAATTTAAGAAATAAAACAGACTGGGTAATTAGGTATCTGCTTGGTAATTGTAAAGAACTGTGACTGAAATCCTAAAAGAAGGGCCAGTAACTTTTGAATAATCCTGGATCAATTATAAGAAGTTCATTGTATTTCTTGTTGCAGATGAGATACACTGGTGATTTCTCTCTCAGTTCTTAATATGCATGTAGCAAAAAAATACTTTCTTAGAAAGATTTTATGAGTTCTTTAATGTAGAGATTCTGTTGTCCTTTAAGTGGATCTTGGAAGAGTTGCTTTCATGAAAATACTAGCAATAAGAGAAAATATAAAAATATAAAAATGACTGAGGAGTAATTTGAAGTACTTTTCCAAAAGTTCTGAACAGATATTCTTTTACTTACATGGACACTTAGAAACAGGAGTCTTCGGTGTTGTCATTTCATATGATGATTTCAGGTGCAGGTCTGGCAATCCTCAGCAGGATTCACAGAACCAGGAAGACCATGACAGGTTCACTGCACATTAATGCCATTTCCAGCATGACTTGCCCATTCTGTGAGGGGCTTAAATGTCCACAGATTCTTGTTAGACTGCAGAGAGGTGCTACTTAATTTACAGGGCAGGAGCTCAGGTTTAGCTCTGTCAGGCATTTTGCAGTCACCCATTTGAATTCTCGTTTATTCCATGCTGAATGTAATTTTGTTGAAACCCTGTGAATGACAGTACTGCTGATCTTCTCTGGCAGAGGAGGGAGGACAGTTAGAGCTCCTGACTTCCTGTATTTCTTAATATCACTCCTGCCTTTCTTTTCTGATTCTTGTTTGTTTTACCTCCTGCTGTATCTCAAGTAAAAATAAACAATAGGTAGTGTTATGTCACAACACGAGCTTTCAGCATAGGCAATGATTCTGTAATTCTTTTGAATGCCTCAAAACCTTGGGAAACACAGAAATAGTGTATTTCTCCTTTTTGGTTCCCTAGCTTGATGTGCTAAGGATTGCACTTAACTTTGGCATAGCCTGTAAGGCAGGATATGAATGACTAGGTAGATTAATTAGTTTTAAATAACTTAGATAAGTTTAATGATAGGTGTTTGTCTGGAATTTTGACTTTGGTAGTGTGTGTTTCCTGTATGCAATAGCAACCATGGTCAGAATAAAGGCCCAACTTTGGTCTTCAGTGACTTTCTTCATGCCTTTCTTTTTAATTTTATCTCCATCTTTAGATGAGGAAGCCTGGAGAGCCCACAGAATTCAAAGGATAAGGGTCACCAGGGATTTATACAATCTGTTCATTTTTGCAAATTACTGTTTAGCACTGAATTGATATTTTTAGAGAACTTTAAGTGCAGATTTCATTTCCTGCAGTTAACAGCAAGTTCAGAAATTGTCATTACTAGGTAAACTTGGGTTTTCCCTTTGCACAGGACTTTATATTTATATTGTAATTAAAAAGAAGCCTGCCCTGAAAAATGATATTCTGTGTCAGTAGAGTTGGTTAGCCAATTAATTATACACTTACTATATAATTCTGTATTTGTATTAATTACACATCTCTTAAATGTGGGAAAAGTTCATTTTCAAGTAACTGAGATATATATTAATCCTCAGTGTTCAAAACACAATCCCTTGTGCCAGTGTTTTCAGTATTTGTCATGTAGAGCAGTGTTCTTCAACAATGATCCATAGAATGGTGTATGGTTTGAAATGAATTAATTAATGAAGTCACGAATTATGGGGTTGATGAAAGATAGATGTAGGAGAAATATTGCAACTGAAGGGATGTGTTTGTCCAAGAGGGCTGGAAAATTCCAGTATTGAATATGTGCAGTGAGAAGTGGAATGGATCTTTTTTCCTCCCACGTTTTTGAAGATTTTTACATTACTTTTTGTGAGCATTAAAAAATGTAGTATGGGTCTCTGATTCTTGGACAGAGGAGTAAATGAGGTTTCATGTCACTTCCAGAGGGATTTCTCTGCCATGTAATCTCACCTTGGATTTGTAGAGATGCTTCCTTTTCCTTTGGAGGCAAATTTGGGTGTGGGAGTGGAGACAATTTCTGCCTGCACCAACACGTACGCGCCAGTCACTTTATTGAGCTGTGACCTCCATTCTCACTTGCCTGAAAATATTTTTAATTAAAGCTTCCTCATTTTGAGAATTCAGAGATGTGATGACATTTTCCACTTGCCTTGGAACACATTGGTCTGGAAGGAAATCTTGCTGTTTCTCTCCTACTCTTATCATATCTCTAGAATGCTTCAGTTTTTGGGTGAGATTCCTGTACTTGAGATGTTTAGAGCCCACGCCGTGGCTCCAGCCCTTCCCAGAATTTCTCAATGACACTATGAAACTTGAAAAAATACGGAAATATTACAAAATCCAACAAGAACAAATTTTATACAGGAGAGAGAGATGTGCCATTAATGTGTGGGAACCTTACAGCTGAAAATTCCACTCCTTTCCGTGTTCTTGTCCTATTTTTTATATCGTTGGGAATTTTTTTATTCAGCTGGGAATATTTGTTCCATACAGGTCTGCTTCAACTGACATGCTGCAGTTATTATTTCAGTTCCATATCATTGATCCCTAAGGAAATATTTTTTGCCAACCAGATCTTTGTCTTTTTGTTCCCCCTCCCTCTTTTTCTTCTTTCCTTTGTTCCAGCACTTGCTGAAAGTGTTAGAAGAAGTAGGCCAGCTGCTCTTCTTTCTGGAGTGTTTGGAATCAAAATTTCTGATAATTTTAGCTCTTGTTCAATACATCTGAATTAAAAACCTAATCAGTAATTGACATTTGGAAGAGAAAGTCTTCATTTTGTTTACCCTTCAGGTTAATTTTAAATGAATATTTCTCAGATAATGTAATTTAGGCTGGGTTTTTTTCCTACAATGATAGGTGTCGAACCTAAAATAGAATCATTTCTTGTTGGCTTAGAAATAATTTACTAAGGTTTCCTTTCCTCTAGCTATGAGAGTCAGAATATTTCCCTTATTGTTACTTTCAGCATTTGTTCTCCAACCTATGTTAGCCTTAATAAGATAATTCCCAGTAGGGAAAGGAATTACCATTCCTTTATTGATGTTTCAGAGAGCAATATCCACAGCCAATGCTGTCCCTGAGGATTTGGTACACACACATTTCACTACAAATAAGAAGGAGTAGTGATTTTGCATACTGTTGATGACATCATGCTTGGATTTCTGTGTAAAATTTAGTGATTTTTTAATATTTTATTAATATATTGAGAAAGGAATCTAAAAATTCTTGAGTGTACGTTTTGAGCATTGTTTTGTGTTTGCATTTGCTGCTGTCAGTGCTTGCCAGCTCTGTGATAAAAAACCCTTCATCATTTGCCCCTTTACCTTCATGATGTCAATTACTAGATATTCTTGGGTAGTACAAATATAATTTAGATGTGAATGATGTGTTTTATTTTGACCATTGCCACAAAGAATTTGCAGACCTTCTCTTGTTTCTTAAAGGAGGCTCAAAAAGCCCGACCCAGCCACACTGGGAAAGACTATTTTAATTTCACCTGGGGTTGTAAATCAATACCCATTTACTATTCAGTTACTGCTTGCATTTCCCTGGGTAATAGTATAACACATGTAATGTCAATGCAGTTTGGCATTTGTCCTCATTAGTATGGCAAAGGACACTTTTTTGCAAGAGTAAGCAAGCATCATGCCATATTTGTGACATTTCCTGCAGAACAAAGAAGGAAAGATGTAATCAGTTTGTGGACAAAGGACGTGCAGCCCATCTGATGTGGGGCCTCCAATGCTTTTATAAATGAAATCTCTTGAAAAATTAGGCCATGTGATATTCTATTGTATGTTACTGATTACAGCTGAAACAGGAAGGTAGGGGTGGCACAGTGTAGCTTTGTGAGTTCTAATTGATTTATTAATTTAATAGTTTAAAATAAATACACCATAAACATATATGCAACACCGTCAGCAGTTGAATTATAGGCCAATAGCAATATAACAAATAATACTTGTGATTATATACACATATGTCCTTAGACACATTTCTCTATACATTTCTAACCTCATATATAATTTATTTCTTGCCATTTCAAATCAAAGTATCATATACATTAATTATACATTAGAATCCTGCTTTATAATTGTTATCTCCTATGTATGACTTGGAGTTTGACCTAAAATACACATGCTTCTAGCAGGTTCTTGAGAATGTTGTGGATACTTGAACTGAAGAGTAAGCCAGGGTTAGGGCAAATATATCAGCTACACATCATTCTTTGCTTAGGGGACTGGTGGAAAGCCTCATTTCCAGATTTTACCACATGGTGATAAGAAAGAAAAGCTGTTGGCTGCTCCCCACTTGGTGGGTGATGCTGAATGCACTGCTGGTCTCAGCTCCCTGCTCATCAGAAAAATCAGTCTCACTCTTCCGAGGGTGGACAAATACAATTTTAATTTATGTTTCATAACTTTGATGTTAAAACAACTTAGATGAATTCTGGGAAAATGGGAAGCATGAATGATCTAATAGTTTCAAGCAGATCCTTTGCAGGAGTCCTAAGGTCACCTCAGAGAGCTCTCCGGAGCCCCCAGTCCCTCGGTTCCTGGCCCCTGTGCCGTGGCATTCAGCACACCCTGTCTTTGTTATCTGTTTCTTGAAAAAGCATTCTGTGCTGTGGAATTGCTTTGTCACACCAAAGACAAGTTTAAACATTCATAAGATTTTTTTTGGTGCTAATAATAGATCTTTGTATCTCCATGTGAAGAGACTGTCTCCTGCTTGAGTCAGAGACTGGGCTATTGGATTGTTTTCTGACAGTGAGGTGCAATTAAAACTCATCCCTTTTGAAGTTTGCTAGTGAGAGAGACCCTCTGGCTTCCCAGGAGCTCCCTTTAGACTGATTACATAAACTATTTATTACTTGGGAGAAAGTGTGATAGAGATTTGGACTTTTTTTTTTCTTTAAAGTGTTTGTATTAGGAACATCTCTGTTGCTCTCTATATAGTAACAGAATCCTTCAGGGGAAGAAGAGAGAGTCCTTTTTTGACTGTGTAACATGCTCTGCAGAGGGGCTTTTAGTGATCCCAGTGTGCCCAGAGGACTTGGCAGCTGCTGGGGGACCTGGAGGAGTGGCAGGAAGTCTGTGAAGGCAGGGATGGGGAGCAGGGTGGGAGCAGAACCCAGCAGGTGCTGGGGAAGATGGTTGCCAGTCACCTGGACTGAAGAAGGGTCATTGCTGGGATCCAGGAGACAGATGGTGAGTTGCAGAGATGGGAAAAATTAATATTTAACAACACAAACTCAGCTCAGTTTGGGCCAGCCGTGACTCTGCTCCTGCCAACACCATCTGTAGCATTCCAGAAACACATCCCTACCTCCTCAGCCAAGAGGAGCGAGGCTCAGCAGAGGAGAGGTAAAACACTGTGAGGCACCAGGTTCTCTGGAAAGGGAAAAAATGGCATGAAAAAGGCAGTACCAGTAATTCCCAGCTCCTGCAGGAATGTGGAGGAACTTTTGGCTGGTTCATAGAGGAAGCCAAGGAGGGGGCAGAGGAGTGGAAGGAAGTTTGCAGGTGTTCGGGTGGGAGAAGCAGCCTGTTGTGGGGTTGCAGTAAAATGAGTGACCAAGGAAGGGCAGAGAGGGGGGTCACATAGAGATTTGAATCATAATATTGTATGTGTTGAGTCTACTGGGGAGGAACACTCAGCATGCCTGCTTCCTCCCATACCTGTGAAAACCTTTTGACTCAAGACTGTACAATGCAGGTGAAATGAGAACATTTTTATGTCCTGGAAGTGGAAGGACTGCAACTAAAGGAGAGTGGGCAGAGAGGAGCTGGTAGAAATAATATATGAAATCAGGACAAAGTTTTAGGGTCAGAATTAGCAATATGCATTCTTGGGAAAGATTAGGAACACGAATCAGCTGAAACTTATTTACTAGGCTGGGAATTGGGTTAAAATATATCTACCTAATAAACCAAGCACTGAAGAATCCGTTGTGAGAATTTTTTTTTACTTTCTACAGTAGATTCAGAGATCAAAAGTTGCTACATCAAAACTGACAAACTTTTTCTTAAGCCGTAAGATTACTGCTGCTTTTGGTGAAATCCTTGAAAGCAGGGACAGAACTGTTGTGACAATTTTGCAACCCCCTCTTCTGAGCTGCACAGCTGGGGACAATGCATTTGGGTAAAGTGGAGGAAAGCTGCCTGCTGACTTCTATTATTCCTTTCTTAGGAATGGTAAAAGAGGAAAAGACTTTTTCCTAGGAAAGCTTTCTTCTGGGAAAGAAAGCATAAAACCACAGTATAAAACCTTGCATAAAATGAATCTTAAAGTAGGGACATTGAAGCTATTAAAGTGCTGTGTAATGAGAAGGTAGCCCAGGATGGGCACCTTGCTTTATGTACAGTGCTGGTCTATACATGAAGCCATCTAATCAGATATATGTGTCCTTTAATTAAGGTCTCATGTACAGTGTAGTAGCAATGAGGGAATATGATGAAAAGAAATGGGAAAGGAAGGAGCTTTATTTACCGTGCTGGGAAGCCTTTATCATATGGAAATGATCAGAATTTAAATTTCTATCATCTGTCACAAGTTGCTGCTGCTTTAATTAAAATAACACGGAGGACACGTCCAGTGAGCCTGGCTAGATGTGCTCCGTGCTCCTAATGACTGTCAGATGGGAAGGCAGGGGGTACGGAGAGGGCAGGGCTGCGGGAAGATCCGGAGGGAGATGGTGCCAGATGGCCGGGCTTATTTTATTAATTTAGATCTCCATTACGGCATTTCTTTTCTTCATTTCTCCAAAGGATGAGTTAGTTTAATGGGAATCATTTCACAGCCACAGGATGACGTGTTTAACCCTCTGGAGCCCACAGCGCTGCGGCAGAGCGCGTTCGTCACTCGCGTGTCCCAGGGCCCGACACCACTGCTCCAGCCCAGGGCTCGGCCCACAGCAGCCTTCCCTCGGCTAATTCATTGAATCCTGCTGTCCTAAACCAGCTCCAGCTTCTTGGCGGCAAAACAGTGCCAAGGCAGCGTTTTGAGCTGTTTCTCTCCTGTTCCATCCTCACCTGCTCAGGCAACAGCCGGGGCTGTCCGTGCTGCTGGGCATCGCCGCTTTGGGCTGAGCTGTTGCACCCGCAAAACTTCTTGTTGGCAGCAAATAGCCTCACTCTTCTTCTTCTTCCAGCTCTGGACACCCAGAAAGCACTGAAGTACTGAGGAAAGCGAGTTGAAAAGATTTTTTTTTTCCTGTTGGGTTTGTTCCTCACAGCCGCGCTCAGTTCGTGCGGGATCTGCCGCCTCCCGGTGGCTCCTGCCAGGAGCTGCACACAGCAGGAGCTGCTGATTTGGGGTGTTGTTTACAGATAAAACCAGGAATATCGCCTTCTGAAATTCTGTTTGGCACAGCCTAAAGCGTCTGCATTCAGAGCAGGGGTTTTTAACCTCTTCCCTTTCTCGTGTCCACTGTGATAACAAAGGAGCTTTGATTTTTCAGGTCTTCTGCTTTATCAGTGGTTATTGCATTAGTGTTGGCAACAAAATGAGCTTGTCTTGTGTGATTTGGTGAAGAAAGAAACCACTAAACTTAGGAAGAATTTCTCGATCCTGACTATGCATCCTCTAGAAAAAGCCTGTTCAGAAATTCATGAATTAATTCAGAAATCTGTATCACATTTAGGTCATTCTTGGATTCCAGTAGAGTATCTAGACTAATTTTGATCATGACTGTATAGCAGAACAAGTAGCAAGATGCATTTCCACATACTGTGATTTTAGTGACACGTGCAGGAAAAAAACCTGAATTCACCCCAAAAATTTGTGGTACGCCATGGCAGGAAAAAAAACCAAACAAAAATCTCTAAATAAAGTGCCATGCAGAGGATGAAACCTGACATGGTAGCACAGAGAATAAGGCATAGCATTTTCAGGATTCTGAATCAATAACTGGACTCTTGAACATCTGGACAAATAATTTTCAAAATATCTTGTATTGTGATTCCTAGATTTTTTTTTCGAACTACGTCGATTTGTAATGGTTTTCCAGTGCATCCCCAAGGATTTCACAGGTGTAGGAAAACTGCATTTCATCAGCTCCAGGCTGAGAGTGACACAAGTGTTGATAGCAAAGTGATTTACGCTGCCACCTCCGCTGGGCCTGTGGTGTTCAGCTCAGTGCTGGTGACAAGGCCTGTGCTTCGCTGAGGGGGAAGGCAGAGAGAAGAGGTAGGGATGCCTGGGAGGAGTCAAAGAGCCTTTGGAAGGTCTGTGGGGTGATGGGGAAATGAGGGATCTCATGTAGTCATTGAGGAATGAGTCCTTGTGGCAAGTGAGACACAAGAGAAATGCTGGTGGAGCACAACGTTGTGCCTTATACATATGCTGTATATTGAATACCAGAGATTAGATTAACCTCTCAATTACATGAGATTAGATTAACCACTCAGAACTTGTTAGGCTATCAAAACAAAGTCTTTGGGCACTGAAAAATACACATTTTTGAGAAAGATGCATAAAAACTAGAGGCATATTTTTGACAAGGATCTCAAATTTTGAAAGTTTTTTGCAAAGCTTGTCCAGACTTTTGAAGCTTTGTTGTCATTTCAGACCTTCTGGGAGCTCCCAACTTTCCTTGTTAGACTGACAGCACCCAAATATTGCCACTGCTTCTTTAGTCCTTCCTTAGCACTCCAAAATTGCTTGTGTATTCTCCATGTGTTCTGTTAAAATAACTTTAGAAATGCTTTTTATCCTACCTTTACGCAGTACTTGAGTTCTGTGTTCTCATTGTTTCTATTTTACTCTCTTTTCATCATTGCATTTTGTCTTAATACTTAATATTGTTAATATTGTACCACATCTAGAGAGAATGAGCTCGTGACCGAGAGTGAGTGAAGTAGACTTTCAAAATTACACAACATACAAAATTGTATAAAAATATTGAACAATTTATTTAGGGCTATGAGTACATTATACCAGTAAACTAATTCCCAGTATCTTCCTAAGAAGCTTTCAAAACCATTTTTTGCTCTCTTTGGGTTTCGAGTTGCTGCTAAAATAATGAAAATGGATGTAGCTGATGATGAATCATCATGACAATGTTTGGTACCAACAGGGATTTCTGCCGGAGTGTTTTAATCAGGAGCAGGGTCCCAGTGGCACTGGCCCACTTAGACCTGCAGATACAAATAAAAAAGAATTCTTGCTATTTCTTTTATTTGTACTGGTGTTGCAACAGCTTAAATTAAGGCTTCTATCAAGAGTAATAAATGAATCTAACTCAAAGCTCTGTGGTGAGGTGGCAGGCAGGCTGAGAGCTTGCTTGTATTTTTCTGCAGCCTGTGGGCAGATGTTCCTCAGGGGGAAGAAGGCACAGGGACTCCGTTTAGGCACCTGATTGCTGCGTGTCAGCACCCAGGAGTTTCCTCTCAGCCCAATCAAACATGAAATAATCAGCAGGAAGGGGTGGGGGCCTCCAGACGACCTGTAGAGAATGAGTGTTAAACAAAAATAACTTACCCTTCTTTGCTCTACACAGACACAGCTCTCTCCTGAGGGAGCCTGGTGTGCCCATGTTGCATGTGCAAATTAAGCAGTGTGGATGTTTCTGTGAAATGGAAGTCCATGAAAAATTTGTTTTCTGAGAAAGAGCTAAACCTTACTTTGCACATCAGTGTCAGAAGTTTTATGGATGTAGCTTGAACCAGACTTTAGAAAAAGGTAACGAAACAAAACCAAAGCAAGCACAGAATCAGAAACAACATTAAGTGGTTATTTCCTACACTAAAAATCAATATTGGTCTGGTAAGTGGGTTTCTATTTTCAAGCCTTCCTTCTGCCTATGGGGACTTCATTACTGCTGGCATTAAGCATTGGATGACCTGGCAGTCTGCATTCAGCCCCTCAGGTAAATATAACCTCTTGACTCTGAGGAGGTTGGGTCAATTCACAATTTGTTGGTTGGAACTGTCATTAATTATGGCTGCAAAAACAATTGCAGGTGACAATATAAGCAAAATAAGTACCAGCCATCGTGGAAGTCATAACACAGGAAATCTTTATCTCAGGTTGTGTTTCTCAGCAGCACAAATAAGTGCACAGTAATTAGTACTATTTGTCATTTAATATATGGGACATGACCAGAAGACATACTAATGTCTGACCTATTTTTTTTCAGGATGATTTTCTGTACAGTGTCTCTGTTCTAAGTGGAATCCTTTGCACTGTCTTGGCAGTAATCAAATTTATGCTGGGAAAGGTCCTTACAAGCAGAGCGCTGATAACCGATGGTGAGTGTGATGTTGATCCTGCTGCTTTTATAGACTCTTCCAGGGAACGTTGTGGAGGATAAGAGTGACCCCTGCACGATGACAGCTGTGAAAGAGCACTGAAATTAGGCAGCCACTGGGAAATGGGAAAAAGCCCAAACCCAAACCCTGGAACAGTCTGTGGTACCACTGGCCTCGAGCACAGACAGCTCAGCTGAAGTGACTGTGTCTGGTGGACGCCAAACAGTGAGTGTGTGCACAGTAAGCAGTAACAGAGAGTTAGAGGTGGAGCAGATAATGAGTTAGAGGTGTATTAGTCAGAGGTTAGGCTGCAGCAGGGGGATATGACACCAGTTCAGAGAGCTCTGGTTAAGTCACCCCCATCCCCACTGCCTGTGCCTGGTGAATGGTAAATCCTGACAGTTTGAATGAAGCAAAGCCTGCTGCAGGAACGCCGTCTGCCTTGAGCAGGGATCATCACCATCATCCACAGGTACCCCCACAGGTGTCATTTGTCACCACAGTGCTTTCCCTGCCACTCAGCAGAGCTGCTGGAGCATGGCAGGTGTGAAACAAAGCCCTTCCCTGCCCTGCACCCCTCTGGCCCTGCTGGGGTTTGGCACAGGTTGAATCTCCTCCACTACATCCTTGGAACACCTCACTGCCACCACTGTGCTGGCCCAGGTGTGTAGCACCTGACTGGTTTTGGTTTTAAAGGAGGTTTAAAATCATGCTTTAAAAGTAGGTCCAGATATTCTTCTTACTAACAGGGCTCAAGCTTCTGAATCCTCAGAAATCCTGGGGATCTGTCTTTCAAACAAGTGAGGCCACAGTGATGGCAGAAGTTTCACAGCCCCCTACAAATCTCTCCCACTTTTTATCTGCCAGGTCAGGACAATTTGAAATACTCTGTAAACAGACACTGTAGGGTGTTCATGATTCATGGGTCGTGGTACCTAAATTATTTTACTCTTTGCTAAAGATTTCACTTTAAGGAAATTAAATTCTCAGCTTACTCTAGAGATACATACAATTTGCTTTATTTTAAGCGAATTAAACATACTCAATTTTTTTCTTGATGATGTGTGATAACATGTATTATGAGTATCTCTATCATCCCACTTATATAAATTCTTCAGGAGTATTGATATTTTAAATTTAAAAGAAGCAAAAAAGGCATCAGAATAGCAGTGAGGGGGTTACAACTAAGCCTCCCTGTGTTTGGGATTCTCTCCCAACAGACCTCCAGCTCAGAGATCTTATTCTTTCCAACGGGCTCTGCCACTCTAGACATTTTGAAACAAAAATATCTTCAACCTGCAAAAAGGATTCTGGAAAGGATGCTGGGAACTGCAGCCCAGTGAGTCTGACCTCCTTCACTGCCAGGGTGTAAATGGGTCATGTCAACCATTTCAGAACTGTGCCCAGGCAGGCAAACGATGAACCCTTCCTTTAAAAAAATGCAGCTTAGTTTGGAAACAGAGCAGTTTATTTAGACAAAATATTAGCTGGAAATTCCTAAATAACTCCAGCTCTGAATTGTTCTCTGCATGACAGAGAACTCTCTTTCCCTGTAATTACATCCTCACGCTAATGATACTGCTTCTGAGCTGGAGACTGCTCATTCTTTGATTAAAAAAATTAGGGGAAAAAGTATACAATTACCTCAGCCTGCTTTTTATCTCTCTTCTCTCCTTTAGAACTACTTTAGAAAATGTAGGAGGCTGATCTTAACATGTGTGGTTAAATATCTGCTTTCACAAGATATATTTACATATATACTTGATTTATTAACAATCAGGAAGAGACAATGTGATTCAGCAGCTGAGACAGATTTAGCAGTCCCTTGCATATCTTTTTTTAGTGTTTTCTGTTTCCTGCTAATTTACCTCCTGTGATCCCTGGCTCCAGACCAACAAACTGTTTTGAGTAAAAGGAGCATGAATTTTTCCTCCTGAAAAATAGGTTTATTTTCAGAATTATGCATGTCAACCTGTATTAACAATTTTTTTTTTAGAATAATTTTGTTTTAGAGTAGGGCTTAACATCAGTATCTCTTTAAAGCCTAGATATATGAATCCTAATGAGGCAAAATGTCATTTGTACAGTTTGTTTATAGCAAAAGCTCTTGGCCTTTAGGATAATGAAAATAGCCATTTCCTGCCTTGAATTTTATGACATCTCAGAGGACAACTCTGTGACAGTTAGTGATGTCAGCCAACTTTCCTGTAGGTTTTAGGTACCTGTTTCCTACCCAGATTTAGCCACCTGTTTTTTCCTGTGCTGGCCCTACACACGGAACAGTGTCTGGATTAATACCTGCAGCCATTCCATGATTTCCTGCCACATCAGCAAAGAAAAGTTTGGCTGAATGAGAGTCAGGAAGGGAAAACAATTTCCTTTGCAAGCAGCTCTTAGGTCATTTGGAGCCATCAGCCAATAATGGCATGAAAACGTTTTATTCTTTTGCAAACCGTGCTGATGGATTCTGACTTAAGCTGGAGCAGGGGAATTAACATTGGTTTAAATTTCTAATTAATTAATTTATATTTTATATTCTTTATATCTATAGACACAATGCACACAATTTCAACATGTGTTAGCAGTATAAATTAATAGATAAAAAAAGACTGGGTGTGGGAGGTGTGGATCAAAGGCTATACTCAGGAACAAGTGCCAGGTATATCATTGTTGGCAGTCATGGGGAATTGGAAAAACCTGGCTAAGACCTGTAAACAGCAGCTGGCTAGAGCTGACCCATCAAGGAATACAGAATATTTCAAGTTTGATATTTCATTTGTTATCTAGGTTAAATATTACATGGATCTACCAAATTAATGCATTCTCAATGATTTTTTTTTTTTTTTTTTGTAGAACAACAGGGGTGTCTTTTGGGTTATTGTGGGAAAAAAAATCAGGAAAAGAGAATTTGGAGTTAAAAAACAGAACACAAGAAATTACTTAAAAACCCCAAATCATTAATCAGTCAAACAGGAGTTGAATGAAAAAGGACATTAATTTTTCCAAAAGCTCTGTGAGAATTTTGAAGGGACAGGCTTGAAGAAAAAGAGAAAGGAAAAAGAAGGAAAGAGGAATCTAAAAGGATGTTCAAAAAAGTTGTGAATAGTAAATAAGAAGCTGCTGTGGTATATCTAAGGCATAAATGGAAAATATTGCTAGGATTATCCCGTGTGTCTTGAGCAATGTCAACAGCTCTAAGCCATAGTGCCAATCACATAAATAAATACATGGAATGGGGTAAAAAGCTCCAAGAGAGGGTCTTTGACAGGTTACTGTGCAAAACCATTTTCCTTTCCATGAGTTCCTGCGATTCATCCTTTAATTACTTTTTTCCCCCCACTTCTAGGTTTCAACTCTCTTGTAGGTGGAATAATGGGATTTTCCATCCTTCTTAGCGCAGAAGTGTTTAAACACAATTCTTCTGTCTGGTACCTGGATGGCAGTATAGGAGTGTTAATTGGACTCACAATATCTGCCTATGGAATCAAGTGAGTATCTCCTGGGAGCAGGCAGGGCAGTGTGTCCAGCAGCAGGGCTGGCCCTGAGAGCTAGGAAGTCATAGCCTTTAAGGGCTGAAGTAATTCCGGTGAAATCAGTCCCTGGCACTTATTAGGCTAGCAGACAACGCTGGAGCAGAGTGTGTGAAAAGGCTGTGTCCCCCACACCAGCTGGAAAGCAGCCAGGACTTAAAAAGGAATTGGAATAGTTTTAGATTTTTGTATACCTGAAATGTAATATCTGAAAAATAACCACAAATGATGATAAAATCAGTCCTCATTGCTTTTATGGCACATTTCTGAGCACTGCTTTGCCAGAGGAAGTCTGGAAAAAAGGAAAGGTGCCCAAGTTTAAAGAAGGATCTTGTTATTGATTTCTGTCCCAGCCCTACCTTTGGCAACTTCTGAACTGAAAGTTCCTGCTGGTGTTTCAGATACTGCTTCTTTGAATTTTAAGGTGCTTTCTTGATTCACACCAGAAACAGAATAAAAAAATCAAATGAAGTTCTGCCATGCACTTCATTGCTGCCACAATTTCCCTTGACTGCGTGGAATCTAACCCGAATTTTGCACTTTATCCCTTATGGCTTATCTGCCTTAAGAGAAAGGAGGAGATGTGGAGTGTCTTAGTTGGAATTGAGCCCGCTGAGAAGCAGCCCTTGGCCAGGCTGCAGTCAGCCCTCAGCTGGAAGCTGTGTGGGGTTTTCTTTTTCAACTTGGAAAATTCAATTAACATTTTAATGGGGAACACCATCCTCGAACAAGTCGCTATAATCACAATTTCCACTGCAAACCTAACCATTCAGGAAAACTGTAGAGGCTGTTACTCCACCTGAGCTGTTTTCTATCCATGAATATTGATCTGTTCAGTCCTGGAGCTGTCCTGTGCCTGTGCCTGACCCCGTGTGCTCTCCTTGCAGGCTGCTCATTGACATGGTGCCGCGGGTGAGGCAAACGCGCCACTACGAGATGTTCGAGTGAAGGTGCTGCCTTCTCCCTGCAAGGACTCTAAAACCACAGCGTCCTACGTCTTGGCAAGTGGTGCCAATGGTATTTTCCTGAATATGCAGTTTGTTTCCCGTGGTCTGTTTCTGTTGAAGTTTGTTTGAATGGGAAATCTCTCTGTAAATCTGGCATATTGTGCACACTGCTTGCAATTCAGCCAAACAGCAGCGTTTTGGTTTTTTTAAATTTTATTTATTTCCAGTATGCTATTGATTCCTGTGACAATAGAAAACATGCAGTTCGCAGTTTGAACCCAGCTGCCATGTTGTATATTCCAGAGTGAAAGTGTTCTCAATGGTGTGGTAAGCCTGTGGGTAAAGAAGTGCCAGTTTCAGATTTGAGTTTTGGATTTTTTTTTTCCCCTGGCCTGTATTTTCCCAAACACATGCTGTAACAGGAGTACAATCCTTGCTAACCTCTTTGACTAAGAGTATCTTACATAGAGTCTGGACACTAAGAGCTGTGTTGCTTAAAACACTTAAGTAGCTACTTCCACCCTCTTGTTGAAATAGACACTGAGAAAGAGCAGGTACAGCCCTTTCTGTGATCAGAGAGATACTGCATTTTAACCCCAAATTAACCAAAACTATACCTCTTCAATTGAAATTCTATTTTTTCTTAATGAGACACTGTTCGTAGCTTTGCATGGACCAAACAAGCACACACAGTATTACTGTACAGACCAAAGCCAAAAGAGTCATGCAGGGAAGAGGAGCTGCTCAAGGAATGGGATTTTCATCTCCTATTTTAGCATATGCAGCTGTACCAGCGTGTGTGACGTTGTGGTTGCTCTGTAGTCCGACAACGGCACAGCAGTGGCTCAATCTCGTGGTGAGATACAGATCTATTTATTAGATTTAGATTGTCCTGTAAAGTGTTGCTCACTTTCCATCACACATCTTATATATTACTTAATAGCAGGTTAAATGATCAGAAAATCTTGATGTATAATCAATAAAACTGGTATCTATTTTATACAGTATCTGTAAGTAACATTTGAAAACTATTTCCAGAATGTATCATAGAACAAAGTCTTCCTGTATAGCAGCCTATTAAACTGGATTCTCTGGCTATAGCCATTTTCTCTTTATTTTATGTATTCCAGGTCGGTTTTCACAACAGAGAATCAGTATTGTTGCTTCTGTTTATCACAGGTGAATAAAAAATAAGTCAGTCCACTGTAGAGTTTGAAATAAGACCACAGTAAGTAGCTGAGTAGCTAGAAATGCCCATTTCTACTACAGAACAATAGACTACAGAAATGAGAGTAGATGTACAATTAGACTGATCAGTGAGGGGTGTACAGTGGGGACACTGATTTTTTCACAGGTATGATGTTAAAACCGTATTTCCCATCATCTGTGACTTGACCAGGTCCTTAAGGATCTCTAGTAAAAGCCAACTCCCACTGATACGTGGTGGAAGAGTACCCCCTCGTGGTTTCCATGACCTGACAGTACCCATATGGAGGCACAGAATTGGAAAGAGAACGTGCCTCGATATAGGATTCCTTATGGCAAAAGCAAATTTGCTCTGCTGCTACAGTTTGTTTTCAAAACATATTTTGGATCAATTAAGTTTGTGTAAGTATTTGTATGCAAAGTGTTGCTATCAGTGCTGATGCTGCTTGTGCCTTGCTGTCACAGGATCATGTCACTCAGCTGTAAGATGACAAAGGAGCTACTTCAGAGGAGCATTCAGCAAGGACTCCAGGACTGGAGAGTGTAGGAGTGCTCACTGTACTCAGCACAGGTGGATTTCTAAATATCAAATGCCACCCCAAGACCCTGTCTTCCTGCACAAGACCCTAATGTCTTATACTTTTGCTTTTCCCATTATGTTTCTTCTCTCACACCAGTTCCGTGAAGGCAGCTGTGGAACTGGTATTTCCTCACTGATTAACAGCATCTTCAGCCTCAGAATCACAGACCCAGAGCCTGAACCTAGCAATATTAGACATTTCATGGATTTGTTACTTTTCTTGGTACTGTTTACCCTTTTCCACCTCGCTGAGGGCTTTATTTCCCACTCCAGTCCCATTGCCAGTTTTGAAAATGACACTTGGGAATTACCAGAAGGGCTGCTCCCCAGGGCCATGCAGCCCAGCACCCTGTCTGTAGCCCACTGCTGCAGAAAACTGAGGAGAAGGGACTTGGTGGTGGCTGAACTCCTGATCCAACCTTCGCCACACCAAAGTCCTAAAGCACTGAAAGTATGCAGGACACTCAAACCAACACCCAGCTCAAACATTAAACAATTCTGTTAAAGTGCTGAGTGTAAACAGGAGCACAGATGTGCTCATGCACGAAGGAAGGTTAAAGACTCAGTTAATGAAGTTTCACGCTTCCTTCTGGAACTCTGGAATGCTCTGAGGAGGTTTCTAAGTACAGACACCTGAAAAGGAGTTGTGGTTAAACAAGTTAATCATACTCTTATCAGATTAGTTTAAACCAATTGCAGAAAGTTTTCAGTTACCACAGCTGCTTCAAAGCATTGCTGGTGTTAGCAGGTAAATACAAGAAAATAACAGAAATACTTGTGACACTTGAAAAAGTCCAGGAAAAAATGATTCTCAGAAATGAAAGCAAACACTCAGTGATAAAGCCAGCTGGCATTGGAGAGACTCTGTGTGGTACGTGACAATAGCAGAGAAAATAACTGCTCATCCATCTACTGTGACACTGCTTGAGCCAGCCACCCTCAGAGGGAACAGTTTCTATACAAGTTTTCTTTATTAAATGTCAGTGCCAGTTGATTTTTTCCAACTATGAGATGGCAAGTGTGCTTCCAGCTAGGCTAAGTGAAGGTGGACTTTTCAAAAGCTGCAACAGCTCAAAAGCACTCGGACTAATCACCTGAAACTTGGCACTGGCCACTATAATAACCTGCCTGGTGATCACAGCAGCCCTCAGCACTGCCAAGGGCTCATTGTTGTGCACAGGACGTGAGGAAGGAGCCTCAGTGCTCACACAAGGAACAGCACTGGCCAGAATGAGGCTGCAAACTGACACTTATTAAAGTCTGGCCAAGCTCAGAATTGCAAATTAATCCCTGAAAGTGACTGTGACACTGAGCAGATGCTTTGAATCTGGCCATATTGTTCAGCAGAGAAGGGAGCTATCAAAAACTCTGTCAGGATTACACCAGCTGAGATCTTGAATCCCCAGCCATGACCCATATGCCCCAGGTAGGCATGGGAAATGATAATGTTCACTTTTAGCTAAAAGACAGATTTTTTTGAAACTTGATTGTCATTTAAAAAGTCACCAGACTAACAGCTGCTGCTGACTTGTTCCATTTTAGTTCTAGCTATGGTAGGCAGACCATAAATAAGCATCATCCAGCCATGGTGGAAAAAGAGCCTCCAAAGACACTCCCTGATGTTCTAGGAATGGACCTGAAGCAAGGATCCCAGACAAGAAGCTCCTCAGATGTGGGCAAATTCAGCTGTAGGTACACCTGCAGCTGGGAATGTACCACAGAGGTGCTCACCACTGGTAATCCCACTGGCATTTCTGCAATCCCAGCTGCCTGGGAAGAAGTGTAGGCATTTCTGGCATTCTTTTTTGTGGGCCAGCTCATGGAGATGCTAGATTATGGGACAAGGGTTAATAGAATAGTTTGGGGTGGAAGGGACCTTTGAAGGTCATCCAGCCCAAGGTCATCTATTAAGCCTTAATAATATGCAAATCAGGAATGTTTGTTCCCAACCTGACAATGCATTTTTTCCTAGGCAGTCAAATAAAGAGCTAAGGAAATGCTGAAGCTCCTTGAACAGAGATTATCCCTGGAATACACAGACTTGTGTAGATGCTTCACACAGGGGTTGCACATAGTTTTGCTGTTCTGGCAGTGATTTCTCACCTCTCTGCCTGTGCTGGGTGTGCTGCCTCTGAGAGGTGCTGTGACAGAGCCCATCCCTGCACCTCTGGCTGTGTTTATCCTGGACCAGGAACTGCACAGGAGTAGCACACAAAAACACATTCCTGCGGCCTGGCATGTGGGGCTGGGTTATGCAATGTGAGAGCATAATTAATTCAAGTAACAGACCAGCCAGAGATATTTCCCTCTCCTGTTCCCCCCAAGCCTGGGAGCTGCTGTTTTCCTTTCAGCCACAGCATCGGTACTGGAGGTAGCACTGAACAATCCTGCTTTTTCCCTGGGATCAGCTGCCCAGTGTGGTGGGCACAGCTGCTCCAGAGGCTCCAGCCCAGGAGCTGCAGGAGAAGGGAAGCTCAGAGTTCAGGTCCTGCAGGGACTGACACCGGCACCAATACTCAGCTGCAGGCAGGCTCAAAGTACATTTTCTTCCAAGTTTGTCTGGCAAGCACCTAGGAAACATCCCATTTTGTCAGCTCCCACTGCTGGCACCAAACCCAGCACCCTTCTGAACTCACTTCTTGCTGACACAGGCTGTAGGGATTATTGTGACCCCTCACCTCACCACGGAGAAAGGAGTGGAGGCAACACCTCCTTAACAGGCCAAGTGACAATGCCAGCCTCCTCTTACTGGGCAGACCCATGGGGCAGAGCCCAAGCCTGCAGCAGAGCCTTGGGCTCATCACATCAATTCCACCCTCCTATGGAGGTGGGGAGGAAATTAGAGCCGGGAGGGGTCTCTAGGGATTTGGGAGCTTCCCTTCCAAGATCCCCTGTACTTACACTGGAAGCACCAACTGGTACCTGCTGAGCCACCAAAGGCTCTCACCTCGGGACATTTTCTGCGGAGTTTCTACTCTTTCAGCATTTTTGTTCAGCACTGGTGTGTTCTGATGTTTCTCTCCTCACAAAGGTGCAGGAAGCAGATGTCTCCAGCCAGGCAGTGCTTCCCTGAGATCCTGCAGGAGCAAGGACCCCCGAGCCAAGGCTCCAAAGCAAAGCAGGACACACAGTGAGACCGAACAGCTGGAGTCTGTTCTGTGCAAACCATTCCCAGGGTTTTTTGCTACAAAGATTTACTAGCTAGATTTCAGCTAAATGCAATCTCCATAATCAATAAAATAACAATTCCTGACAAGCATAAACACAAATTCAGGGGAGTGTGAGGCAGCAAAGTGGGTGCTCCAGCTCTTGCACACCAAGGGGAAGTGTTTTGAGAGCGGCACAATGTCCCAGCAAAATGTTTCCATCTGTGGACTCTCTACCAGCTGGAGTTTGACTAAACCCAGTCTAAGCATGTGAGAGCTGAAGTATTCAGTATTTAAGCTCCCCCAAATGAGCTTTCCAATACAGCTGCATGGCATATTTTTGATTCCAAGTTCCAATTTTCACAGATATTTTTTTTTTCCATTATGTGACTGCAACACAGCCCACATCTAACTCTAGCTGCCCACCATTTTACAGATGTCTCCTCAGCTTTTTAGATGTCAAAGCTGAACAACAATTAAGGGAATGAAACAGGAAGGAAAACGTTTCCAAAAATAAGCAGAACAAGAGCCTGAATGAGCAGTGTCCTCCACTAATTCATTTTGATGGTAGGAAACATTTGGAAATTGTGGTATGTTGAATAGCAACACAGAACCAACAACGTTTTCACCCGTTTTAGTCCAAGGGGAAGTATGCCAAGGACCATAAAAAGGGGCAACCAGTGAAGGATATTCACATCCTTTTCCTCACTGAAACAGCCATAAAAGGCTCTTGTAGCAGCACTGCACAGAGGAAAAACCACCCTCTGTAGCCACAGCACACTGAACTTGCCAGGGAATAGAGTGGCCAAGTGGACATCCAAACCCATGTCACAAACCCTTTTCTCAGCCTGCAGACATGTGTTTGACATCTTTATTTATGCTCTTGCTTACCAGTGTGTGTGTCATTAATTGGGACAGGGACAATACAAGGCATCTCAAGCTGATAGTTACTGCCTTCTGTACTCTTCTGATTCTACAGTACTCAGCTAAGTGTGGCCACAATGAAAACGAAAAACCAAAACCCCAACAAAGAACAAACTTGGAAAAAGGTAATACTGGAAAACAAATGAGCTGTTGCTTCTCTCCAGTGTAGTTGTGTTTTTTCTTTTTTTAAAGTACATAGCAACTGTGCTACAAATGGACATTTTTTTAACAGATAAAGAGTTGGTCTTCATTTGGTTTTTTTACTATTATTTTTTCCACTGCATACTCCTCCCGCATTAATTGCTCTGTTACTCTTGGACACCTGCACCAAAACCTCTCCACATTCCCAACAGATGACAACAGAGAGCCCTTCCCTTAGCCTTGGCTGGGCTAACAAAACCTGAGGTGGGCAGAAAAAGCCTGTCAGCAGAATGGGTGCCCCTGAAATACCCTGGCAGCTCCCCTGGAGAAGTTTCACTCTGGACATTGGCATTTATTCAGAGCTGCCAAGGTGATTTCATGTGGCACCTCTTGAGTGCACTGAATGCACACCCCAGTCCCACATGGGCCAAAGCTTCACACCTGAGCCCTTGAAAACATGCAAACCTTTCATTAGCGAGTGCTTCGCATGTTAAATTGGATCCTGGAAGAAAATATTGTCTAAAGCTGCTATTTTACCATAGTGTAGCTTTATCCTTCACCTTCATAGTATATTTTTCCAGTAAGTCTTGCAGGCCTGAGAGCCACCGTGCAATTCCAGCCTCCCTTTCCCTTTCTCCCAAATTTACAGTGTGCTGTAAATACAGTGAGTGCTGTAATTGAGCTTGCTGTAAATTTACAGAAAACCAGGAATTCCTAACTACTGCTGTGGCGAAACTGCCTTCCTGAAGGGAGGCTTGATGTAATTCATTATCCAACTCAGGTTTAAAACAAAACAAAGCAATCAGGTCATTACTCACCTGTTGTTCTTCTGGCTAAGGTGGGGACTTACCTGTGCAGAGGTGGGGCAGCAACAGAAACATCCAGCTGCAGAGTTGGAAGAAGAAGCCACACAAATGCAATTTGGGATAAAAGGCAGCTCATGGCATTCCCATTTAAGCACAAAGCAATCAGAAATCCAAATCACACAAGAAAAAAGTTTATTGAAAAATAAATTCTCCCTAGTTTTTTTCTACAACAGTGAAAACAAAGCATTTTTCTATGCCATTAAAGTACAGACATTTACTGTTCTAAAAAAAAAAAAAATTAAAAAAATCCCATCTTATTGAACCCCAGGAACTTGGCAGTATCTGAACCACTGCGTTCTGTTTGAATCCAACTGCTTGAACGTAATATAGTGGAACACAACCATTGAAATAAAACAAAGGATCAACCTATCAGGGGAGAATTCAAACCAAACACCCCAGTGTACCAGCCTGACCCTGAAGTTCTTGTGTCCATTTAAACCCCCTCATTGTCTCCACATTATTGTTTGCAAAAAGCAATATTTTATTTCCCGTGATTTTAGTAGGGTTTTTTTTCCAATTTACACTGCTACAGGGCTTATTCAGACTCTGACCCTCTTCACCCATGAAGAGGGAGACTCCTCCAGGGAATGATGCAGACCAGAACCCAAAGAGCTGCCCCAAATTGCACTCTGGAGAATCTCCCTGCAGTGGTCAGCTTAGCAAGCTCAGGGGGATCAACATCTCCAAGCCCAAATTAGCTTTGTAAATATTCCCTGATATTTTTCTTTTAGCTCTCTTAGAATCTTCAGGGTAACTTTTCTCACAAAATTTACTCTCTTTTTTTCCTTTGGTGAAAACTGCCATTTCCTCCTCCTCTGCTGCATTCCCTGCAAAAACCAAATTAAACCCATGACTCCTCAAAAATATTTTTCACTGTCACTGTACTGCAACAGACCTGTTAATGAACATAAATTAGTTCTGGGTATTACACTATTAAAATTAACTGCCCTCAGACAGCAATTTAACTTGATTTATCGTGTGCCTATTTGATACTTCAAACTACTTTGCAGCCACTGGAGCCTGAGCCAGGTCGTGTTGCATGCACTGGATGGCTCCAGGAAATGCCATGGCGTTATTTACATGCTCTCCTTAAAGCCAAGGATTTGGTGGCTCCTGCAGGCCCCAGGCTCTGCACTGGCCCTGGGCTGGTATTTGCAGTGACAATAAAGATGTGTTTTCCTGCACCAGAAGCAGCCACGTGCTTTGGTGGCCAAGGGGACAGCAGGATCCTCAGTGGTTCAGTCTGTGAGCCCTTGCACGAGGTGACAAATTCTGCTCCCATGCACAGCCCACTTAAGTAAATGGCACCTGCACTGATCTGCCCAGCAGAGAGAAGGGTTTCAATCACTTGAGCACAACTAATTTTTTAAAGCAGTTCCAGTGTGTTGAGGGTGAAGTTATTACTCATTTTATCAAAACTCTGAGGAACTGATTTTATTTACTCATTTAATAAACAGGTGGCTTAGTGCTCTTGAGAGAGGTCTGCTGAATTAAAGCTCACTTTTGTGTGTTCCTAATTACATGAATAAGCAAAGAATGACACCTATAAAAATGGATAGGTCCCAACATGCAAGGCACATCAGCAATGGCTGCACTTTGTTGCTTTTCCTGGAAGAAAGCACAACAAATGATGCCTCACACCTGAGGCACTCTGGGGTCCAGCCTCTGGTATTTTCAACACATTCCTACAGTAAACATTTTACACTCGATACATGGAGTGGCTGTTTACACATTCCATTTAAATATAACTGTATTTGGAAATTACAAACTAATTTTAAAAAAAACCCCTATAGAACTGCTTGAAAACGTGTAGATGATATTTAAGTCACTGCCCATAAAATGGTATGTTTTGATGTTACATTTACAGCAATATTATTAAAGCAGATTTCAACAACATCCTCCATGTCCCTGGCCTTTTCAGCCCCAATGAAAATCATACATCTGTCAGTGCATTATTCTCCTTGACTTTACAGCAATCCCTACAACAACGGGCCAAAGGAGAACTACAGATGGAAAGAGATCTCAAGTGAGAAGTTGAAGGCATAGCAGCTGTAGGACAAACATCACAAGGAAACAGCCATGCCAAATGTTAGCACCCCTGGAAAAAAGACTGGGAAATTAGAAACTGGTAACTCCTGGTCTCTCTAAAAATAAACAACAAAAGTGCCATCCCTCAAACTCCCAACTGTAGACTGAACAGCAATTTAACCATGTTTTCAACTGATACTTTAATAATTAATCAGTAACATCAACTTACACAGAGCTGATCTACGTTGTGACAGCAAGAAAAACTGGCTGCTGATATGTGTACAATATGCCCTGCAAATGTTTGGTCTTTATCGTGTAAGATACAGTGCTTCACACTTATTAAAAAGGGAGGGCTGATTTTTTAATTTTAAGAAACATTAATGGAGGAGTCGTGCTATCACTGAAGCCAGTGGGAGTCACGAAGTTAATTAGGCTTGGATGAGATTGTATCCAGCCTGATTCATCCCATTTAATTTATTTTACTAGCAAAATCTGGTCCTGAAATGAACTCTGAGCAAAAGACATACCTGAGAAAGCAATTTGGGTTTTGTTTACGTGAACAGTGCTGCAAACTCATAAATCACCTTTGCAATTCAGATGTGCCATGCACTCCTGAGAGGGGGGGCATATCTTTCACATCAAGGACAAATTGAGGATGCTGCCTAGGATTTTAAAGGACAGTGGTACAACATGACAGCCTGATTTGGAGCTGATGATATCAAGAGAAATTTTCAACGAGTCTGAATTCTTGACAATCAGCAAGGTGCAAAAGCTGACACAAGTAGCTGGGAGCAGAGTGGAGCTGGGAAGGTGCAGAGTCCTGGCTCTGGCTACAACCCCATCCCAGCTGACGTCTGATCAGCAGCTGTTTTGCAAAATACTATTGCAGAAAAGTAGAAGCATTAAAAAGAAAAAAACATCTGTATAAGCTGAGCAGTCCCTCCCCACTGAGAGCTGCCAGTCCACCTGTGATAAAAGGCCTGTATTTTCTGGCAGCACCAGGAACCACCCCGGGTACATCCATGCAAAGAGAACTTTTAACAGAAAAACCGACACCTAGCAAACCTCAGCGTGGATCCTCAACTCTCCTGCCCATCAAATCAGATATGGCTGTTCCTGGAGGTTTTCTGTTTTCATGGTCTCCCTGGGGAATGATAATGGCTTTCCTTTGCTCCCTGGTCATTGAACAGACATCCCGTCCCAGCAGGAGCTCTCATGCCAAATCACAGATTCTCAGTAAATTGCATTCTGCTTGCAGAAGCAATGTTTTGCAAGAATTATTAAAAGTTATAGTATCTTTTATCTTATTAAGCCTTATAGTCTTAGATTCCTCCACTACTTAGAAACATTCAAAATTCACACCAGTAAGTTGTAGAGTAATCAGCACAATTTACCTGGAATTAGTGTTCCATTATACTTGTTCAGACAGTGTCCATATTGCAAACACGCATCCAAACCCCAAAGAAAGTAAAAAAAGGCACATAAACATTAAATATTTGTAGAAACATAATCTGATATAAACAAGCACACGCACTGCTGCAACTATAAATTACAAAAACATAAAAACTAAGAAAAAAATGCAAAAAGCAACTCTATTTATACATGTGCAAATCAACTTGCATATATGAAATAAATGAGGTTTTTATTGGCATTTTTAAACAGTGTGTATTTACCAACTTTACCTTTCAAAGGCAAGCCTTTTATGTTAATTTTAATAAATATGTAAATGCTTCTCTCAAGTTTTCTAATCCTGTAGGAACAAGATTTTTGAAAAAAACTAGGTCACATACAAAAATACAAAATTTTAAAACAAAGAATGTCTTGATATGAGAGATATGTTTAAAAGCTTGTAAAATGGTTTTGTATTCAACTTTTGACATTTTTTTCCCGTCAATCGCAGATCAATATATTCAAATGCAGTCATGCAAAAACCTGACTTCTGAGCAAAGGAAGCTGCAAGCTCTACTGTCAGACTGAAAAGAGCAGCACGGTCCCCTCTCTGATGTCCTTGCTTGAGTGCAAGAATTGGACCCTTTATTCTTCAATTAGGAAAGCAAATAGTTATGGAACTCAGACAGAAAGCTGCCCGCTTTCCTGAAATGTGGATATCTACTATAGGCTTTAGCAAACAATTCAAACTTTTCACTAGTCCCACATGATTTGCCTGAGTGTTTATCTGCAGAAGGATTCACTAATTTCTCACTGCACGAGGGAACGCGGCTGTGTGACGGGGAGCGTGTGTGGAGCTCAGTGAGCAACGCTTACAGAGTCTATGCACTTACAGTTCTCATGACAGTCTCCTTTTACAGGAATTTAGACTGAAGCTGTAGGTCTTGACTCTTTATTCTTCAAGATTAATGAGTCTTCTCTATAGGTTTCAGTGGAAATAAGATCAGAGACCACTGACTCTGAAATCAATTGGGATGTTCTGTCCCTGGCTGAAACGCAAGCAGCATCGGTGCTGCTGTTTTATTTTTGCCAGAATGCAGTAATTCAGTTCAGCAGACTAGAAACAGTGCTACAGTATGAAAAAAACAGAGCTTATAACAAACTCTCTCTGCTGTGGTAAAGGCAAACTTAGCACTGAGCAAAGCACTAGACCAGAAAATCTTAAAATAACAAATACCAAACCCCTCCCATCTTTAAAGGTTTAGAGGCAAAACCAAATGCAGTATGTATTGCCATGTGGGCCTTACAGCAGGGGGAACCAAGCAGACATGTATTTACAGCAAAGAGCTACACTACAGCAAAACCCACATGTTTCGCATCCTTTAAGTGCACACTCGCAAATCTTTGTTTCCAACAGGATTCTGTGATATCCCAGTCCAAAATCAATTCCTGCCTGAAGAAGCTCAGGCTGAACTGGTGAAGACAAGTCCTGCTGTTGCCTTTACTTTCAGCACCAGCTGGAAGTTCATACACTGTCATAGGCAGGATTTTCTAGTTGCACAAATATGCACAGGTATGCATGGGATATTTTATATAAATACAGAATGAATTGTTGTGCCTGCTCAGACCCATTTCCTCCCCCAGCTTTTCCAGGGCAGTAAAACTATGGTAAACTACATTTGTGCTGACAAGCAAATGCTGAGCTATGGCAACAGGAGGGATTTTCATACTGGTTTGTGTTTGTTTTCTTTTCATACAAAAATTTTGCCTCCCCAGCTGTTCTGTTTCTGGAAAATTAATCTAAAATACAGCAGATTTTCACATCATCAAACACAGATCCCAGTGACCCTGCTGTTCAACAGCTCCCACAGACCCTTTTTTGGGATAGTCAACAACCTCTCAGGATTAGGCTCCTGTGTAGTGCAGAGTGATGTTATGGAGTGTTACAGGGTAACACTGTCAGGAGTGTTGAGGCAGGAAACCAAATGCTTGAAAAAGCTCATTCACTGCTTTTAAATTGAAAGTTAAAATGTAGAATGTTCTGGAGGATTTATCCACGGGGAAATAATATCTCCCTTGCCTGGTCTTTGGTAGGTCACTGGGTCCATCAATATTCCCACACAGATAGTGAACACTGCTTACAAGAAAAATCTGAACCAACCAGATATGTCCAAGAAAGGAAAATGTAAAGCATCTATGCCTTTCATTTCTACCTGGTAATCTTTATGAAAAAAATATTTGTGCTGATTTGAGGTTTTATTCCAGCATGGTGAGAGCATGTCCAAATTGCAAACCCGCAGACTCTGACTGCAGATTTGTTTCTCACTAATCTTAGCATGTAACTTCCTGACTACAAATGGTGCTGTCAAGCATGTCACCTTCTGCTGAAAATAACAAAAATTACCTCTGTAAAAAGAAGGCAGTTTAGAAAAGTTTGATTTAAATTCTGAACTTTTGAATTGTTTTCTTCTAAATTTCTAATTGTGCCTGCTAAAAAAAAAGGGAAAAAGAAACAAACAGCCCCCTAAAGCCAGAAAAACAATCAAAGAACCCAAGAGGATTGATTAATTCTTTTCTTTGCAGTTCTTTGCCTCCTCTTACTTGTTCTCCAGAAAAAGATTTTCTTTAAAAACCTAGCTAGTTATGAAGACATTTTACATTTCTACCATACAATAATTATAGTTAGCTTAGTTTAACCTTTCTATGTCATTCAGCAACACTTTAACTACTGGAAGCCGTAGCAAACTGAGGCTCTAACAATAATATTGCTCCAATGATGCTGAATACTTTTTGCTTCACACAGTATTTCTAGTAGACAGACTACAACAGAAGCGTGGGCAAATTCCGAGGATTACTCTCTAAATGGGACTAGTAAACTGTGATGAGTCCATTCCAAAAATGGTTGTGTGTTTTTGTAGCTTTTCCACACTGAAGAATGCCACAACCCCAGTGAGCTGCGCAGTCACCAAGATGTGTCACAAGCTGGCAACTGCCTATTTGCTCATTTGTGACACTCTGCTTAGGCTGCTCTGGTGCAGCAGCGGTGATGCAGACAATACCTTGTTGTATTCAAAGATTTATTAAAAAAAAAAGGAAAAAAAACCCCAAACTGGGCCCAAATAATCCAATAACAGAGTACAGAGCTCTCTCATTATTCCAAGTTCTTGTGAAGTAAACCACTTTGTAGCCATTCAAGCCAAAGCTGTACCCAAACCAGTGCACCTTGAATAAAATGTCAGTCCTCCTTCCCCAGCATCCCCTCCCTAAGCACACTTTTTTCAATTTTCTAATGGAATGAAGTTGGGATCCTTTAGCTAACCACGATGGGGGATGTCCTAACTCATTAAAAAAATAGAAAACACTTCACCCAAACAACAAAAACAGAAGTTTGATGAGTCTGGAAATTTTCTACAAACTATTCTGTGCAGTCATCTTCAAATCACTGTCGAACACGAGACTCGTTTCTCTTCGGAAACAGCTGAAGGAATCTGAAGAGTGACACTGCAAACGTCCTTACAGGAAGAAAAGATCAGTTATAGCTGTCTATTATGAATCCCTCCTCTCTTAGTAGATAATTCTGCCCAGCAACGATAGCTCTGCCTGCAGCGGAAAACCTGGACCAAAGTGCAGGAAGTACTAAGCAGCTCCTCTCCAAACTACTCACGTGGTGTCCCCAGCTGGGAGCAGCCCTGCTGCTGCTATAGGCAGTCCTTGCAGAGTGCAACCTGCCCCTTGATATAGTCCCTGCAGGGGCAGATCCTTCTGTGGGTGGAGTGGGAGCCAGCACAGCTGAACAGTAACAGGTCACCTTGGAAAACACAGTGCTTCCTTCTTGCATCAAAAGAGGGGACCAGGATATCGTTTGCAGACTCCACGGTGAGACATTCAATATTGTGCCTAAAAAGCAAAGCACGTGATCTAAATCACACCTGAGTTTACGGGAGTTTGGTACAGTTTTCATCCTTCCTCGCTAAAAAAAAAAATCCTTGCTCTATTAGATCCTAAATCAAGTGCATTTACAATTGCAGCTTTCCAGAACATGACTTTTCTCCTGCATAGATTCTCTCTGCAGAGGGCAGTGCAGCCTTTACAGCTTTACTGTTTCCTGAAGATTAAATAAAGAAGCTAAAGAGGAAAAAATGGCTTTTGACTGTTCCCCAAAACCTAATATTTAAATACACAATGGATTTTCAGTAGGACAGACTCAATCTGAAATCAGGATATACTGTCTTTGTTTTCAGGAGGGCTCTTCCCCAGGGAACCCCCACAGAGCCAGGCAGCCCTGGGCAGCTCAAGGTGGGTGAACTGGACTGTGAAGATGAGGGATGCTGCTCCTGGGCTACAGGGAACAGGGCCTGCAGCTCCCAGGAACCAGCCAGCAGGGAAATGAAAAATGCCAGTTGCCATTTTCTGACCACAAAGCTTAAGCACGAGGGTAGCAATTCCAGCAGAGCCTTGTTTTTCACTTATTCTGGAAACACTGGTAACTTCCAGCATTTAACAGAGGGTTTTTTTCCCACAGGATTAAGTTTTTGTCTAGACAGCTAGAAAAGAAAGTTTTTATATGAGTTTGTCTTAATTTGTCTCAAACTGGGACAAAGAGCTGCTTCTGAACTCCACTGGAAATTACAACTTTTCAAAGAAAATACAAACCCAAAAATCTTCTACAATGTAATTTAGCAAAAAGTGGGGATAGAAAACCTGGAAAGCAGATTCCCTAGCAGCCATTTGCGGGAGCCTGGTTTTGAGGGCTTTGTTTTCATTCTGAAAGGAACGGACACATTTCCAGAGAGGCGGCACCCAAAAGCAACCTTCCTTTCCTTAATGCATAGCTGAGTTTTATACATTTGTACCAACACCTCCAATGTACCAGTGTTCACAATTCTTTACCCAGGACAATACTGAGAGAAGGTTTTTGGCCCCCTGTGCTCCTGGCACAGTGCTCTCAGCACTCACCACTACCACACACTCCACAAAGCACTGCCAGGCCCTCACTCACTGCTTGCAGCAGCCAAACAGAGCTGCTCTCCCCACCTCCCCTTCTCACTGAACTTGTGCTTTAAATTTCAAGTGTGGTGAAAACCAGTGCAATGAAGAGACCAAACAACATATTTGTGCTATAAATACTTACCTAAGCAGAGCTTTGTCCTTGTTAAGATGCTGGAAGAAGGAAGGCTCACAGATGAGCTGGCTTTCCTGACAAACTTGCTTACAGGATTTTCCAGGTTCAGCAATTTTTACTTGAAGGGCACTTAATGGGGGCCACATCACTTGCCCATGACAGAAATCCTGCAGTGACAGATCATGTTTTGTTATGATGTGTTCAGACAACATTTCACAATACTCAGCCTGTATTTGAACATTTGGCAACTGTCATCAAAAGGTGATCAAATAATTTGGGCCTGGTCCATCATGGTTTGCTTTCTCTGGACAAAACCAAAACTTGTGTGAACTGATCCCCCACTGTGACCCAAAGCCCCCCAGTTCATTTTCCAGTTCTTAATATCAGCTTGAGGTTTTTTTATTCCGTTTTGATTTCCTCTGCTGAAAGAGGAAGTTTTCATACTTCTAGGTCTAACCACAAATGTAATATTATACAGTCATGAATCACAAAATATCACGAGTTTGAAGGGACTCACAAATTTCATGGTGAGACCAAAGGAGGTGTCCTCCTTCATCTGTCTTTTCTTTCTCTTGGGTGAATGTTCTCACTCCTTCTGTCAAGCTCTGGGGCTCAGCTGACCCTCTGCTGAGCCAAGTCAGTTTTCTGACTTCATAGAGTCCTGCCCCAAACATTTGCTGCTGGGTTATCAAGTTCTCTGACATCTTTCAAAGTCAGTGTGTCTGTTCCATCAGCCCAGCCTGCTTCATCCAACAGCTCCCAGATTTGCAGCAGGGAATCCCTGCTGCTTTGGCTGCGGTTGCCTGGCTGCTCCTTTGATGCCAGTGCCAAAATTAAAGCAGTTCCTCCCTCTGGTTCCCGGCCTCTGCTGCTGCCTTGCAGAGCAGACACAACTGTGTGTGCAGCCACAGAGCAAACAGGATCAGGGCATGGATTCAGCAGATGGCAGGGAGGCACCAAACAGCCACACTGGGCTGCTGGCAGGGCAGGGCACTGGCAGGATGGAGCAGCTTGGAGACAAAGCTGGTTTAACCCAGCTGAAGGTGGCACTGCTGGGTGTGAAACCACAGCTCACAGCACTTCTCTTACCTCAGACCACAAAGGCTTTCAGCCCAGGTGTTGGATCTGAAGGTTCAGGGAATTCACTAAACCTTTCTTGTGAATATTGTCCTCCCTCCAAAGCCCCAGAAGGGGAACTCTGGACCTGTCCTTTCAATCCTACAGTTTCACTGTCCATAGAGTGATTAGTGGGAGAGCCTATCCGGCCCCATCCTCTTCACACTCAAACATCCCCTGAAGACCCCACTGTCATGGTCAATGCACCCCACAACCTCTGAACCAGACCAACTCTTTATTCCAGCATCTTTGTTCCTATTTCAAGCTTGCACTGCTTTCTCTGTTCTTCCTGCCTCCACCACAAACTTGCCAAAATAAGGTCTCAATCTTTATTTTTGCTTTTTATTTTTGGTTCATCTGACATGTTAATTAGGCAATGTGCTAAGCACATGCAGCTAAAAATTGTGCTCGAACATCCTGGGAGCTGTGAAACACCACCAGCTTTTGACAATTAGTCAAAGGAATGAACAAAATTACAATAATCTGTGGATTTGTGGGAAGCACGAGGCAGGGCTCAGCCCCTGGGGGAGGTCCAGAGGGAAGAGACAGGTTTAAGCCACAGGTGCCATCTCTTGATTGTCTCTTTTTCTCCCTTACACATGAGCTCCATTTCTTCCTGATCAACACAAACTCCCAATTATAGCTAACTGGGGTAGAAGAATCAAAAGCAGCAGTGATACTTTTACAGGTTTTGTCATCAATACAGCAGCAAAAAGCTTAAAGTGTTTACTGGCAGGAAAGTGGGAATAGCTATGCTGTGTTAACGGCCCTTCTGACCCGGAGCTGTGTTATTCTTTAGGACTGTCTTTAATAGCACCCACCTTCAGAAATACAAGTACAGACAAATGTCCAGTGCCCTTGAAAGAAATCCTGGCAATTAAATGACATATCAGAGATAAAGGTTATTCCTATCTCTCTTCTGCAGCAGCCAGAACAAAAGGCAGAGCTGGCTACTGCAATAGATCTGGCTTGGGCAGAAGTCCAAGCAAACACACAATTTCTAGAAACCAGGATCCCATGTAAATCTCTGCAGTTTATTACTCCAACTCAATATCTTCTGCTGCTCTCAGCTGGCAGCAATGCTCAGGGACCAAGAGTCCTTTAAGTAACTGGGTTTCAAACCATTTAAATCTTTATTGATTGAAACTAAATACTTGAAAAATCTGCCCAGAGGCTGCAGCTCGACTGCAATTCTGCCAAGAAGTACCTCTGTATTTAAGTGACCCTTCATGATCCAAAGCTTTTTTGGGTGTACACAGCTAAGGAAGTCACATACACACTGAAAAACTGCTTTGCCTTTCCACTTTCATAAAATGCCAACGGCTGTACAGCTACTGTTTCTACTTGGACAGCAGCAACACTGAGAAGCTTTACAATGGAGATGGTGCTCCCTTTCCAACATAATCCAAGAGTCATTCACAACAAAAGTTCATACCTGTTTTTCAATAAAGGCGTTCATCCTCTGAAGCATTCCCTCACAGGTAAATTCATAGGGCAAGTAAGGGTCAATCTGTGGAGACAGTGTTTTAAGGTTAGAGGGGTTTTTGTTTCAATCAACTTCATGGTGTACTCTGTGGCAGCAGCTTCTGTTCCAAATACTCCATTAGAGCTCGAGTAGCAACAAAAAATACAAATAAACTCATTAACAAATAGTAATGTTACAAAACCATTAGCAGTTTTAGCTGATTTTGCTCCTTTTTAAAGGCAATAGGAGTTATCCTTGACTATCTTTATGGAAACTCAGGGTACACTGCAAAGTGGCAGATGTAAGGCTAGTCTGAGACCTTCCGGGATTCCAGAGCTCCTGTTTTAACTAAGTTTCAGTTCTGAAGTTGAAGTGACAAAACAGAATGTGATACCTTTGAAAATTCTTCAAACTCTCCCCCCCTGCCTGAAGTGCCCTCATTGCCATTCCACACCCTAAGTGCACAAGCACTTCTGTGGGAATGTCAGGGCTACAAACTCAGAGCTGAGCAGGGCAGAGTCTGCAATGCTCTAAGAATCAGCAACAAAACTTCCTCACTGAATGCACAGAAAATACAGATTGCTGTATAATTCACATGTGAAATTCTCATTTCTATACAAATTCACCCACTCATTTTTTACAAGTAAGAACCTGACACATCCAGTACTAAAACATGATAATTTCGATACCACAGATATGTAACAACAATTTTTTCTTCAATATCCTACCAAAACGCAGCACTCATTAGACTAACATTAGGAAGCACTCCATGTGCAGTACACTACACCCTCAAGTGCTGATAGCAAATTGAGGACACATTTCTCACCTTTTGATTCAAAATCGATTTCACAGCCTTCTCAACCTCAGAAAGATTGTTGATGTCCACAGTCCACACATGGGGCTTCCCAATGTAAACTTCAGCATAGGGATGCTGAGATGTCAACTGAAAGAAGAAATTATATTGGTCAAAATTAATGTGTCAAGATATCTTTGCCTCTCACTCTCTTAATCAGAATTTTGGGATGAAACGCCCTAGGATAGTGCAAAAATTCAGTCAGAACACAACAGTCAGCATCATTCCTTCTGAGTTACCTTCCAGATTTTCTCTTTAAATTTAGAGAGTGAATTTAGATGGAAAACTGAAAATCAGATAACACAGATCACAAGTAAGATGTGCACCTCTCTTTGTGGCTTCAATCCTCCCAGTGACCCACATCACAGAAGACTTGATGTTTACTGAAATTACTTGCACCATGACCCTGCTTCCCCACAGCTCGTTCACAGAGCCACCCTCCTTTTTCACAACCCGTCAGTGCCACAAGTCCTGCTTAGACCTGCATGATTGGCTCCCAGAGATTTCATCCTCACCCTGTCTCCTTCAAATTTCAAACATTGCCAGAGTTCTGTGAGCAACAGTGAAGAAAGGATAATTTCTATCACAAAGGATGAATTCTGACTCTCACAGCTGAGAGAAGAGTAACCTGAGCTCACCAAGAGTGTTAATCAGTATTTTGCTCACCACTTTGTTAGAAAACAATACCAATGAACACCCAAGAGGGTAACTAAGAAAAGCTGTATCAGACTTGCTTTCAGAATTAGCAGGACTACTCTGTAAGTATTTTTGTGACAGGTCACCCAAAAGCGAGAACATGCACATGAAGACACAAAGTGAGCAAAAGCTACAGAAGAGAGGTTCACACTGGCCTCAGAAGAAAATTGCTTTTTAACTAAATACCAAAACCCCCCACAGGATAGATTATTTATAGGCAATGTTTACACAGCTGTCTGTTCATGCTGTCTTTATGATAAAGACATTGCAGAAGATATGAAGCAGGAAGCAGTGTCTGTTGGGAAGAACCTTGTACTGCACTAGGCAAACACTGTACCTGGTCTTCTCCTCAACTGAATGCAAGAAACTGTTGCATTCACTATTAAAGTTATTTAAAACCCCATTAAAAAACAAAAAAAGCCATTGCATTTTGCTTGTGGAGAAATAGTAACTCGCAAAGGTTACTTTACAAAACTACTAAACACAGACTTTATCTTCAAATTCCTATATGGATAATCATGTCATGGAACTACACAAGCTCTTTTTGTTCTTCTCTAACACCTGAAGAATGGAGAGAAGCATTTAAGGACTTTCTTAATCCCAAAGAACCAGCACATGGATTACTGGCAATCGGATCTAAATGCAGTTGTGAGAAAAGGTTACTCTCAGGATAGGTCAGCAGGGCATGTGAATGCAGCAGTATTCCTGAGGGATATACATTATGTACTTTGGACTAGAGCAGTCGATAGGGATTATTTTTCTGTACAAGTCAGGTGCACAGCATTTCTGTTAGTGCTGACACATGCCATCAGGATTTACCACGGCATTCCAAGCCCTGAAATTCCCGCTAAGCACTTAGATGGGTTCAGATTATGTACTGAGCCTGATTGGTTATGGTGTTTGGGCACAGAACAACTGGAAATGAGACAAAAACCAAGGGACTCACAGAAGAAAAGTTTTGAAAGGCGCCAAGCCCAAGGAGAAAGCTTAAACCTTTATTCCCTTATTGCTGTCTCCTTTGTTAGCAACACAGACTGAGACAAGGGGCAAGCTTCAGCTTGTACAGGAGATGAATTCAGTGTATAACAAGAAAGGCAATTACAGCTGTGGATCACAAAACTCTAAGGAATTTATGTTCCTGACTGAAAATGGGAAACTGTCTTTTGGTTATCAACCAGCCAGTGCTGCTCAGGACACAATTCACATGGCCCAAGCATAACCTGAATTGGGAAGTGTGGCTGTGCAAGGTTCTTATCATCTGCATGTTATCTGAGAGCTTTCTCTTGATGTAAACACATAAAGAATATATGTACATATACCTGTGAGCAAGCCATGGCCACAGACACGAGTGCTAATGTCACAAATAGCTCTGTGACTATAAATGCTTACAAGTATAGGCTGAATTTTACCTACACCGAAGAAAAAAAAAATATTCTAAATTCAGTGCCAGGATGAGGGGTTAGTTTACTTAGCCTCAGTCTTCTCTCACTAGAGTCTAAACATACTGACTGTTTTAAAAGCTTGGAGTTTGGTTTTCCTGTTTTCTTCAAGAGTCAATTTTCCAAAAGTCTTCAGCATTTAACCACAAACACGGCGGTTGACCATTAATACCTTAACTCAACAGTGCCTTGAACAAGTCTTTTCTGAAGAAAAAAAAAATCCCAAAGCACACACACTGTCACCCACAAATGCCATTTTCATCATTTACTTAAACACCTATTTACCTCCTGCACAGTACACTGCAATGTCTGTTTCTTCAACAAAATAAAAACACTTTCAAATGATGCATCATGTACCAAAATGACATGATCTGCTCCTGGGCAGAACATCAGGTTTTCAAGTGAAACTTCAGTTTATGATGTCTCAATAAGAAGTAGTAGAATGTACTTATAAGCAAATCTAGAAGTAAAGCTTGAAGTGTGCTAACAAAAACCATTTTGATTATACTATAAAAATTAGGACTGATAGTTGCATGAATGGCTACAGAAAAAAGCAGTTGCACACCTGTGGCAATAAACCTTGAACATTAATGCAATTTATCCTACACTCTGTTACTAAAACGAAACCCACAAGCATTTTCAATAAAATAATTATCAAGACTGATAGAGCTTACCTCTCGGAGTGTAGGTTTGCCTTTGAAAAAATCTGTGTTTTTGCTGCTTTTTGGTGGGTTAAATCTTAAATTTAGGAAAGCACATCCATTGGCAATAGCCTCCAAGGGAGCCGGCCCTTCATATGGAAATCCAAGACCAACAAACAGCTGAAAAATAGAAAATGAGGGATATCTTAACTTCTGTTTTTCACAAAAAAGCTAAGAGCTAGCTTAAAATAAACAATAACCCATTCTAAATGTACCAGCTGGAAGAAAATGCAATGTTAAGAAGAAAATGAGAGAAATTCAACAGCTCGCCCCCTCCCACCCAAGCAGTAATGGAATGTCCTGTAGAACACATTTGACAACCATCATCTGTAATGAGCTGAGGTGGTTTTTCATGGAGCTGAGGAAACAACAGTCCCTTTCAGGGCCTTTTTTTTTTTTGGGGGGGGGGGGGAATTGGTGGTTTGATCAGTGTTGAAGTGGAACTGCTGGGGCTTTCCTACAGGCACAGGTTCTAAGGCAGCATCCTCCAGGAACAGCTGCACCAGTGTTTTCCCCACTCCCAAACCAGCCAAGCCGCTGCCTTTGCCAACAGGAACATGCTCCTGGCACACTAATTAAGGCTCCTAATTAAAACGGTAGGTGGCAGCAGACAGCAGCTCACGACACTGGACCGAGGCAGAAAGGGTCCGCAGGGGCTTCAGAAGGTTCAACGCCTCCAAGGGAAATCAGAGCAAAAACCCATCCCAAAGCTTTTCCCCCACCAGCTGAGATTACAGGAGCTCTATAAAAGGCACTGCTCTGCTCCAGTGAAAACACAGTAAATGGTTTCTTCGGAGTTGTCTGAAAAAATCTTGACCCCTTTCCCAGCAAAACATAATAAACCCCCCTGAATTAAACACAGGATTCTTCATCTTCATTGGAATGTCTGTGTATGATGGGAGAACTACAGGCTCTGAGCTGGAACAGCAATCTGTCAGCACTGCTGCATAACAATGTGTATGTGTGTGTGTGTGTATATATATATATATATATATATATACACACACACACA
>VZRV01001893.1:1033629-1133644 GCA_013398115.1 Falcunculus frontatus | reverse complement strand
TATATATATATATATGTAGCTACTGCTTTCATCAAGAAAACAAAGCACACCCTTCGTAACTATGAGAATCATGCAATCAGGACACATATTCAAAGAGGTCAAGGTATACCATTCTGCATTAAATCTTCTGCAACACGGAAATGAATACCAGTAACAGAACATTCACAGCTGGAGGCTCTTCCTGGGAGCTGATCCCAACAGTGATGCATAAACCTGTAGTCAGCCCTGTCGTGCACAGGCATTGCAGCATCAATCCTCCCCAAGCCATGGCAACAACAGTATAAATTCAGAGTCGGCTCATTTTAGAAAAGCAACTTAACACTTCTCAGCATAGCTGAGGACATACAATTTTCACTGCATGGAGATGAATATTGTAATTTCAGTTCTCAATATTCAGGTTAAAGAAGTTGCCTACTTGCAAAAAGTTTCTCAACTATCTCCCACATTTAAATCTTACAGAAACTCTCCAGTAGCTGATAACAAAAAAATCTGGAAGACTATTTCTACTAAAGACAGATTATCTAAATTCTGATTTTATATATGGTATAAGATATACTGCCTTTCAGTCAGAGAAATGCATGCTAAATATAATCTCAAAAGAGGCTGAATTTACAGAAAGGTAATCCCTTGAAAATAATGAATTAAGGACATGAAACCATTTCATGCAGTCTGCACATAAAATATTATTTATTTAAACTACTCCTTAGTTCAGGCAGAAAACCAGCTGAGAATCAGCAATTAAACCTATCTGAAGTATCAATTCTCCTATGATCCTGTGTTTGTCTGTTATGTAGGGAATGCTGGGTTGTTTGCTTAGTTTTGCACTTTTTTAATAAACTGCTGCTGTGCACTGCTGAGTTCTGGGTCTGACTGGTCCATTTATTTAGGAGGAAGCTCCATGGGAAAAGAAACATGGGTTTATGTTTTGACAGCACAGAGCACACTGCCATCACTTAATCTATAATAAATAGCTTACCACCTGTTTCACATCCATTTTCCAGCCTCACCTCTAAGCAGCACTGTTCCTTTGAAGGAAGAAAGAAGGATGTGTCTGATCCCTACAACAGGGTGTGTTTGTGTGCTGCCTGGTGGCCTGAGGTTGCAGCCTGGCTCACAGCTGCCTGCGGGCCTCTCAAATCCTTCTTTCAGCCCTTCTATCACCCTCCAGCACATCATCAAACCAACTGAAATTCCCAAACTGAATCTAGACCTTCTCCAGGAAATTGTCCTTTAAAGTGTCCTTGCCCATGGCAGGAGGGGTTGGAACCAGATGATCTTTAAGCTCAAACCATTCTGTGAGTCTCTTTACGATTAGTGTTCCTAAGTTAGGGAGCCAGGATTTTTGTCCGGTATAAAGAACAAAACAGAAATATCTTACAAGCCTCAAGAAAGTCACATTCATTATGGTTAAAAGAGCAAGTATTAGAGAACACAATTATTATTCTTTAACTCACGATGCTCTCATTTGCTAATCCTTTGAATTACATGCAGCTTGTTATTTCCAGAAAGGCTAAAACAATCCGTCAAGGTACTTCCTAGAGTACGCAGAAAATACTGCAAGTCACTAACTGAAAAAGGACTGGAAAAAAGGAAAAAAGTAGAAATAACAGTCAACCATTTTCAGGTACCAGTGAATCAAACATCCATCCTCAGTACAGATGAGGCTGTGGGGCAGACAAGGCTGTGTCCCACACAGTAAAGATTTAGACCAGGCTGTGTTTCCCCTAATTTGTGGTGTAAGTGTACACTGCTGCCTCTGACATGGAAGGTGCTAACTATGGCTCTTAGGGTAATTTCTCACCAGATGTAGGTCTGGTAACCCAGTCCACCAAGGGGAGGCACCTGCACCCTAGGGCTGAAGATCCATATTGCAAAACTCCAAATGTGACTGTGCTGGTAACACCACAGTGGGCACACATGGCTAAAAATATTAGTCCTGATCTCACCCCGTTAGCTGCAGCAGAACTGCTATACAGAGTAGAATTGCTTTATGCTTACTGGTTGATTAGTGCTTGGAAAAAATTCATATTCGGTTTGTGAGCATTTTTCTCACCTTTCCAAAGTTTCTGAAAGCAAAAGCCATTATTTTTCCTAGAGAGCTTCAAGTGGGCACATGGCACAGCCGGCTCTGCACACTGACACCCCACAGAAGGTGGTGATTGCCAGAAGGAAGTTACACACTGTAAAAGTCTATCTAAAAGAGATAACTGCCAATAAATACAGAATTATACTGATCACGGAAACAGCAGTGTGGGGTGGTTGTTTTTTTAACCCATTCCTTTTTAGTACGGTCTGCTAGCCGGGTGTGTCTGTGCCTGTAGGCCTGCATGGACCAGAGAAGAGGATTTGTGTCTGCAACATCACTGGCCCAGCTTGAGTAACACAGGTGTTGAAACCCTAAACAGTTTGATTTTCGTAAGAAAGGCTCCTCAGGAACCTTTTCCGCCTTTGTAATGAACTGAACCTCTGGTTTGGAATTTTTTTTGAGACTTTTGATTTGGCCACCCAGCATCATACCAGCCAAGACACCACTCTTCTTGCTGTAATGTAAACAGTCCTCTCACAGTGCAGTGGTTAAGTGGAGACATCTCTGACACAAAAAGTGACTCACAACTCCTCTCATGAAAAGCAGTGTGTTTTTTCCTTTTTTTTGCGGGGGAGGGGGAACCACTGACTTTCAGCTGGTACCAAGCAATTTATTTGTGGAGTTTACAGCACCACATCAGACTACTATTAAAATAAGTAAGTAAACAGTCTTTCTAAATTATAGCCAAAAGTATAAAATAAGGAGTGAATGCTTTACTTCACTGACTGTAATTATGACTAGCTGAATAGTTAAGAAAAAAATTCATATTCCAGAGACTAAATGCTATAGTTCCATGCACAGGAGTGTTTATCTTCTCCTCTCCCCTTTCTAACATTACTGCACTTTATTTAATTTATTCTGTCAGGTTGGTGGGTTTATCACCACTTTCATATGCCTCCTTACTGAACTTATATTTTCTCTCCTGAACTCCAGAAAGAGGAATATAGCAAAGGTTAACTGTCTTGCTATATTCTGCTCATCAATACAAAACACTTTCTGCAAAAGTCAATTCTTTAGTGATTCAAACAACTTGAGAATAGAGTCACTAGTTAAATGTCTTTTCAGCTGATTTTATGAAGTGTGTGAAAGTAAATCTATATTCCTTCATAAAAGGCAATATGAAAACAAAGTTTGTTTGCCTGTGTCTGTCTAAGCAGGGTGTTGCTCCAACTTTTATTAATCCCCATACAGAAATCGCAAACCCACTTAGTAAAAGAATTTGAACTCACTCAAAAATTCACAGTGACTTGAAGGAAGAAGTTGCATCTGAAACTTTCTCGAAAGGAGAAATATTTCTTAAGAATTCAACACTGGTTCCTCCAAGAGAGCCTGGTCCAGCTCCTCCAGCTGCCCACTTGGCAAGGAGCCCTGTGAGTTGGCAGGAAGGCTGCCAGCTCGCCTACCCCATTCTCCTCTGACGTGATGAATGGCTTTCCATCTCCTCATTAGGAACTGGAGACATGGCTCGTTTTTGTCATGCTCTACACAGCTGAAGCAGCCATGATGAATCTCAAGCAGCCCCTCCTGCCTGCAGAACTCACTCCCTCCGAAATGTGCTGTTTTATAGCGCACACAGAACGAAATGGCAGCTGCATGCTGCCTGGAATAACTGTGTCCTACCAGCTACTGCAGGGACCAAAGACATTTTGGGAATGCAAAGCTGTGATCAAGAATCACAGGACTGAGCCGTCACCCACTGGTATTTTGCTGTCGAAGGACAAAGTGAAGCAGTGCAGCATAAGCTGACACTTCTGACTAGGCTGAACCATGTGATCTGTTAAATTATTATTTACCTCTCCCTTTCTGAAAACCAGAACATTTGTCAGCTGACCTAACAAAAACCTGCTAACACAGGGTTGAAATCACAATCAATAACAGACAATCCTTGCCCTTGGTCTCAACACATCTGAAGGCTTCTGGAAGTTTAAGGACAAAGGTTGCTGTCTCCCTGCGATGCTCCAGACGAGCATTGTCCCCACAGATGTTCCCAGCCCAGAGTTACAGCCCTGATTATTCACACACTTGCAGCACACAGACAGTCTGGTGACAAACCCCCATAACTAAATTCATTAGGGGGCTCTGGCCATGTTGCCTAGTGAATAAAGTGATTATGATTAAAAAGTGTCCTTGAACATCACTGCATGCATGTGCACACACACACGGGGCTCCTCTGGGCACAAAGCTCCTATTCAAGTCAGTTTGATTTTTGTGGAAAAACCTGAGCTTATTTTAACAATTCAATCCATGATCCATCTGATACAAACACAACTGACCCACATAGACAGCAGATGGCCACTAGTGACAGGTGAGCAGTGTTTTGTACTAAGCTGCGTTCAAGTATTGCCTCTTAAAGGGTATCAAAACCTGGAACTGTGAATATACAGGCAGCAACAACACTCAGAGCAAGTGCATCTGCTGATCAACACTGACAGGTAACCATATGCTGAGACAGAACAGCCAGAGCACCTACGAGATACTAAGCATCAGCCAGCAAAAAAAATAAAAACCCCCACCCACTCCCCAATCCCCCTCCAACTGAAATGACCAAACAAATTAGATGGGAGATCTCAGTTTTCACTTTCAATCCCAGGATGCTGCTGTTTCACTTTTTCTGTTCAATTAGATATATTGAAACCCTATTAGACAGGAATAATAAGAAAGCTGCATGATGCAATAAGCCATATTTAACTTCATTTCATTGCAAAATCAGGAATACATTGAAGCCTCATTTCCCTGACAATACTTATGTATTAGGAGAAGCAGATGGACTATTAACAGCTTATCATCAGGGCAAAGTTTTGTTAGCCTGGCTGTATCCTAAGTAAATAATTTCCTAAAAAGGAAAACAGCTTTTGTCATTTGCAAACCTGCTAACAAACGTTCAGAAAAGCCACATAAAAATACCGTTTGCCGATGTAATTTTTAAAACCCTGACTTCCTGATCCAGCGGTCTGAAACGTATTGATGATTTTCTCAGTGCCATCTACTAAGAAAGGCAGCAAATTCTGAAAAGGATTTTCCCCAATGTTATGAAAGAAAAAAAAATCAACCACAACCAATGAACAACAATAGAATGAAAATCACTAAAATCTAAAATGCTCTAGGACTCTGATAAAAGTACAGCACAGATCCAGGCTTTTCACCAAATACTTTTTGTGAAAAATAAGCAACTTACTATCTCAGGAGCACTTCACAATCCCAACACAGTCTCTTCCATCTGATGCTGCAATTACTACTCAAAATATGAGTGAAACAAGTCTGCTACCTCCTGTGTCACAAAATCCATATAACTAAATTGCATAACACGTAGGTATCAACTTGAATTTGTCCTAAATTGAATGTGTGAATACATTGCATCTTAGAGCACAGAAATATAACCAGTAACAACTAGATGAGATACCTAGTTAATATTGAAAAGCAAGCGTTTTAATGTGATATATGCAAGATGGCTATAAAAAATAGAGAAGAACTTAGTTAAACATAACTATTACTATGAACTGGTATTTGTATAGGGACTTCAGTAATTCTATAGGAAGTCCATTGCTTCTTTTACTATTTCAGTGAATAGGAGACATGTATTTTTAGGAGGTAGTCACTGTTCATGCCTGGGGTTATTACAAGGTCAATATTCTTCCCACATTATGATTAACACAGGGATTTCATACTCCACACAGGCAAAAGCTGTGTAATCTCAGATTATCTATGACGAAAGCAAATGTTGACTTTTTAATATGCAACATTATGTGTATCTGCATGCATCAAGCACATACACTCAGTGGTTGCCTTTAAAAACTCTTAATTTACCAACAGCTGTCACACAGAGATGTCAAATTACCATCATTTTCCTAAGTACTTAAAAGAAGGAGATCTCTGCAGTCGTGTGGGAAGCCTAAGAGGGGCTTGCTTTTTTTCTTTTCTTTTTTTAAAAGAGATTTTTCTGTGGAAGTGCACAGCAAGAAACTATCAACAGTGGTGCACTTCCACCACTGCTCCACCATTTAAAATTAGATTTTGCTAATTTTAAACATACAATCCCCTTCTTTCACCAATGTGAAGTTAAACATCCTATTTAAATGTAATCTACTGAACTGTTTTAATGCTGCAAAGTGCCACAAAGATAAAGGGAAGGGCACAGAATCCCGACAGAGCATTCTAACTGTGGGGACTAAAGTTTATTTCAATGTATATCCTGTCCCTTATCTTGAGTTCCCTTGACTCTGGAGCCACAGGCAAAGCACATCACAAAAAGCCACGCTCTTCTGCTCACTGTCTGTGCACAGCTGAAGCAGAGGAAGGACATGAATGGCAAATGAAGTGCAGCTTTGCTTTTCTCCCTGAGAGAGCAGGGTTGCTCTGGGTTAAAGTCATTGGGAGGGCAGAGCAAGCGTGCGGCTGTACAGCTTTTGGATGTTACCTAACTTTGACCTCAGGGATGTAAAACAGAACACATTCTCAGCTGATAATCTCCTTGAGCTGAATATCACATTCAAGAAAATGAAAAATGCATTTATCCCTGTTTCTCAAGCTGGTTGTTAAATGTGACTGTAGGTTGTCATCCCAATTTTCTAATATGAGCTGTCAATCCACCAAACACGGACATGATGAAAAACATATTCTTGGCACACAGAACACAACTTAAGCTCCTTTACACATGATAATTTTTTTCCAGTGCTTTTAAATTAGGAGCTTATTCACAGGAGGTGAAATGCATACACTTCAGACACCCTCTATCTGGAGCTATTTTTTCCCACCACTCCTGCTCGATGAACTTACTTTGGTTTCTCTCAGCAGAAACTGCAAATCCCTCCCGCTGAGTATTCCGTGGTTCTTTACATAGCCAGGGATGTACATGGTGCTTGTCCCATGAACAGTTCCATGGACCTCCATATAGGTGTGGATAACATCCAGATAAGCCTTCTTATCCTGTAATGGCAAGGAAAAAATATTTTCAGTCACAAACTTGAACCAAGCTGCATTTAATTGAGCTGTTTTTTATCTCCTGTACCACAAAAGCCAGGAAGAGAAGAAGTTCATTCATTCCTATTTGATTTCTAGGATGTTTGAATGTTGATGTTTCATTACATTATTAGTTTGGTTTTCTACTAAATTGGAAGAAAACTGCAGCTTCTTCACTCATAATTGAGGTATAAAAAAGTCAACACCAAGGCCTTCTTAATTTCTAATTGGACAAAAACAGGACACCATCAGACAGCTTTAATCTCAGCATGCCTAAACAATACTTGGCCTAAAAATACTAAAAATTCATTTTGAAATATCAAATTTTCACTGTTTTTGTCAAAGATGAAAAATAATTATCTTCTTTGTGAAGAAAAGGGTGAATGTCACCTTAGCCAGATACAGTCTTGCCGACTGAATAAGTGAACACACCCCTTTATCTAAATACTCAGTGTTGGAGTTCCACAAGAGACCCACAAATATTCCTCCTACCTGAAGTTTTAGAGACATTTTGGAAAAGACCCAGGGAAGAGCAATGGCTTTAATGTTGCATTTTTTAAAAAATGAAGAAAAAATAGTACACCATCCTAGTTTGCACACAAGAATTACTTTAATTTTCAGTGCCATATGTTTTTTGAGTTTCAAAGACTACTGGCATTCCAAGGCAATTAGCTGAAGACTGTATTTACACGCAGTCTGCAACACAGATCAGAAGACTTTCCCTCAATATTTGCACATAGTCTTAGTAATAGCTCTAAAATCAGGCAACAAGTTGCTATACTTCTTGGCAGCGAGCGAGTTTTTACAAATTCTACTTTCACTCACTATTTTTGTCATGTAAATTCTGTGCACTGTTCCTCCACAGCCCTGTGGGAAAGCTGGCCAACAATTTTACTGAAGTTCATTCAAAGGACAAGTAGACTGGTGAAAATCCTGTCTTTTCCAGTCCTGGAGGAGCAGATCTCAGGCCTAGGTGGATGAGCACTACTTTTTACAGCTTCCTTGCTGAATTAGTTGTTGCAGAGGGTATTTATGTCCCTAACAATGGCTTCTCCCTTCAGCCTGTGCTGCTGGTGACCTTCCTGTGCTGGGGAGGATGGGCTGACCCATCCCTGAATGCCCCTCCTGGCAGCTGTGCCAAGGCTGCACCAGCCGGACACTGTCCTGGGCTAAGAGTTACATAAAACAGCCAGCAGATAAAGACAAAGATGCTTTCTTGTTCAATGTGGCTGCTGTTGTTATTAATTAACACAAATTATTCAAAAAACTAAAAGCTTGCTCTATTTTCTTACTTCAAATTTGAATTACTCTGTCGGAGATGTTCTCACGTAATTGCTAAAATACCATAATTAGAAACTGTGAGAAATTCATACACTTTGTCAAGAGAAAATCCATTTAGAACTTTTTCTTTGGAAATGAGCAGGAGAAATAGAAAAGGAGTGGCCTGGTCTTGTTTCCAGAGGATACCTTAATCCCGCCTGCCTGGCTTTTAATACATCCAGAACTTTGGAATGTTCAGGGTTCTGAAGGGAAGAGAAGGCAAGGAAGCAACAGGTACTACTGATATGATCCACCTGCAGCAACAACACCAAGGCACTTGCCTCAGATTGTACTGGCTCATGACACAAACCCTGGTGACACAAATGCACTCCAACTCAAGAAAAATCTGAGGAACAAGCAGCTAGAAAGAACAAAACCAAGATTACCTAAAATTGCACTTATTTTCAAGATTGCAATGACAATTTTAAAAACCTTTTACCGAATATTTAGCTGTTTTAAAATGACATTAACCATGCACAGCCTTAACTGGGAATATTACTTAGGCATATGACTGACATCTTTCCCAATTCAGAGTCTAAAACCACAGATAAAACATTCATTATCCAAATAAATGGATAATTTATCAAACCAAAGTCTCACTCCCTTATTTCCTTATTTACTTCTAGTCAAAAACAACTGCTTTCATAATCATCTATAAAGTACCATAAAATACTATTAACACCTTATTCTTTGCCTAAAGCTCACTAACATTTGTCTCCTTTTGCATTTAAGTAGTCCTGAATTTTCACATTCCTTGCAGACAAGTGTTATTTTGGATCACAAAAGTATATATTCTAGGAAGCCACCTCACAAAAATAATCAGGACACATAATCAAATTCTACACATTGAAAACAGTGAATTAGAAAATGAGAGAGTGCAAAACCAGCATTTATAAATAGAAAGGCTACATGTAAATAAAGCAAGGAATGTGACTTGCAAACAAAATATTAACATTCCTTCACCTATTTATCCGCTTCCTGAGTTTGCTCACTTGGGAGCAGATATAATTATTCTTTTATCTTAAACCACTTGAACTTTACTTTCTCTGAGATGGATTCAAAGAGACAAGACCATGAGCTACTGGGGAGAAATGCAAACCTGACCTTCTGTGCAGTTTGTATCAGACTGATCACCCTGCTGTCCGTACTGCAAACCTACACTTAGAGGATGGCAGATAATCACATTTAAAAAAAGGCAAATTATTTCTCCTCAAAATCAAAATGGAAATGTAACAGTGAGTAACAGCTACACAAACCTTTTCTGAAACAATTTTTCAGCAGCTAAAATAAACATGCCATTCAGGAAAGTACTTTTTGTTGATCACTGACTGCAGAACTGTTATTACTGTTCATCAATCATTTCCACCTACTTTTAAAAGCATCATGATAAGGCCTTTCTCAGCAAAGAAATCAAGTGACAACTGTTTGATAAGTCTTTCCCTAGGACAATGTTGACAAGAAGACACAGTATGAAGAGGTGAAATTTTAAGTTTGGTGGGTGAAAAATTTAAATATAAAAGATACAAAAATATGTGGTGGAAACACAATTCATCAAGAACTAAATTCTGCTTTTTTTTTCAGTTTTCTCAGTGTAGTAGCTGGTGATAATTAACAACTCTGCTTTACCAGCAGTTTGCCAGTCCAAGGTAATGACAGTATTTTGCAATTTTGGACCATTTGGGTGCACTCACAGAACACCAAAAATCCAGCACTGAATGAAACTAAGCATCACTACAGGCCAACTGCATTACAGAAGAGCTTGATTTAGAGTCCTCAACTGCTTAATGGCTTGAAAGTTCAGACTGCAAAACATGTAAAACAGGCCATATATCCAGCCTTGCTTCCTCGCATTGAAAAATTCAGAAGGCAATGGCTTCATAAAACCTGACAAATATAATTCAGAAAAGCAAGTACTGGGATACATCTTTGTGTATATCCTAAATGCATACTGTTAGAAGTCCTATCATTTGGGTGCTTATCTGTGGAAGTGTCAAGTCAAAAGTAAGCCAAAATGCGGTGTACATGCAATGTATGACAATCGAGATTGTGACACAAACATAATCTCTGCTTGAGAACTGTCACCCTCTCAAAGACTTCTCAAGACATCCCTGAATAATGAAAATCCTGTCTACCAGGGAGCTAGAAGAGTGCACAAAGGCTGGGGAATATTAAGAGAGTGAAATACATACAGTGTTTTGCAGGTGTAAATCACAAAGAGTAGATTAAGTCTCCTGGAACTCAAATATGAAACTTTCAAGCTGCCCTGAATTTATAAAGGGATGTGGAGAGGATTCAGTGACTCATGGCTAGCAAGTATGAATTCTACACTGAACAAGTTATCTGAAATTTAAATAAAGCGTTAACAGTGTAACCACATAAACCCATCAAAATTACAGTAGTCAGTTCTTCCTGCCCAAGGAAAATCCTCTCTCACCAAACTGGTAGCATTCTCTAAAGAAGCCAATCAGCTTGTAGGAATTCTTTGAAGTTCTTAAAGGAATTAAATCTCTTGGAGAGAGACTGGGAATCACTCATGTGAATTAACAGTCATCGTGTGGAAGAGAATGGAGAAGTGACAAAAGCATGCTGTCATTATTCACAGTAACAAATCTCAAACTAACTTCAGAATGCTGCATAAAAACATCATAATATTGAACATCTGGGGTTTTAAAGCTTTTGAAAAAGCCCCCTCAGTAATCTAAGGGACAGAGAGACTAGAAAAGAGATTAGAGAGCTGATAAATTCAACTGTCACCAAACCTGGCAATAAACTCTCCAAGCAGTTAGTCAAGTTAGAAAGCTGACATTACTTTATTAGCAGCACTGGATGTGTGGGGAATTCTCCCCAAAGCATGAATTCATGCTCAGTAACCTGAGAGACCAGATTATATTCCTGAAACTAATACATATTCATCACATTTTCTAAATACATGCACATATGATAATTATAGCTGTGGACTTGTTTGGATATGGTTCTGGATCTTTTGATGAATTTTTTCTCCTTGAGAATATCTCAAATATTTCATCAAGTCACAATGTAATTCTCTTTTCCTTCTTTTCTCTAACACACAATCCTCGTTCTCGAAACTAAGATATCAGCTAGTACATATTAATCACTGATAGAAGTAAACAAGGAGGCATTAGATGGCACAAGAATTATTAGTCTCAAACACAGGGAGTTACCACAAGGCCACATTAATCTCTGGCATTTGTACTAAGCACTGTATGGAACAAAACTAAGCATTAACCATGAATATGGGGATCACATACTATGTGCTAAAGTTAAAAGAATTTTCCAACATCTTCCCCCATTGCTGCATAGACAACTTCTCACAGAAATAAAGCCTGTTGTTCACATAACTAAAGTGACACAAATGTTAAAAACCAGCCCTCACTTCAAGTGTGGAAAAAACCCCCTGAGCTAACCAGTGTCACTCAAGAATGAAGACTTTGCGTTATAATAACATTTGATTATGGCCCAGGAAAAAAATCAGTCCATTGTTCAGTAGCAGTCAGTCCATCCACCAACCAAGTAAATAACAGGAATTATTTGGAAAGAAATTCAGAAATAAAGAGAATATTATTGAACTATTCTGTAAAAAACATTCTCTCCCTCCTCAAACACTGCTGCACTTCTGGTCATTTTCTCAGAAAGAAGCTGAAAACACTGGACAGTGTTCTGAGAGGGGTAAGAAGGACCCAAGATACAGGAGAGTTTCCACTGTTACACACAGAAATCTGAAAGAAATTCTTTAACAATTCTTCGGTTTGAAAAAGACAACTAGTCAGAATATGAGGGAGGTTTACAAAACCACAGCTGGCAAGAAGAACATGGACAGTGACTGGCTATTCAAAATGTCATATACAAAGAAAGCCAAACAAAGCTCATCAGTGGTAGGTTTAGAAAAATGCCCAGGTTAGCAATTTCTCCTGCAACAGGTCATAGATTTGAGGGACTCCATGACAGAGAAAGTTGCAGAGGCAAAAAAAAGTTTGCATAGGTTCATAATCAAACAAACACTTTGAAATCACCTCTTACTGAGATCTCAAAAATGTGTGAACAGATAGTTTTTCAATAGAAACACAGATTCAGGAATTACCCCAAATTAGAAAAGCTGGAAAGAGAGAGAATTTGCAAGGGAAGTATTATATAACTTTGCCATGCTCTTGCTCTTCCTGAATGTCCATTTATGGCTTCTTTTTTAGGCACCATATATGTGTGAATAAAACACACATTGGCACATATGTAAGTTTTGCACAAAGAATGAATAAGACATCTCAGTGAAGACTTAGGACTTCTGGCATAGCTTGAAGAACCTTATCCAGTTCCCTAGCCTCATCTTTATCTTTTTCAGCCATGAAGGTTTGGGGTTTTTTTAAACACCGAGGTTTTCCCAAGATTTGACAATGTCATTGTCATGCAATGTGCACCAACACCTAGGCAGCAATTTCCTGTCCTTTGAATGGACATTTCCAGAACCAACAATGAGACATCCTTGAGAACTGTAAGTGCTGAAGGAGAAAAGTGAAGGGGTACAGATGAAAACAGGAAGTGGACCACAGGAAGAAAAGGTTGTGTCGGTTTTGTGCTAACCAAATAACAGTAGATGATTGTGTTTATCAGTGCCGTAAGACCTCACTAATTCATTTTGCAGATGAAGAGTTCTGCAAAGTGAGAAGCTGATCACTGACCAATCTGACAGGTAAATATCCATGAAAAAAGTAGTTTTCTTTCTTTCTTCATAATAAATTAAATTCATATTTTCAAATGTTAAAGAACAAGCCTTTAAAAGAGTATGCTTATTTACTGCACTCATTTGTTTTGATTGACTTGTTTCTGATCCATACTGCTTTCAGAAGGAAATGGTGAATTTCAGAAATGTTGCTGAACTAAAGTGCCTGGCTCATTTCAATTTGTTCTATTTGTGGCATAAGGCAGGACAGTGCTCCTGGTGCCTGGTGCCAGGCCTTAGGGTAACTTCTGATCGATTGCTAAGCCCCCAGTGCTGCTTCACATTTGGAGGCAGATAAGACAGAACTATCAAGAAACAAGTTTGTGAGTGCAGTGACCATATGGGAGAAAAAGTGAGAAGGAACTTTTGTCCCTTTACTTATTTTTCTTTTCGTTTAAATGCTGAAATGAAATATTTATTCAAAGTACAATGCTAAACATGAAGTACAAAAACCAACCAGAAGGAAGGGAATTTCCTCCCAGTTCATGCAAGAGGGCATATGATGGGGAAATTACATTTCATTACATGTCCCCTGAAGCTATAAAGGGGAGACATTAGTGTGAACAGCCTCAGTGATGTGCTGTCCCATTGAGAACAAGCTGAAGGTAACCATTTCCAGTGCAGTTCTTCAAAAGTTCCTATTCAGGCAGTATATATTTAAGTAGAATGCCCAGCTTGTCAAGTGGCATTAGTAAGGAACTCACACATTATTTTGCCTCTAAACATACAAATATTTTCAAGACAGCTCCAATACACTATAATAAAATACTAAAGCAGTCATCATACACTTATGTTATGCACTGATGCCTATTTTCTGGTACAAGCAACCTTCTGACTTCTCTCACAGCATCCCACAAAAAAAACCAGAAACAGCAAATACTGCAAAATGAATCTTGACTCTTTCTTTCTTCTAGGATTAAGGGTCAAATTAGTGGAATAGTATAACAGCAAGTTGCAGGAAGAAGAACATAGACAAGACTTAGAAACAGGAGCTAAGGCAACATGAAAGGCTTCAAACATTCTCTTTTAATTGAAATGTTCTGTAATTAAAGCCAATTTTGATAATGGAGAGCATCATGGGTTTCACACACATTTTATTAACTCCTTTTTTCCCCCCCACTTTGGCACAGATAGGACTTTCTTTACTCCTTAGTACTGCCAAAAATCTCAGACAAAACCACAAACCTTTAATCCCAACAAACACTTTTCCAAAACTTGGCAAAGGCTGCCCTTCATAGCTTACCTCCAAAGATAACCTTTAGAAATGTGGTAAAATTCTTTAGAGCCTCCTATCTGTAATCCTTAACCCACCTAGAACTGATTTAGTTATCAGAGGGAAATAAAGCAGATTTATCTTACACCCTCTGCAGCACATCCCTCCTGAGCTCAAGAGGTGTACCCAGACTTGGCCACTGTGATATGGGTGTCACTGGGCTCAGGCACAGAAAAGAACCCATATCCACAGCTATTTAAACCCATGGTGTTTTATAAATCCCTAGGGAGAAGAGGTCCTGTGCATACTTCAATCCCACTTCAGCCTGGCTTGGTTTAAAATTAAACAATTGATTTGCAGCTGCTCTTCCCCAAAACCACCACAGTCTGGGGATGGGAACGCTCTCCCCTCCACGCTGTGCCCCTCTAATGACTGATCAGCCCCAGCAGTGACACGTGTACTCTGTGCAGATTACACTTCTTGTTAATTGGCCGTGTTCAGCAGCAAGAACAGGAGCAGGATAAATAGATTAGTCTGGTTCCGTACAAGCTGTGGTGGCAGATGAAAAGAGCACTGAACAGGGAAAATGAAAGAAACGTGAAATAAGCAAATTACACAGACACAAGATTAGTTCAGGCTTTCTCTTGATCACAAGAATTGGATTTTATCACGCCAGATAAGAAATCCCACACTGTAACTGATTCAAAGTCTATCTGCAGTGATTTGCACTTTATATATGAGTGCATATGGGCGTGACTGCAGTTACAATCTGCAAGTTACAGTTTTAATGTGCTTGATGTTACCAGCACACAGTACACATTTTAATATGGCCAGATACCAAATCAAACATCTTGCAAAAAACAAGACAGGCAATACTGATAGAAACACAGCAGTGACTTGAAAAACAGCACTTTAAAACATGATACAAAGGTCTTGGCTGAGAGTTCCTAATGGTGAAAAGGGGACCTGCCTCACAATGAGACAGTATTTCCTTTTGGGTTTGGTGCTGGTATGGCCTACGTGCCCTTTGCAAACATTCACATTTCAAGAGGAATGTGAATAATCTTGAGAAGGTTCAGAAAAAACAGACATGTGAGAACACTTAAGGATTAGAAAGCACAAAGCTCTCAGGGGGTCAGCATACACAGGTTTTTCAGGAGATGACTATGGGTTACTTTGACCTGAACCTATATATTCCTACAGGGCATCGGAAGAGAAACATCATCAGACTGGCTGAGAAAGTCTAACTGCTACTTAGACTGGAAACTACCATATGGAAATCTGTACCAGAAACTATGCAAAGTCTTAAGGGAGAAGGCGATTATTGGAGGACTTCACCAGAGGAAACAGTGGGCTTTCCACTGCGTGCTATTTAAAAATCAAGACTGGATGTTCTTTTCCAAAAAGCCATGGTTTTGTCTTAATCAGTCCATGAATATCCCATGTGTCACACATAACCTGAGACTAATCACAGATCTCCCCTCTGGGCATGTAAACTATCAATACATATTTCTGAATCCACGCAGACCAAATAAGCCAGGGAAGATTTATATGTCAGTGAAAAACACCCCAGTGACTAAGGAGCTGTCTTGTTCCTTAAATCCAACTAGCATTCAACAGGTCCTTCTGCTGATGTGCACTGCAAGCCAGGTCAGGAAGTTCAGATGATTACTGCAAGCTACTGTTTTTGAGAGACTGATAATGAGATCAGTCACTAGTAAAAGTACAAGTGGAGTCACAAGTAAAAGTAAAAGAGCCTAAGCTTGAAAAGACTCGAAGAAAGGATCCCAGCTCTGCTGCAGCACTCTGCAGACAGGAGAGACTGCACACAGGGGCACACTAAAACCTTCTATACCATGAGCCAAACAGAGTAACTTTCACAGTATTTACTACATATTTTTCACAACACAGTAGCCAAGAAGCATCCAGCTCTACCTGTTCTGCTACCACTTGCCAACACTCTACTGTTTTTATTAAGTTTTAGTTTTGTTTTGTCTCGCAGATGGACCATTTACTTGTAGCTATCATCTTTAGAGAACTCATTCTGTATAATCTCAATCAGAATGAATGTTGCTTCTGTGGTTCGAAAACTGCAAGACCAATATTCTCATGCCAATAAAGAGAAAAGGCATCGAAATGTGAGACCCAGGTGCTCTTGCACTGTTCTATTGTGTGCTCCTATGCATGGCACTGATAAGTTCCTTTTTAAGTTGACAAGAGACTTAAAAATAAGGTCTTTTTAGGCAGGAGAGAAGGCACACAGAGGATATGGGCATGCAGAGCTTTTGGGCACAGAGCTGGAGGTAACTTGGAAGAAATCCAGTTACTAGTAAGTAATCTCTTCGAAAACTGCATGAGAGACACATTCCCAGGTGTGCCAGCCTGGAAGAAGAAGCCACAGAAAAGGACAGTGGGTAAAAAAAAAAAAGACCACTACGACCCACTGTGACTTAATAACACAATATACTTTAACTTAGTGAAAATATGACCTAACCTTGGTGGTGTTATTCTGCTGCTCTCATCTGCAGATGAGAGAAAAGACAATAATGGCAATATTAAAGAAACAAAACACTGATATTATTACAGGGGGATAAAATGAGATTGCACACTTCTAGAGCCTTTAGTGAAACAGAATTTCCATCTTAAAATGGAGCACATTTTTGTGGTTGTAGATATAAGAACAGAAATAACTGAGAGACAGGTTTGCTTATGACTGATGAAAGTTCATAGCTTCAATTTTCCATTATGTTTACCAGCCTTCTGCATTTTCCAAAACTATTGTGACATTAAGACTATATTTTTTATTCTGTCACAAAGGTGTACAGAAATAGCAAAGGATCCACATCAATCTAGACAGAAGTTTCCCTAACAGAAAGACTTCAAAATGTTCAATTTAATTATTCAAATACATTTGTTTCCAGAAAAAGAAGTTAATGGGTTCAGACAGATGGGACACTTTAAAATTTCAAATTATGCTTTATTATATTGATCAACATAAATTTGCTCAAGCATATGAGTATAAAAAACTCACCTTCCAGAAATTATCTACTTTGCCATAAACGAGAGATTGATTCTGCCTTTTGATGTCATTAATGTGTTTAATATCACTGGAGTTCAGATGCTGCTCTACCACAAATCCAAGGAAGCTGTTATCCGGAGTGTGAGCTGTAAGAAACAGAGCAGATTCAGCACCTTTGAAAACATCACTTAATGCTACATTAGAGTGAATGCTGTCAGAAAAGAAGTTATAAGTTATTATGCCACTGATCACCTCCTTCTTATTAATACTGAAAGACACATTTGCTTGCTTTATTATCCAAAATAGTTTTTATTAATTTTAAGTCCTGCTCCATATGCCTACTGAAGTAAGCAGCTATTTTCTGGCTTGTTTCTGATAATAAAAACTCTGTAGCTGGACCGAGTCCAATGGTAATGATTTTTTTTTTTGACTGTGTGCTAAGCTTTATTTTATTATTAGAGATTAAAGAAACAGAAGAAATCCAGCTTGAAAAATCTCCGAGATGCAATACCAACAGTTTGAAAATCCCCAGGATTTATGCTTGTTAGCAAAGCTGATGTTGCTCAATGGCATAAATAAACTAGTAAATTTCTTGGGTCCACCTCCTATACTGGAATTACCAACACCAAGCACCCAACTCACTGTTTATTACGTATCCATGCTAATTACTGGCCTACCAAGTCACACTATGCAAATCAGAACACAAATTGCATTGCCTAATTCACCCAGACATAGTGGTCATAAAATATTTAAAGATGACAAATGAAGTTGGCAAAACTGTTTTTAATTCAATCCAGGCAAAAAAAGTGTGTGCAAAGGATATGCAATTTACTCATAGTTTTCTATATTATTTTTAACCCCTATTGGTCTTTTTTCCAGCAGTGACACCCAGCAGTGCTGGTCACTTCTCCCCCCTATAAAGACACATATATTTAGGCTCATTAAAAGTAAAGGGTTTTGTTGTTTTGGTTTGTTTGTTTTTGTAGACCCGGTGTTTAATTCCAGTGATGGACTCCAACACTCAATGCTTCAGGTAAAAATCCATCTCTACTATATAAAAGGCACTCCAATATGTGGGATTATTATTTTCTAAAAGCTGCCATAGCCTCACAAGTGCACATAGAAAAAGGCTGCAATAAACAGCAGGATCTCCTCTCTAGGCCTCCTGTTAAATTCTGGCACACGAGCTGACAATTATTAATCACGTTCTGAAAAGCTTAATAAGCCCAAACAAAACAAAAAAACCCCAAATCCAAAGATAACGCCCCAGGTGTTTTCGATACATGCAATGCTAAACCTCTTGGTAGAGTTATTAAAAAAAAACCTTCTATTGCAATTATGAGGTTTTGCTTTTTGGTTCCTGAGAATCAGCCAACTGGATAATGCAGGAGAACAGAGAAACCTTACACAGGGTACACGTCCCTCTGCCATTACATTTAGTCTTTCAAATGACAATTACTCTTTTTCACAAAAAACGCCTCAGCAACAGCCAGGCACCCACTTAGACCCAAGGACATTTTAGAATTTTACATAGCAAACGGTACATTGCAAATACGTCTGAAAAGGGGCATTTTTCCATCCTTTCATATTTTTGGATGAGAGACTGCATTCAAAGGAGAGGCAAAGCAGTACACACTCAAAAGAAAAATAAACCTTTGTTAAAGTTAGCACTTAGAACTGGTGGAATTCAGTGCCTCAAACATCACTGACAGGAAGCATTCAGATGCATTTTCAAGCAAGACCATGCACTTTTAGAAGTACCAGTGCTGTTATTCGGCATGAAAGTATTTGAATTAAAAACACGGAAAACATAAAAAAGGGGGGAAGGCTCTCATGCTTCTGGAAAACTCAGAGAACAGTCAAGCACTTGGTAATATGCCACAGGTTTGAATATGGCTTGCTTGTCACTCAGGAATAATTTTCTGCCGTTATAACCAGAGTTCTCAAAACATAATAGAGTCTGGGGATCTTGGGAAGCTGTCCAGGGTTCCAATCTGCCATAAAATCTTTACTGATGCATAATGTGCACTTTTAATCACAACCCCATAAACATGGTACTATCTCTGCACCAGAGAACAAAACAACAAATATAAACTTTAAATATCACAAAACATGTTGACTCTTCTGCACCTAATACAAAAAAAAAAAAGGAAAAATCCTTGAATAAACCACAGCACTGGAATCACTCATGCTTCAGAATTAGTTTGCCTGCAATCTAATTACCATTTTTCCTGCAGAGGAAGACCCGCAGTCATTTCCAGCAGTAAAAATTGGAAATGGTTACTTATTAAAATTCCAATATAGTCATACTCTTCGGAAAATTCATCATGAAGTGATTTTCTCTGCACAAGAGACTTTACCAGTGGCAGTCTGTACTGCCACAACAGAGATCTCTAGAGGGAAGATTTCCTCTCTTCTGCATTTCATGGAGTGGGACTGAGTAGTGCACACACACAGCTGTACCACCAGTGTTCATCCAGCTGTTTTTATTGAGTGCATCATCACCCTTGGTGCTATCTTGTACAGGACCTCACATCTGAATTTCCCAACAGCTGGACTACTTAAACAAAGCACAATTGAGTTCCTTTTCCCTTCAGGACATAAAGCAATAAATATTAGCAAATGTGGACAGAGAACAAGCTCTGCTTACTAATATCCAGACACAAACTCTGCAACCACTTCCAAGTCACATTTCACCACCACATGTTTTGTTACTTGCTTCCCAACAACTGTGAATGCAGCCTTTTATCTCTCTGAACAACCTTCACTTATATTTCTCTGGAGAAACTTGCACAGCAAATGTTGACAGACAAAATATGCCTCTCTCAAGAATTTTACAGGGCAACTGAAATCAAAAGCGTGTCAGCCTGACAGCAGCATGTATAATTCTGCTGTGAAAAGCAGTAAAGTTTGAAAGACTGATGATGAAAGCTGATGAGAGAGAACAGAGCCCTTGTTTTAATGTCAGACAGGGACCAGCACCAAACTCTGGAGGTGAGCTGGTCACCATGGAGTGTTTCCTTACAGACTTGGGCTGAGCAGCCTCTGCACACAGCAGAAGGCACTGTCCTGAGCCTCCCTCACCCTGCAGCCAGCAGCAGTGACCCTGCACCCTTCAGAGACAACAAACCTGAACTACTGCTCCAACAGGCAAGAGAGAGATCCTTGATTCTGGAACCTACTGCCATAAAGTCAAAGTCTAGGTGTAGACCAGGTCACACTAATAATTTAATCTGACCCAATTTATAGAGAGTTTATACCTTTTTTGTGTCTGTTCTGCTTCTTTTTTAGGTTTGGCTGGGGTCACTTCAAAAGATATTTATCGATGCTTGAAAGATCTACAGCAGTGCAGAAATCTACTACTTATTTTTCAATAGCTTTGTACACTGCTGGCAAATAAATGTTAATCAATTCACCTGAGGATAAATACCCACAATATGAAAACAAGCTAGGCAAAAATTTTTACAAAAAAGTAGAGACAAAAAATTTTTGCTGAATGGTTATTTATTAATCCTAAACACAAAGAAATAGTGAAGGAATGGTGCTGCTGAGTTGTTGAAGAACAAAAGCAGAAATACAACACTATAGCTAACATAGCTCCAAACTTCAGTTCAACATGATGAAATGCAGGAGTGCAGTTTATAAAAATGTAACCTAGCAAATTCCTCAGAAATCTATTGCTTCATAGTAAGATTAGAGAAAGCAAAATTAACAAAAGCAAACTCCCTGACACTTGAGGGAAAAGCCAAGCACCACTTTCCACAGATACCCAGAGCATAAAGTTCCCTACCATTATTTATATTAGCTCAATATTCTTATTTTCTCATTGCTGGGTGGAAGAACAACAGAGCTTTTGCACAGTCTACAGACACTGATACAATTCTTCCCATTTAGCAGCTGTATTTTATTAAACTGTGAATTTGTCTTTCATAATAAAAAAAATCTCAATGACAGCATTTGTTTTTAAAACTCTAAATGATTTATAAGCTCACAGGTACTTACGGAACATTGTATAAAACTGCTGTGGATTAAGGTTCCACTTTCCCCATGGTGTCTTGTGGCCTTTAGACTGGGCATAATGAGCATGGTTAAACTCTGGCTCAGTCCCAAAGGAATCCAGAACTCTTAGCATACACCTAAAAGAGAAAAACAAATTTACTGTAGGTACACCTACATATGTGTATATATAGGAATGTGTGTATATATACATCGTTATGATAATTAAGATGTGTTTTGTCTTTGTGTGCAGCTGTGGAGGATGTATAAACTGAAGGTACATTTTAATTTTAAACATTTGTTCATATTACATTCACAAAGATGTTATGAACAGCAAAATTAAGGATATATCAGATATTCAAATAACAACCCTGGATCTTATTTCGGGTTTCTTTGTCCTTACAGAATGAAGTTAGGCTTTAAAATCCAAGTAGAGCTTATGGAATGCCACAGTGGTCACCTGCATTTCCTAGGGCTCTGAAGAATTTAGGCAGAAAAAGAGAGGATTTTCCATTTCTTTTCTAAAGTTCTCAACCATTACCACAAAACCAAATGCAGCAGCCAGGGGCAACATGCCAATAAGATCAGAGCAGAAGAAGACATTTAGACAATTGTATTTGGTCTCCGGTTTCTGACTTTTAGACCTACTGGAAAAGCACTGAAGATGGTTTAGTATGCTGAGTTCTTGCAGTCAGATCATTTATTTGTTTATGAAACATTCTGTCACAGACTTTTGAAGAAACAATATGAAAGTCAATTACCTGCATCAACCAGCACACAACAGAGAGAAATCCTGGCACTGGATTACAAAGGGCCTGAGATGAAAGAATCACATTCACCCTTTGTTTAAAATCCTATTAACTTCTTGAAAAAGAAAGGGTGCACAGTGCATGACAGGCAGAAAAAATGTCAGTATGAAGAAGACAATAGATGTTATAGGATAGAGATTCTAAAAGTTATGTTTCCAAAATGCAGCCTGCCAAACCCTTGGTATGACTTGGACATGCTGACCACTGCCACTGAAGTGCATCATAGAGCTCCAGAGCTGCTGACCCCAGCATTCTTCAGCCCTCCACAAATAAAATTGCAGAAAAGACTTATACAGGAATTAACCATCATGTGCAATTGTGTTATAAACACATGAACTCTTATCACTGCATATTGGATCATTAGGCTCCTGTGTGCTAAGGAAGGGACACAACCTCATGGGCGGCAGAGAAGGGAGGTAGCTGCAAAAGTTATGATTAAAAATGGCTATTTTCCCCAGTTTTCAACTTTTCCCATGCTCCAAGCCTATATATACATTCTGTTCATTAAAACACCAGGATTTTGGCTTTTATACGTGAAAGAATTAAGTTCTTTCACATTTTGAGGGCTAATCTCCAACCATTTCTCAGCTTTAAAAATAAAAGATTTTTGTCCCCAAAACAAATTTACATACTACTTATATGTTGCTCCTTTCACTAAAGTATTTAATAATTTGGGAAACAGAAAAAAACCCCAGCAATTTTTAAACTCTTATATGCAATACTACCTTTGTATTTCAAAGTACAAATGGAGCAAAATGACGTCTTTTTTAAACCTTCACAGAGATCTTTCAAACAAAAAGAAAGTCAAAATATACAACACATTATGATTCACCAAACAACAAAGCTGACAGATCAGTTTCTGTGCAGTGTTTTATGTCAACTGTTCTCAATGAAAATATTTTACAACAGTGGCAATTATCTCTGCATCACACAAAATACTCCAGCAGGACCAAAACAAGTTCTGCACTGATGAATCATTCAGTAATAAAAGCCCTCTTATTTCTTGGCAGGCCTTAAAACAAAATTCCTCTCAAACATACAGCTTTTGGCCAGGTACTTGAGTACAGGAGAATGAAAAATAGGAGAAAGCTACTGAAAAATTGCAATATTACTGGAGTTTGTCAAGACATATATGTAAGGAGCACTACATCGCTTTGTTGCCTCTCTTTTTCCTGTATTCAGATGTAACATAAGTAGCACTAATCTTTAACAGGGATATGTGGAATTATGTCCAATACACACAGGGTCTCTGAATCAGGACAGGCAATGTGATGCAACAGAAATCTAAACCAGAAAGCAGGAAAACAAAAAATATTTATATGATTCAGCATAAACTAAGTCAGAAAAAAGATGACAGCAAGAAGTGCAAATGTGTGCAGGAATGGTACGAGAGATCAAAGCTTCAAGTGGTGAAACTAATCCCTGAAATGCAGCACAAAAGAATTAGTAAAGATTTAAAATTTAGAAGTGAATGTAATTAATACAAGTTTTCCTGAACTGATATTTTAATATATATAGGAATGCCTTCGTGGTCTACCCTAGTACCATATTCTCCATTTGTTTCACTTAATAATTTAAATGCCTTCAATTTTTAAAAATTTTTGCAGACAATGCATTAGCATTTCTTAAGTGAAATAATTAATTTTGAATATGAAAAAATAGGGTTTTCTTTTATAAATCAGGGATATATTTTAAATTAAAATGCTAATTTGGTATACCTTTAACTTCAGTTTTCCGACCCTTCCTTCCTAAAGTGTCACCTAGCTTTAGCAGTGAAGCTGCAGAGAATTGCAGCACGTCCTGAAATTGGTGTCAGACTAAGTCTATTCTCTGCCTAATTAAAAAGAGGACTGGTAGGCAGCAAATTGCTTTAGAAACATCCATATTAGCCTTTTTTTCTAACACATTAGAAGTGACAATTTTAGGGCTTATAAAAAAAAAAATCAGACAAAAGCAACCCAGGATTATTTAAATGGAGCTTTTTTCCTCCATAAATATTAGGCAGAAGCACAATCTTAACAGAGCTGACCTAGCGGAAGTATTTACACACATTTTTTTTGTATCCTTCTCCCACTTCATCAGGCCACTCAGCACTTGCATTTAAAATCTTAGGACAGAAAATAACCCTCCTAAAACAGATGTATGCTAGAGAACATGTACGAAGCAGGAACGTTGCTCATTTTTCAGGATAGCTGTCACGTTAATTTACTGCAAGAAAAAAAAAGCCAGTTGGATTTTTGGCATATGGGAATGAGTCATTGCTAGAGAGACTGTGGAAAAATGAAAAAATACCAGATTCTTATGTGCTGCATGGAGGATGAGGGTGCTAAGAAAGGCTGCACTTCTCAAACTATATTAAGCTATTAATTTGTATGTTGATTCATTGCACACAAACTGCACTCAAACATCCAGACCTCAGAACTGAAAAATCCAGCACGTCCAGGGATTGTTCTGCTTGGAAATAAGGTGCACTCCAAAACGAGATGTGTTTTGCTGTGTTCCTGCTGTTTACAGCACCAATTATCCCACAGATAAAGCACACACTACCAAAAGTCACTGGTGCTCTGAGCTGTACAGAAGAGTTTTCAGAAATACTCACTCCCAAAGCAGCAGGGTCATTCTTTCGCGCTCGCAGTTCCAGAAACCTGATTTGCAACTACCAAAAATTTCCTCAGGGCTCAGGTTCACCCAGAAAGATTATATAAAGCACTCTTACCAAGAGACTGTTCTGAAGGCAGAGACTTATTCTGCCACTCTATTCTGATCTGAAGTGAATAAAAATGTTTTAATTCATTTGTATCTGAGCCTAGTCTGTATAAACCAGACTGAGCTGACCTGCACATGTCTACTGAAAAACACTTCTTTCGAGACAAACAATTATTCCTACTGATATGAAATACAACTGAGAAAAAAAGCAAAGTTTGTAAAGAACAAGGGCTAAAAAGTAGCTTTATTTGTGATAATGTTTATTTTACTGGAATTAAACAGAAACTGATGCCTATGTTGTTATAACACACTTAGTGGTTTTAACTTCAAAACATTTTAATGACAAAATTTATGAGGTAACTCATGATGCTGAGAGAAAAAACGATTGGAGGAGGATCCTAAAATAGGAGACAGCATGCATGCAGCTACAAATTAATTCTCCTGCTCTAATCAATTCTGTAGTCTCTGCTAGATTCTGGACCCTGTTTTGTACACCAAACTTGAGAAAAAATATCACGTAATTAGAGGGATTCACAATAAATGCAACGCGTTTCATGAAAGGTATACAAAAGATGAAATGTAAGTAATGATTTAAAACCCTAGATTTATATATTTTAAAAAAGCAAATAGAAGGAAACGCAGTATAGAAGACATCCTAGGGGCTGGCAGAGAAGAGAAGGAAGGAATTTATTCTCCAGAACCTTATTAGAATAAGCTGTAATGGGCAGTTTGCAAGAAACATGGCCAAGAAAAACACTTTAAAGAAAAGCTTAATTATATAAAACCACATGTTGGGGCATCTTTTTCAGTCTGCAGTAAAAGATGAGGCAAAAGTCTCTCATGAAGGACAAATGCACTCTTATCTATTTTTCAGTCAGGCTATGGACTAGATGAGACTCCCTTCCAGTCCATGAAATCGAATGTTGTAGAAGACAGGCATTAAGATATTTTTTTCTTCCTCAAAAGCCTCAAAAAATTCTACACTACCTAAGGCACTTGGAGTTAAATGTAATTCTGCTCTCCTAAACCAGAAAACACTAGCCATTACCACAAAATAGTAATCAATGAAAAGCAGATTGATAATTCAAGATTTAATGATTCTATGAAGAAAGAAAAACTGAATAGCTAATCTATAATCTCAATATATATTTCCATACCTTTGTTAAAGGATATACCAGACAGGAAATTGCAAGCAAATAGGAAGAAACATTTAAAATTTATAAGAAGGGTTTCATATCCTGACCACAATGCTGGATATGATCTCCTAGTGACAATTACATCTGGCAGACAGACAAGCAACTTTTGCTCACTGGAAAATGGGATTATCTTTATTAGCAGGCTCCTAAAAACTAGACTATCCGTTTACTCCCCTGCTTCAAAAAAGAGATTAAGAGTAATCTAATCTGCAATGTTGATCACGGGACTCTCATTTAAAATTACACTGGAGAGATCCAATGCTCTAGAAAATCCTGAGGCTGAAAGAAAACAGTTTCTCTCCATGAATACCTTCCAACACCTTCCTTCAAGTAGGATTTACTGGACTTTCTGGATCATGAGACACAGCTAATTCGATTAGGTATAAAAAAATCAAAGTCAGTAATTTAGATTTGGGTTTATTTCATGCTGGTATGTTTTTGCACAACACATGGGAGGCTTAATGATTGTAAGCTGTTGACAAATAAAAGAGGTTTTAAAACTACATACACTAAGAAAGGTGCACAAAGTCATTTCTTGTGACCCTCATCTTCCATTTCTAATGGAAATATGTTTATAGATTACAGAAGCAACAAAAACTGCAGTTTATTCTTCAGACCTGCCCCTGAAGACAACTCTCTGCCCAGTATCTTAAGGAATGGAATAGAAAATTGCACTGCAGTTGTTGGGCAATACAATTAGAATAGATAAATCTCCCCAATCATTGATCCAGTGTGGTTACAAACACCAACAAACAAAACATGCCTCTGGTATTCCAACTAAATAACAAAATGCAATAATCTCTCAGCTCATCCACTAATTTCCAGAAAAAAATGGGGAGGGGAAGTGTGGGTAAAGAAAGGAGGGAAAGAGGGGCAAAGATGATGATTTATCAAGAGGATAATTAAGATTTTTAAGATTAAGAATGCTTGAATCCAAGAAGCTCAAGCTTGCTGGGGGGCATAATGATGGCATGCAAAGAACAAGTAAACCCCTTTAATCCTAAGAGTGAAAGACAACAGAAAAGTGCATTTTCACTTTTAAATAAATTTAAGTTCATGTGAATGGACTTATTTCAGTATTTTGACATATGTTATTCAACAAAAGCTCTTTAACAAAGCAGTTTAGAGGACAAGTGAGTGTTATACTTACTGGTAATGAACCCATGATGGACCAAGGGTTTTCTTAAACTGAGTCAGTCCCACAATATCAATGTAAATGAGTTCTACAATTTTATCCCCCTGGGTAGGGCAGCCAGATCTGTTACCTACAACCTTCTTCATAATCCTAAACAAAAAGAGAAGCAATATGAAAAAGCATGCCTTTCCTAATACCTTGAATTGATGCTGTAATACTATTTACTCCAATAATTCCAGTTTCCAAAAAACTTTTACACTTTTACTCTGTTTTGAAATCACAAACCATGTAAGAACACTCAAATGCTAGAGATGCTCAACATTTATTAAATGTAAAGCACTAATTTTCACTAAAAACCTCATCTGGTTTAAGCAGGAGAATAACATGTTTGAAATGCTTAAAAATAGTGTGCTTTGAAATTATTCAAAATAATTTCTGACTTCTATTGACAGCTTTATAGCATAAGAGCTCTCTGCAAAACAATGCTGTCATGTTTGTAATTAAAAAAAGAAAGCTGCGGGAAAAGAACGTGCTCAAGCTTCAAACAGATGTTTTATGTCTGGTGCTGAACTAGTTGGCAAAGCAGGACAACGAAGAGTGAGGAGCAATTTGACCTAACACGAGCAATTAACTACATCAAAAGTAACATATTTAAAGAACTTAAACCTTTATTTTAAAATGAGATATTGAGTGAAGAACAGCAGAAACTGAAGCAGAGGACACAGAATTAGGCTGGTCTGTAAGATTTCCCATTGCAGTTGGTTTAAGCACCTGGAATGTTAAAGACTAAGCTGCTTAGTTTGAATTTTACAACATTCATTTATGAAGTCCCAGGAGCCTGAAGCTACAATGAAAACACATTATCCTTTCCGTGGCACATATACTCAGCTCATGAAAATAATCTTATCGTCTGTTTAGTGAATTATCACTTTCATTTTATGCTTCAAGAAATTATATACTGTTAATAGAAGCTTCAAGAGTTTACAATTCTTTTCTTTTAATTCCAGTTTCAAAAGCGAAAGTAATCTCCTTACTCCTTGAGCTCTGCCAGTGAAGCTGAAATCCTGATGTCATGGCCCAGTAAGTAGAGAGATGTAATTAAATCACTCCACTGGACTAATTCACCAAGTGGGCCACCGCTAAACGCATTTTCTGCAATCTTGAATCCAGATTCTTTTGTCAAAAGTCCCAAATGAACGAGGATCTGGAAAGGAAAGTCATATGTTTGAGTTATCCACATTAAACATGCAACTGTTGTACCTTATAGCAGTTTTTCTTCCTATTAAATTCCAACTATAGCCAAAAAAAAAAAAATCAATGAAAACAATCCAATACTTCCACCCAAATAATTTAATTTTGTAATGAATGCAAGGACTGAGAATCTCCAGCAAGGAGCGGAGCCAGCCAGGCTTAAGAGAAGGTAGAAACATGAACATATTTCTGTGCTGCTGCCACTCAGGACTGGCTCCAGGAATAACAGGGCAGGAAGGGAAATCTGTTGTTGTGTTTGCAACTTCTGGCTTTATCTTAACTAACTGAGGTAGTTAAAATAAAATAAAAATTAAATCAAATGAGCTGCACCTTTTCACTTCAAGTATCTTGTGGCTTTAAAATAGAACATTACAGGAGGTCTAAACTGATCCAGTCCAAAGCTGTGGTTAACTTTAAGTCTACTCAAATCCAAACCCAAGACACACCATTTAGAGTCTCAATTTTGGACAAAGATGTACAATTGTTGTTTCTCATGACTACATAAAACACTCCAGTGTCATCAGCTTGCAGTAAATTCACAGCTTCTTCCTTTAGAAACTTCTGCGTAGTCTCTGTTTTATCCAAAACTACGGAGGTCAGAAAACTGACTCCAAGGCTGACTCATGCAAAACACGTAAAACCATCTGTAAAGCAAACGCCCATTGCAACGTGATTTCAAACAGCAAAATACTTCTTGAAAAGAGGCACAAGTATAAACACGAGCCTTTTAGACCTATTTTCTATTTCCACTCTGAAGCTACATCTGGAACAAGAAGCTTGAAAGAGCCCATGTAACAGCAAGTGACAAGAATAAAAATGTTCTCATTTACCTTTTTTCGTTTTCTTTTCTCCAAATTTTGTTTTTCTGCAAGGGATTTAATTGCTTCAATCCAGGTATCAGCCATTCGTCTGATGCGCAACATCATCCACCTGAATTCCTCATGCCTCGACATCATTTTGTAGAGATTATCAAAGTTGATACGAATTTCAGCCTTCAAGCACAGCATTAAGAAACACCCCAGACATTAGTTATTCTTCAGCATACTTTCCAGAAGTGAAAAAAACTGCTCAAATAGGAGCTCTGTGCTTTATACTCCTCTTTTTAAAAAAAGAAATAGAAAAAAAGATGCACTCCTAGCACAAGTTAAGATTTTAATTCAAATATTAAAGGTATATTTAAACACACACTTCTAAGCTATATAAATTGCTGTTATTTTTTATTAGTAGTACTTGGTAGCCCAGAATATGTTTGCAATGTGTCACAATGCATTTATTTCTGCAGTATAAGATCTGGTTTTGTTCATGTGCTTCAAAATGAGGTAAAGGTATGTCTAAATCACAATACAGAACAGTAGGCTCAAGAATTATGTGTATCATGAATCCTCCAAATACAAGGAAGTCTCCTATTATACCAGAAAGGAAGAAACATTACTAGGGTATAAATTTTAAAGGAAATACTCATTTTAAAGCTAGACTGTGCCAAGATCAATTAGTTTTACAAAATGAGACAGCCTGTATCTATATTATGTAAGTAGTGTTCATATGCAGCCCAGCAGTTACCTTACATTATCTTAAAATGCCTAATTGCTACATAATTAGGCTGTAACAATCTAGAAACAACTCTATGTGCTGTATAGTTTTTAAAGGGAAAAAATTAGGAGTAATCAAAATGTTACTACAAACCTGAAATGGATATAAGCCTTTTCCATTAAGGCAGTTCTGTAAATAAGGCCCAGATTTTTGGGACAATAAAAATGGACATTAGCACATATACTTAACACTGGTGAGCAGTCTGTGGATTTATGATTTTTCTCAGTATCTGTGTACAGTATTTCATAAATTTAAACACAAAAATGTTTTTAATGAAAATCTACCACCAAGACCACAATACAATGACTGGATACATGAGCTACAGGTGTCAAGGAGAATTCTTTTCAGCCTTGAAGAATTGAGGAGTATAAAAATTGTAAGTTCTAGTCTATTTAGCATTTATGTGGCACAGGATTCCAGGATATTTTGCATGAATCACAATTACTGAATTATTTCTCATGTTTTCCCTGTTAAGGATATGGTTGGTCTTACCACTGTTTTCTGATCAGTTTCTTCATTAGGATTTTTTGCTCTCCAAGGTAAACGAGGACACCAATTTTCAACCTGTAAAATAATCATATAAAAAGAAATAATTCTACTCTACTTTCAGCTGCTTCACCAAAGCCTTCACTCACTGCCTTTATATTACACTTTTATGTTAACCTGATGGTTTAAGTAAGGCATCAGCTGATAATAAGGTGATCACTTCAAGGTAAAACTGCTTTTTGCAGGAAAAGCTTAAGATGACTTTTTGCAATTCAATGCTCTTTTAACCCAGCAAATTTGCAACCAAAAGTCACATTTAGATATTCATTCATGATAATGAAAACAGAAGATCAAGACAGAGGTCAGCTGTTAAGTGCTCAAAATACAGTTTCTCTGAGCAGTTCTTAAATGTTTTCAAGAAATTTTTTATTCTTCTAGACCTTACAAAAATATCTATTTTGGAACATTACCATCTCCCTAGAATATCTTTATAAAAAGAGAAAGCCTGCTAAATCAAAGGATCGAAGTTCTACCTTGTAGTAATCTAGGCCAAAAAAATAAGAATCATCATAGAATCAAAGCCACCACACCTGAAGGCTACAAATAAGGTAATTATAACGTAAGTAACAATATTCACAAGCATCAACAGCTGTGATTCTTAGAGAAACATGACCAATGCAAATGCAATACTTCTACTGTTGTCCAATAGAAGATAAAAAGGTACAACAGGAAGCAGTCAGTGAAGAAATAGTAAATGGATGCAAGTCACTGAGAGGTCCTCAGCTCTCACCAGGGATCCTGCCTGTCATATAGAATCCTTATTATTCATGTGCCTTAAGAAATTCAACCATTTGCTCTGGGAAAAGAGGAATCTCAGTTTTGGAGGCAAACCCATGAAAACTGAAACATGACTGTACTGTGAAATGGGGGAAATGTAAAAATTTATCAGCTGGCTAAGATACCCCATCATTACTGATTAAGTTCACAACTCCCAGAGAACTGGAAGTCAGAGTTGCTCTTATGGCTCCTCCAATCACAGACCTGTCAAAATACAATTTTGGCTTAATCATGCTGCAGTAAGCCTGGAGCATTACAGATTAAAGGCTTAAGATCACATCATATGATTGCCTGGAAGGCCAATCACATGAAAATAAATGAATTGCCATCCTAACCTCATTAAAGAGAAGAAATGTATCAAATGGGTTCCTCAGTCAAATTATAAAAAAGCATTTTGAATGCTATGACTTGACCTACTCAATGTGTTTAATACAGTATTTGAAAGCAGTGACTTATCCACCTCCTTTGAAAACATCTGATTCTTCAGTGGTCTCCAGCTCTGGAACCACACCAGAAATTGTAGCAATTATTAATCCTAACTCTTACAACTATAAAGTTGTGGCAGAAAAGAGTTGCAAGCTCCACGTTACAAATCATGCACAGTCACAAACTCTGTTTTATTCTCTTTGTTTTAATAATACAAATTTTGCATTATTCCTAGCATTAGAACTGATCTAAATTAAGATATGACATTTCAAGGACTACTGTACGTGCCCCTTTTCTGACTTCATGTACTTTATATTGTACCACAAGGCATCCTAAAGGAATTGCAGATTTTTCAGGGCTGCCAAGGACAATTAGCTGCATGCCTCACTGACTGAAAAACACATACAGTTCTTTTGTGCTTTTAGAAATATTTCCTCTAGTCTAAATTAAATTACAGTAGTTCTCATCACAAATAAACACTTAAGGAGTAGATTCAAAGTAATATCAGTGTCTGTAGTCGGTCTGGCTCATTTTTCCTTATTGATCTCTAGCACTGATGGCAGCAAGGATTATGGTATCACTGAAGTGGGTTTAGATGAAAACTCCATCAGAAATATATAAATACTTTGGCTTTGTATTTGTTTGGGTACAGAATATCTACATACAACAAGCCCTAATTTTGAGCAAGGTGAAGAAGGGCAGTGATGTTCATTTGGATCCTGCTCTGTAACTCGCTCATTTGATAATTTAAGGCCAAACACTAAAGCTGCCTCTGAAGAAGGAACCAGGACTCCTCTTCCCCATTTCCAGCACTATCTTCCTCTCACTGGGTTACCATCAGCTCTTTCTCCAGCTTATTCTCTCCATAGCAACCTACTGTTGTACTGTCATGTAAATGATTTAATAGGAAGGATGTGATACCAGACAGATTAGCACTTAAAGACGACTGTTGGGAAGCAGCAACTGCAGATTTGAAGACAGACCATTTTTTGGATGAGTGATATAAATGCTAAGCTATTATTCAGAACACACTATATTTATCTTTGTACTGTCATATTTTTGAATAAGACCAGCTGTGCCTCCTGTTCCTGGTACTGAATTCAATACCAATCAAATGCATTAGGTAGTCTTTGATCTTGCTCAGGAAACTGTGTCCACCTGAGAAGTCAAGTGTTCCCTACTTGGTTTGGAATCACATTAGTCACAGCACTGCCTGGAGTATAAATAGCCAGCTCCTTAAGGTTAAATTGCCCAGCAGTTTAGAAGTTCAAAATTTAAGTGCTACATGATTCCAGATACTAGAGAAAAGCTGATGTTCTGAACTGCTCTGAGGTGTAAATGGCTAGGTTTAGGATGAAAAAAAAAAAAAACCAAAAAACCTAATAAATTTGAAGAGTACTTGCTTTATAGAAGCTTTGCAGGTATCTGTTCCAGTGACTCTTCCTTAGACACACACTGATGCTGAACGCAAGGCAAGACTGCAGCACTCGACTCTATTACAGAGCAAGTACTTCAAGCAGAGTTTTAAGAACCTGGCAAACATCTGTAGCACTGGAGTAGTCTGAGCACCTTCCAAATTGAATCAAAGTATACTCTGCCAGCAGTTCTCCACATCCAAAACTTCAGAAAGACTGTTATGCTTTCAAAGAGTCACAGCGGGAGTTTAATAAAGCTGGAGCTGAAGGGTATGCTCTGAGCACTTGGGATAATCTTCATTTTGGACTCTGCCAAAGGGCAAGTGCAGCCCATCCACAAGGAAGCTAAGACAACTTTCTCTGAACACCAGGTGAACACACTACTGCTCAATGTACTTTAATCCATGGTACAGTGGTGCTGCCAAGTGTCTTAAGTCAGTCCCACAATGAAGAATACATGAACAAAAAAGTCCAGTGCAGTATCTGTGGAAAAAGGTCCATCCTTAAATTTATTAGGCAGTATGAAGGCAGGCAGAGAACTTGTAATGCTACAAATCCCTTTGAAAATTTGATGCGAAAGAACTGCTCCCATTGGGAAGGTGACTTTCTCAACTCCTATATTTTGTTTACCACTTCCTCAGTGACTGAATCACTTTGAAGGGGTTACAGAATCTGTGGTGTGCAAGATGACTGCCTGCCTGGTTAGTGAAATGGAGTAGGGTACAGGTGGCTTTGGATGTGGTTGTTTCCAAAAGAAGTTTCAAATGCTGGGCGTCAGGTACCCACAGCCCCAGTGACACTGCAACACAACATTTCACACATAACATCAATAAACAAATGGCCTCTTGTCTGACTTCAGTAATGTGCACTGCATTTGAGTCATCTCACACTCTGGTATTTATGTCTTTTCCAATAAGTCACAAAAACACTTATCCCAGTTTAAGGTTACAGAAGAATTAAACAACTGAGCCCAAATCGTCCAAATTCAGGCCAATACACCAATAGGTAATTCAGGGACAAAGTGCTGACTATCACTAGCATTTCAGTTTCTGAGGGACATGTGTAAGATGACTAAATAAGTCTGAACTTTTGCTGATTTACATTTCAGACAATGGTTTTGTCAAATTTCTAAGTATTTGCATAGAACTGAAACAAGCTGGCTTGATGTTACATGACATTGAAGAAATGCAAATCATTAACTCAATGTCCAGGATTAGCAGCAGAAGTTGTGGAAAGGGGACTTCCTCATAGCTGTGAGCAAACTGCAGTAAACTTGAAAAACCACAAGGATTTAAGGAACCTCTGTAATTACGATTCCCAGGAATTTTCACTAAAATGTGCCTCAGACTACAGCTTGCACGCTGGAAACAAATCCATGCTCAAAATCACCTTTAGTTTGTGTTTTTCTGCTTTAGACCTCAAAGCAGAAGTAAGAGTGGGAAGAAAAATACTCCCACAGCCAACTTTGCTTTGTGTTTCCACCAAGTCTGAAGGACTGAAAACAAGAATTCTCTCCAGCAGTGTATTAGCACACGTGCAAAAGCTACAGGAGTCTCAAAGACTGGAATTTGAAACAGTTTTAAATCTTTGGAAGTGCTGGATTTCAAGGTGGATACCAAAAATTATGCGTGCACCTGAAAAGTGAGCTGGAGATCCAAAGCCTGGGATTTTAGAGATTCCTGCCCAGCTCCAGCAGGTAAGCACCAGTGTAATGGGAGGTGGTAACTTGCACCACAGCTACCAGTTGACCACCAGGCACAGCAGCAGTCCCACTCCTGTGTGGAAAGCAGTCCTCTCAGAGAAACACATATGTAGATAAAGATAAAAAAACCAGCTATAAGCCCCCTCCACTTTTTTTTTTTTTTTTTTTTAGAGCTGGGAAATAGTGTGAAAAACTAATTTTCTAGAAGATATTTTTAGAAGCTTCATTCTTCAGCTGCAAACTGACATTTCACAGTGAAATATATTTTTGTACTGCTTAGAAATTAATTTTTTCACATTTCTCCCCAGAAGCAATGCCATCCATGAAAATGGTAACTGTGCCAATGCCATTACAGTGTTAAACAACTGCCTTTTTCAAAACTAAAGCCTAAGTTTAAAAGAAACTAACTATTCTCTATGGGCATCATGGTTAAAAGGAAGCAAGTTTAACTTGCTTTTTAATGTTTGCTATTTCTAATCCCTGTCTGGCTCTGTATTCAAGAGAAAGTAGGTCTGGTTTTGCTATTCAGGCCATTTGTATCTCCTCCACTCTTCAAAGACTCCAGCACAATTCGTGGTGGTGAGGCCCTGGCACAGGCTGCCCTGAGAAGCTGTGGCTGCCCCATCCCTGGAAGTGTTCAAGGCCAGGCTGGACAGGGCTTGGAGCAACCTGGGACAGTGGAAGGTATCCCCGACCAGGGCAGGGGGTTGGAACAAGATGAACTTTAAGGTCACTTCCAACCCAAGGCATTCCATGAGTCTATGCATATCACATCCCAGGAATGAAACAGTGCCTGCAGCAAAACAGTGAGAAAGAAGTGCAAAAATTCTGTTTCATCTGCAAGTTTGTACAGAGGGCAGTTTTAAATAAAAGACAGAAGCCTGGACATGCTGGGCTACTTCTTGCTTTCCTTGGGCTGCCACATTCGCTTCCCATTCTGCTCAAGCAGCCAAGACACAAAGCAGTGGAGAAGAGCTGTTCCCGAGCTCCTGCAGGAGTGCCATCCAAAGCAAGGCAGAACTGCTGACACCTGCACTTGTGCAGGCTCTTCAGGAGAGGACTTGGGGCAGCCTGGATTTTGTCAGCATTGTTTCTATGTTGCAGACACTCAAATGTTATTTTATAGGGGAAACATAAAAGAGCACGTGGCTAATACCCAAAGGCCGAGGTTTATTCCAACGATTTGTTTCTAAGCTTTTACATAAACTGTGGACAAGTTACTTTGTGTCTCTATGGTTGGGACCCATATCACACACCAGAATGAAATATTTTGGGCTCCTTTGTTTACAAGTTTAAAATTACATTACAAAGAGTACTGGATGAGCATAATGGAACACCCGAACTGAAGTGCTTCAGAAGAAAAAAAGTAGATCCCAGAAGAGTATGAAAGAGCACAGACACTTGTCATATTAGACTGCAGAGGTGATTTTAAGAGCAAAAGTAGATATATGCATAATTTGATGCACATTGTTTTTCCAAACTGAGGTTGTACATAATTTGATGCATATATTGCCTTCTCAAACATGCACATACACAACCATCTCACTCCAGTAGTCTAACCTTGAAGTAAAAAAGAAAAATCTTAACAGTAATATCCTTTCCATTACCCTAATGCATTCTAATATTTTAAATCAGCAGTTCTGACTTGAGAGCTCTGTAGACACATTTATCATTCAGCTGTGCAACCACGCTGTAAACTGTCAACTCTTCATCACTGTCCACTTTGACAAATTACTCTCGCAACAGCATTTTCAAGTTATCCCTAGCAGCCAACACACCTCATAAATCCACATCATTGTAGTGTTATTAGAATTTCATTTCATGCTTGCATTCGCAAACATTTAAGCTTTCAACCTCTGCTGCTGGACATTAATCACGAAATTAATCACAGGATTAAGAATGCCAAATTTAAACTCAAGGTTAAAAACACGCTCACCCAATATTAGTTTTACATTCTGTCATAAGAAAATCCTCTATTAAAAAAAAAAAAGGACAAGACCTTTGTCTGAAGTTACCTAATATGCACATAGGCTAATTGCAGTTTTGTTCCTTCATGAAATGAAAAGTTGACCAAATTCAAGTTTGCTGCTTAAAGAAAAATTTCAAATCCCGAAACCCTTGAAAAAACAACCATTTTGCCTCTGAAAGTCTGCTCACATTTGGCCATGGAAGATCAATTATAAAAGAGCTAAGAGCATCAACTGACTTTTCAAAACTGATGATCAGAGAAGATTGTCACGCAAAAAACTGTGATTAAACAGAAATGTAAAATAGTACATGTCATTGAGGAATATTAGATTCTCACATTCAGTTAAGATACCTCATCATTTTTAAGATATATCTGCATTAAAACCATGAAGCCCCTGCTGGTTGACAGAATACTAATGACCAGACATAACTCTGCTGATGCCAAAACAAAACCTTCTAGTAGAAACCTTAGATCAACTTCAGACGATTATGAAACCATATCTGTACCTTCTATGATAAATAACAAGATAAATAATATAGTCCTCCTGTATCTTTTCCTTCCACAGCTTCGCAGCCCATAAATAAATCAACACTTGGTGCTAGAAATGGAATGAGTCAAAACTGTGATTCAACCCAGCCTTTGTTATGTCTTCAGATAAATGTTTTGGATATGCATTTAACTATTGCTACTTCAAGCAACACCCCCAGAAGTTCAGTGACAGTCAACTGAGTAAATCAACAGAAACTGCTTTGATTACAACCAAGTTATTTATTATAATAGACTTACTGTTTTAATCTCAGACATATAATTTAAAATCCCAGCCCAACCCTCCCAATCCTACAGAAGCTATGAAATTATTATTAGCTGCAATCCTGCAGCCACATTGGCTCTTGCAGTTCTTTGCAAGCAGTGAGCCACTGGATATCAATACTGCTTCTAAGACCAGCTGCCATAAGTTATCCAAATTTTACTTGTAAGAAAGAAGAGGGAAGTGATCAAATACACCTATTTCTGGTACACACACTTTGAGCCAGTAATAGAACTCATGATAATCAATTGACAAAATTAATTCTTGGGAAAGAAGTGTTACCCAGGAAATAGGAAAAAAAGCCACCAGGACAAGCACCCTCCTCAGCTGTGTACAAACTGGCTTAGGCTGTGACAGGTGCCAAAGGCTTTAGTCACTATAGCTGCAACTTCCCTCAAAAATGTGACATTCAGGATTTTTTATTTTCTGTTAACAGATTCCACAACTCACAAACAGTCTCCGAGCAGGAAGTGGCCATGGTGCTTAGGACAAGGTACCATCTAGTTCCACTTCCCAAATTTTCCATTGCAAATGCCTCCCTATCAGTACCTCAGCAGCTGCATTAAAAGCAACAGAAAAAGTGTTTAAAGGTAAAGATCCCTGACTGAGGTTCCTGCCTGGGTTTAACAGGATACCTAGCGTGGAGTCCCTGGAGAGCTGCTGCTTACATCACCGCAGTTACAAACATTAGAATTCTCCAGGCTAGAAACCCCTGCAGAGTTTATGAATAATGGCAACACACTTAATAATTTCATTTTAATAACTTTTTCCTCTTTACACAATTTTTCTGAAGAAAATGATGATTTCTTTCAAGAGAAGTTACCAAATCTATAAAGGCAATATGATGTTCCCCTCCTCAGATTAAAAGATTACTGACCTCACTGAGGTAAATAAAAAAGGAGCATGTGGACCCATCTACACCATAACTTGCGTAACAGGGATCTGATCGCCACATATCTTTCATCCACTGTAACAGAAGAAAAGACACAAAAGTCTGTTAGGTTAAAGCACAACAAAATAGCTGTGTTTCACACCCAGAAATAATGGAGGAAGTGGCAAAGTGACTATAAATATCACAAATAACAAACCAGGAATTTTATTAATAATTAGCAGCACACTGCATCCCTGCATTCAGTAATGCTGGGGAAGCAAGCACATAGCAGATGTGAGCACAGCTTATACAAACTGGCAGCCAGGCAAGCAGAGACAAATATCAAAAGGAGAATAAAACTGGGATCCAGACATATGGCTGTGGCTGGAGTTGAATGCATTATGTGTTCCCCACTATGATATGCTCCCTCTAGAATTTCAAAGGTCATTTCAGTTATCAAGACTGAAATCTGCCAAGAATCTGCCATTTCTGCAGAAGCAAATAATTAATTTCAGTTCATATTTTAATATTAAAATAATTTATTATATAGTCACTATGCAGCCTGTTTGCCAAAATAGATCAAAACACAGACCAGAGATTCAAAACGTAGAGACTTTTAATTTCACAACTACTTGGGTATTTAAGCAACCAGAAATTTTACTATTGTCCCCCACTAATCATAGAATCATAGAATGGTTTGGGTTGGAAGAGAGCTTAAAGATCATCTCATTCCAACACCCCACCACAGCTTCCATTAGACCAGGTTGCTCAGAGCCCCATCCAACCTGGCCTTGAACTTTTAGGGATGGGGCATTCACAGGGATAAATGAGTACCCCTTACATTTGAAACATATCTTGGGGAAAAAAAGCCCTTAAAAACCTCCATCTCTGCAAGTTTGGTGGAGTTTGTTTCTTTGGTTTTTGCTGCCTTTTTTTTTTCCTCTTCAACTAAAGTCTGATGGGTTGCAATATTTAGCCTTTCCAACTGCATTATTAGTAAAATACAGGATTTATGTAGAATCCACTGTGAATCCCAGAGTTCTGTCTGCACACTTAGGCACTGCCTGCTTGTGAGCAGAAGAGGCAGAACACTTCCAAGAGAAAAGGGGAAGAGAGGAACCACACAGAGCTGTGGGCAAAGAGATGAAAGAAGTGCAAAGAAACTTCGTGCTGAAAAAAGGGGCTGGAGCGAGGTACCCACAGAATCACAGTACTGAGGCAGGGGAGCCCCAAATTACTCATCACCAGGGAAGAAAACAGGGCTTTTCCAAAAAGAAAATTTTCTGACTAACAAGACAGCTTTCAAATAATAAGGCATTTCAGTAAATAATACTGCATTTTAATATGGCAATTTTTTCCTCTCTTAAGAGGATGCCACTTTATTTCTCTGCAGCAGTAGTATTTGAGGTGAGCAATGCTGCAGTGACACACAGTCAGTCCTAAACAGCCTATTTTTTGACTCAGTTGTTCCTTTTTTACACCACTGAGTAGTGGCCTCTTGCAACATATGTTCCATTTTTAATAGAATGCACATAAGATTAAAACCAGCTCACTTACCTTTATTTTCCCTTCACAGTGAGGAAAACCATCCATAGGAGGCAATTCACACTGTTCCTGGGCTCCATTTATGAGATCTAAAGGGAAATAGAGGCCATAACTGAGCTTCATTTCACAGTTCTGACAGATAGCCTGATGAATCCTGCCTTCTATTTTCATGAATCCACAGTCCAGACTGACTGAAGGGTCCTACTGGGTAATATTTGTTATAACATTAAAACTCAGTGTGCTCCTTTTTGACCATAGAAGAAAATGGTTGCATAGATTTCAACTCTGACTTGAAGCAAAAGTGCTGAATTACAATCCATGAAGACTTAAAAATGAAGCTAATCCACACTGAAAATAACAACAAGAAAATATTTTCCTAATCAAAGGGTGCTTAAAAATACTGAATTGCAACAATTTGTTTTCCTTTGTCAAACATTTATAGGATGTATATGGCTCTCAAACACAAAACTAGTTTTTCAGGCTCTGCTATCACTTTATCAAATATCCACAATCCGAAACTTGGCACCAGATATATGACCCAATTAATAAATGTTGCCATATGATCTAATTTAACAACTGAGTAGCACTACATCACATCTCACAAGAAATATTTCCTATGGTCTCCTAAGATCGTTTTTTCTTTTTTTTGCCTGTTTTAATATTTTTTTCATTCTAGATTATTGCAACGCATTAAAGGGTGTAATATAGAGCAAGATTTCTAGACCATGAGCCAAGGAAAAAGCAGCAGTCTTAAAGGACATTACCCCTTCAACTCCAAGGGACTTTCTTCTTAGAAGAACCCTCTAATGCAGGCCTTTAAGGCAAGAAAAATTATTACCATGGTGGAGAGATCCTTGCCAAAGGCAGTGGAGGATAAGGTTTTCAATTTAGGTAGTTCATCCCAGTTATCTAAATTATACCTGCATCATTTCTGGCTTTTCCTACAGGCAAGAATCAAGATCATTAAAGTCAGCCAGCCATCAACCTAGGAACACTTTATGCTGTGGCAGTAACAGTGCACAATTTCATCCAGAATATGCTAATTAGAGAGCCCAGAAAATAAAGAAAGAAAATACAAGAAAAGGCTGCAGTATTAGAATAGAATAGTGACAAAAATCTGTGGGTAGAAGTTAGAATGTTGCCTTATATTATTATATGCAAAACTCATTACCTGATCTATCTATTTTCCAATTTTTTGCAAGTATCTTCTTTTAAAGATAAAACTTGAGATGTGAGCCAAGCATTGCAAAATGAACTTGATGGGGGAGAGAAGAATCATGCCAGGAAGACACCACTTCTTTGTCAGTCTCTGCAGCAGGAATGATTTGACAAACTGAGCTGTACTGCCAATGACAGTAGCACTGAAGCAAAGTAGTTTTTATAATGACTTTGTAATTTCAAATCAATAAGCACTTCAAAATATTCTGCCTATCTTCTTCTCCTTGTGGGATTCCTGCAGACCAGACCACCGACATCTAAGGCTCTGATTTCTGCTCTGAATAAGAACATACAGAGCATGCATACAGATAGCAGCAATTTAAAAGTATATTCTCAATTCAGTCAGTACAGCTACATAATAATAAGACATTTTGCTTTGTTGCAGTTCAGGAATCAGATCTGTGACTTGAATCACACCAAAATCAGTGATCAAATAGTAATAAAGAGGCATGGTTACTATTATGGTATTTTTCAATAATCAATATAATTCCATCAGAAGAGCTTTATGGTCTAAACGGTTTTGTGAGCTTTTTTTTTTTTTTTCCCCCCCAACTCATAAGTCTAGATGCAAAATAACAGCTTTACACAAAGCACATAAAATTCAAGATCTTCCTAAACCAAAAAAATGAGCTCTGAAATCTCTGGTACATCATCAGAGATGCAGCTCAACCATAGGGAAAGTTCAACTTTCAGCATCATACTGCATTTAGGGTGGAAAATGCTGAATGCCTGGGTATAGCTTGCCAACAAGAATGAGCCATGAATTTTGTCGTTTAAAATAAAAAAAGTCTTCTATCTCAAGTTAATTATGCTATCATATGATGGCTTTCCTCTTCAGAAGGTTAGTCAAGCAAATCCTCTCTCCTTCTTAAGTCCTATTAAGTACAGGGTAATACATAAGCACAAGCTATAATTCTTATTTTACAGCACACAGTGCCAAGTCTATCACTCATACCATATTTTATTTTAATGGGGATCTCATGGCCTGTTAAAGAAAGAAAGGATGGAGGAAAAACCCAAAATATGGACAACAATGTGACCTGGTAGATACGCAACTGATTTTTGGTAGATACACAACTGCAGTCTACATGTTTGCTTTTGTCATGTGTAAACACATTTTCTGCATCCCAGTGTGTTTTTGTAGATGGGCAGAGCCTTTGCTACTGCTCATTTCTCACTAGGTCTTACAGGAACCCTCTATTTGCAAGATCTATTTGCAAGAATAAAACCCCTCTTCCAACAGTCACACACTGCACCAGCCTCAGGCTTCAACAGCTCCCATCAGCCGTGGCAGTACCACACACAGATAATCCCCCAGCAGAAACCCTCCCAGCCCTCCCTGTTCCTGTCTGTTCCAAGAAGTAAAAAGGAAGACACAGACACTTTTCTCAGCAGAAGCTACAGACTTTCTCAGACTTCTGGTCTCTCCTGTGGCCAGCTGCACTAAGGCTTTTCCAGAACAGCCCCACTCTTGCTCTTCTCCTGGGATGGGTTACACACAAAGATGGGTTACACACAAACAGAGCACGGATCTCTCCAGGATAACCTGTACACGTAGGGAACACAGAACACTAGAGCCCACCTTTATCACCTCTAACCATATTGAAATATTAATGTGTCTGGTGGTATTACCAGATGTCTCTGACATCTTTCTCCCTTCTTGCCAGCAACAGTAAACACTCCTAGGATTCAGCTTCCTCAAGAATGTTCATGTTTTTTCTCCACCATAGTCCAAAGACACAGGAGATGGTTTACACAGTCACCAGCTCCCCACTTCCATCTTCCCATTCAGCTTTACCATGGATCTATATTCCAAATACCTACATCAGCTTTTACTTGCTTCATTCTCAGCTATTAATCAAGTAATAGCACAGTGAAGGCAATTCTACAAAGCTTAAATATAAACTGTCCCATGAAACAATTTACATAAAACTACTATCCAGAGCAGAAAATAATATAGCAATATGTGCATACAAGAGGAAATGAATGTGAACGAACAGGGGAAAGAACAGAGAAATGCAACTCTGTTCCATCTGAGTATTCCCTAGAGAAGCAGTCTTTCCTCCATGCCCGTGAACAAGAGTGATGCAGGAATGAATAGCTGATGCAGTCAGACTGGAAACACATCTACATCAAGGACTGCTGTCCAAAGAAACAGCTGCCTGCAGAAAGGGTCAAGTCACTGCTGGTTTCCACACATATGCCTGAGAATTCACTGCAGAACTCTGAATTCACCAGTGACGAATCCTGACAGTTCCAATCAACCTCTACTTGCCCTGGTCATACCCTTTCTTCTTGGTCATAGTCAAGTGCCAAATTCTAGGCTGAGAATCATCCCTCCAAAATTATTTTTTTTCCTCAGTGATCAGACCCTGTACAAAGAATTACATTTCTGCTCCTCCTGCTGCTCATTTGAACTCAGCATGGAGGGTGTGCTGGAGCCTGTTGGTAACATCTCATAGCTGGCTCTTCTTGAACAGGAATCCAGAGGTGAACAAATCTTGAGTTTCCCATGAGCAGCTGCGACCAAGCTCAACCAGATATCAACAACCTACACTTCTGAGTGTGATCGTAAAGACAAGGGAGATAAAGAAGTGTAACCCGGGAGATGTCAATCTACACATCAGGATCTTCCAAAACACGAAAAACAAGCATTAACATACAAGTCAAGACTTAGGAGTTTTTCATCCCTTGGAGATAAAACCCTAAACCCTAATATCTGGTGAGGACTCTTGTTAAAAAGTCTGGATAGATGTATTATGCTGTTAGCAAATTCATGTTGGATAATTCTTTCCTGAAGGGGAAAACTACATTAAGCCAGACATTAAAGTTACTTTTGTTGGAAAATAGTATTTGAGAAACCACAAGAATTTTTATCCTTAATTAGGATTTATGTAATTTCTAATGCAAGTTCTGAAATCTCTTTTCCCAGCCAAAACTTAGAACTTACAGCCAAAAAAAGTTAGAAATACAACTGTCTAGTTAGTACAAAGCAACAGTAGTTAATAAACACACTTTTTTCTCCTAAACTTTGTGAGCCATGATGTTAATTTCTGTTCTACACACACCTAAGTGTTTTTGAATTCAAGCATAGCTTATCTTCTCTTGACTGCTGTTAGGAAAAGACATCATTATTACACATTTTTCTCTAATGATGTTACATTAAAAGTCAATGCACTGACAAACTAAAAACATGAAGGAAGCTTATTATAAATCTAAGAGCATGCAGTTGGTACAGATCACCCTGGAAAACAACGAAAAATATTGATAAAACACCAACCAACTGCAGATTTTAAAAAACCTCTTTAAATACTGTGTGAGGTCCTGGGATATTTAAAATATAACTAACAAACTCCATCCTCATGTTTAGAAAGGAGCCATATGTTCCCTTCACAAATGATCTACAGCTTTGCATCAGACATCGTTAGAGCACAGCAGGTGAACCTGAACTTGTGAACAGTCCTCAGTTGTTTCAGTGCAAAGTCTGGCACGTCAGCATCAACGATGTGGCAGATTTGAGCTAAGCCACCAACCCTGCACTGCAAAAGAAGCTTCTCTCTTGTTGCTTGCTACGAGCAACTGCACCTGCTAAAGCCCCAGGCCTCCAGCACTGCTCTGTCTAAACACCAGTTCACAGACGCAGCTCTTCATTGCCTCCTGCATTTAAACTCCGTGTCCACAGGTTTTGTTTGTAATAGTGAAGGTTTAAAACATCCACGTGAGAATTACGTGGTTAAAAGCACAGTCTGTGGTAGCGAATTGATTTTTGTTTGCTTTCAAGTTACTCTTTAATAAAACAGTAAAAATGAGCAATAGTGAGTGCTACATGCATATTTTCTCCCTTTCCTATATTGCACATCCTTCAAATAATGTGCTTTGTAATAGGCTAAAAAATTCTGCTTCAATTTTTCTCCATCAGACAGTTAGGAAGTCTAGAAATATTCCACTAAGACAGTACACTGAATAAGAGTTATAATTAGTCACTCAGCAAAGAGTGCTGTTTGATAGGTGCTCTGTTTGTCATAAGAGTTTTAAAATAGTGATATTGGTTAAAGCAAATGAAAAGGCTGCAATACAGCTGAAATTGCAAGCTGACACCAGCAGCCTACCTTCTCTGCTAAGGACCAACTTGGTGTTCTTCTGAGAATGGAAATGTATTAAGAATTTAACATGACACTAAAAATGATGTACTTTGGAACCTTGAGGCTTAAACTCTGATTTTCAGACTAGTGCATATTGAAGTATTTTTTGATGATATATGGCACAGATAATAGCTCAAGTCAAAAGTGTTCCCATCAGCAGATCTCATAAAATACAGAACCTTTCCAGTATTATAAGGTCAGAGTAATCACATCCGATCAAATCTATTCACCAATTTTATCTCTGTTCTCCTTCTGGTTTTGATCATTAAATATAAGTACTATTCTTACTTTAATTCATTAAACTGTTCTCTTGTTTCTATTTCAGTCCTGAAATCTGGTATCTATGGTTAGACACAGACTGTAGTTAAGGCTGGTTTAGTTTGTGTAAGGTCTCTTTTCCCTTCTCCCACTAATTAACACATTCTCAATTCAATTCACATTTTTCATCTCCAGCTGGTAAGATTTCTTTAAAGAGAGAATTTGCAGTGTGAGCTGAAAGCACTAACAACATATTCAATCAAACGAGCTAAAGGTTTCAAGATTTTAAATGCAGAGCACAAAATGCTTTCTACTAACATTTTAGAAACTTCTGTAGCAAAGTGTTGGTATGATTGAAAGAAAATTAACTTTTCTACCTCTAGTCCATCCTCACACAAGCTGTGCTGCTGTGTTCCATTAGCACTACTGAAATCAATGCAGTGTTAGGAGAATTCAAGTAGTAGTCAAGTGGTTAATCAAAATGCAGCCCAGGGGACCACTAAGAGCCCCCTTCAGCATTACTAACACAGCTTTGCACTGCAGTGGAAAATATTCACCTGTGGTCTTCTGCACACACCACACTGTGCTGCGACAGCCAGGTTTGAGGTCACACAAATCTCCCCAGCTCCACACTACTGCCTTTGTGGGAGGGGGGAAAATCTTAATACATAGACACATACAGCATGGAAAAAGAATACAATGAATAAGGCTCAATAAACACGAGTCAAAGCAAACACCACCTCAAGGAAGATGCAGTCTTGACTATCAGAGCCAGTGCAGTCCCACACCCTCTTACATGTGGTACACACTGGTGCTCTGTGGGGCCAGCTGGTTTGTTTTCTGAGGCACAACACACCGTGTTGGCTAAAGAAAAGCCTACTCTAGTCCTCTTAAGACAGGAGGGCAGCTTTGGAATTTAAAACAATATGCAGTATCTCAGCTTTTTGAATCTCTGCAAGTACAGGACTGTGGTGGAACTGTGGTTGCAGACTGCTAAAACTAAGGGGGCTGTGTAACAAAATTCATCAGAGAGCCATGGAAACAAATCCACCGATCCTGAGGTTACCTGAGTCTTTCAACCCCACCTAAAAGGCCTCAGTGTAGCAGCCCCAAGTGTTCAGGAATAAGGACATGGAAATACCACGACAAAGGTCCTTCTCACCATAGCAACGTTAAAAAAAAAGCCGCCTTGTAGCATTGCCAAAGCTGACTTGTCAGCCTGCCTTGCTACATATTCACGAAGGATGCCAGCTATCTGACAGGCATCCAAGCCATCACGTCTTAAACGACAAGTATACACTGAAGTCTGCATCTTAATGAGTGACTTTAAAGATGTTAAAACTAAAGTTGTTAAAAGGGAACTGAACAGCCAACACAGCAGAAGAAGTTAATGCACAAGGCAGAAAAGCTATGGAAACTTTGAGCAGATCCACCAGAAATGTCCTCCCTCCCCGTACAGTGCCACATGCAGCAACCTGAGCCTGGGCTGCTCTTAGGCTTAGCAAGAGCCCTCCAAGCACCAGCTGAGTACGAGGGGAAGGCTGAGGAGGATTTCACATAAACCTTCACTTGCTCATTTTTGTGGGATCAAAGACACACAATTAAAATCATTCAAAGCAGCACTTTTCAAGGCAAAAGAACATTTTGTAAACAACCAGTCTGGCAGAGTTTTCAGTACGATTTTACTGTCTGGGGCATTAGACGGTCAAGCTTATCAAAAATTTAGCTTTTCACTGAAGAAGCACAGAAAGAGCGATGACGACCTCTAAAGAAACCCATTCCACAACACACTAACCCCACCCCCACTGCTTATCAAATAAATCAAATGAAGAAAACAGAGGACTGATTCTCTGATCATGTTTGTGCAAGCAGAGTGCCCTATCTGATGAACTATGATAGTGCAATTCTGTCCCGGAAAAATCAAGGATTTCTTTTATCATTATCCTAGAAAAGCGCAACTGTTAAAAACCAAGGTGCCTAAACTGAACTGATCCTGTGCCTGTCACATGGAACCAATGATGCAGCTACAATAGCAGAGCCCTGTAGACAAGCTCTGCTTAAAAGTGCCATGGTTTTGAATTTCCCCATTTCCGTTTAATCATCTCTACAACGGCAACTTTAAATTTACTTAGGGTGTGATTTGCGGCAGTGCCTCAAAGCTTCCTGTTCGAAAGGCTGATGAAAACTCTAATCTCCTAGACACCCAAAGTGTAGATTAATACTTTCCGGTGTGTATGGGAATATATTACTTCTCACAAATGCAAAAAGGATTGCTATCAAATATCACAGAAGCTTTTCAGATAATAACTTAGATAAATAGAGGAGAGAGAGAAAAGGAAAGATGGCTTTATTGCTTTCGAAACCAATCAGCCAAAGCTTTACAAGGATCTTTATTAACAATTCACTCTCTCATAAACAAAATGGAGGTTTTGAAAAAGCAGTTTAAAATCGTCAGGATCAAAACTACCAGACTGATGAATTTGTGGAAGGAAGAAGAAAAAGCAAAATATGCTTACGATTTTACACATGGATCTAAAAAAGGGGGGAAAAAAAGTAACACCTAAGCTCCCACTCAAGCTCCCAAAGTGTTCACAGCTTTGCTTTTCAACATATTCTACACAGCCTCACCCTCTAGCACAAGTCCCATCCTCAACTCCTCCAGGATTAAAGATATTTATGCTACTAAGAGCTCATGCTCTATTATCCTTCCATACAGCCAAAAAGAGAAAAAAAGCTGTTTTGCTCTTTGCCCTTAATGAAAGATTCCATAAAACTAACTTCAGAGGAAGAATTAGGTGTAGTACCACCCTAAACACACTAAAGCTGAACAGTTAGGGTATGAATACACAGTACAGTCTGCATATACATAACAATTAGATTGAGAGTCACCGAATCAGACACTGGTTTGGGTAGGCAGGCAACTTAAAGACCTTCTTGTTCCAATCCCCTGCCATGGGCAGGGACACCTTCCACTAGACAAGGTTGCTCCAAGCCCCATCCAGCCTGGTTTTGAACGCTTCTAGGGGTGAGGAGTCCACAATCTCTAGAGACAACTTGTGCAAGTGCCTCACCATTCAAAGAATTTTTTGTTAATATCTTATCTAAACCTGCCCTCCTTCAGCTTAAGGCCATTTGCTCTTGTCCTAGCACTCCATGCCCTCGTGAAAAATCCCTCATGTAGCCCCCTTTAGGGGCTGGAATGGGCTCAGAACGGGCTCTAAGGTCTCCCCAGAGCCCTCCCTTTTCCAGGCTGAACAGCCCCAGTCTCTCAGCCTGTCTTCACTAGGAGAGCTGTTCCAGCCCTGTGATCGAAACTCAAAAAAAAAGTTGGAGTTCACCTACTTCAGAGACAGTTAAATTACAGTCTTTGCTAAATCCTCAATAATTTCAACTACTGTTATCACTTTCTTATCATGAAGGAGCATAATCCAGATGGATTTTCTTCAGATCCTTTTACCTGCCAAAAACTCCGCACCACCACAGAGTGATATTTCCAGATTTAGCCACTGCTGCCTCAGTTCTACACCACACTCGATAGCCAGATGTGGAACAACTTAAAAAAGAAAAACACTTTTTTTCATAACTCAAAACAAAGATAGGTATTTTTTCCAAACTGCTAAACAACTTGATTATTTCCCATGCCAGTGCTTCCTTTTTCTTCTGCTGTCAGGCTCTTTCAGAGAAGTTACCGCTCATTCCTTCAGGAAGTAGATTACAACGGATTATAAACTCCAGGTTTCAACATGTCCTGGCCCAACTCTGGACCTCCCCATATTTTGTGGCCCACCTTGCCTTTAGTCAAGACTACATTCTGTTTTGTTGAACACTGTTTAAAAAAAGAAAAATAACCTTTGATATTTGTTAACTTCTATACTTGCAGAGATGCCTCAGAAGGAGAAATGCTGATTAATCATCATAATCTCTGTTCTTCCTGGTTTGCAGATGAGCACTGGTTTTTTTTCCATGAAAGTGTTATCAATACTTAAAGTGCATAATGAAGAAAAGCTTGAAGTATATTCAGATTGACCAGTCTAGCCTGCCATCATGGTCAGTTTTCAATTGTAAGAAAAATACTGTGTTTTGCTCTTGAATTTGTCATAATCACCAGTGAGGATAAACATTAACAGCATAACCACCTTCCCATCACTCTGTGTCTTATTTTATCATTTCTATCTACTCCTGTAGTATATAACACAGTAACCTTCACATGAGGTCAGTGAGGACAAAATGCAGATCTCAGGATGATTTGTGACTCCACTCTTTACCACCAAGGTTTACAAGCAGTGTCAATAGATTCCAGGGTGAACATGAAGCCTCACTTATTTCAGAAAGGCTTTCCACAGGTAAAGGGGCATGGCTGTACAAATTACAGAACTGGAGGTCTCAGTGTACTGTGAAATCTCAATCCAAAACCAATAAATGCATGACGTAGCTCTACTGGAGGGCAAGACTCTTGTAGAAAAGTCTGCTAATGACATTGCACTGTTTCACTCACAAATGAGGCTATAAAATGCTGAATTTACTGCGGAGTTTTAAGCAGCAACTCTGAGGAAGAAAAAAATAAACTCAAGAAGCCTTTAAAAAAGATATCCAAAATTATTAAACATGATGTTAATCAGATGCTCCACAAACACCATGGTTGTCAAGACAGAAAGACCAAAATTATTAACAATAATTAACATGAATTTGTCTAAAGTCAGCATTAAAATATTACAACTGCCAAAGAGAGGAAGGGTAATCCTAACATGCTTGCTTTGTGATCACAGTGTAACAGCTGAAAGTTATAAAGAAAAGTATTATCTGTATTTGTATACATATGTGTTTCAACTCCAGTAAAATGACAAACTGTTGGGTAACAAAATGCCTTCACCACAATTTTCAAATTACCTCAATTGCTCTAACACAATAAAAAAGGATATTGTTGAAATATTACACTCTAAACCAACACTGATATCATAATCACGGTGTCCTCACCTAGCTTAGTTTCTGAACAATTCCTTCCTAACAGAGAAGATATTTATACCATGATTATGCTGGAATCCTTTGCCTTCCAGAGTGTGCTGTCAGGAAACTGCCATGAAGGAAAAAGTAGAAACAAGTTTTTCATTTCCATCCGGCTGCCTCTGATCTGAGCAATTGCCACTGATGGCTTCAAATGGATGAAGAGCAGGCACTTAAACAGGGATAAGCTTCAAGCTCTACTCTAACCCTTGGTACCATCCAGCCCGGAGGTACCTGAGCAGTGACATTATCCAGTCATCAGAACAACACATTAATCGAACCTTAAGAATCTCTTACCTAAAGGTTTTTCCCATTGCTGCTGTTAAATGGTTGCTTCAGACATTTTAAACTCAGTGTACCAAGAGTCAAAGGTAAAAAACCTGCAGCTCTAATAAGAGGAATTGTGCTGTTTGCCGCAGAGCAAGCCTCAGGCAGCACAAAGTACTGCAAACACTGTAAACGGAAAACTCTTACCAGGCTCCTTCAGTGTTGCTCCTGAATACCAAAATTGTGAATCTAGCCCACTCCAAGAATAATAAGCAACATTCAAATCGCCCTAAGAACTGATGAAAGATGTTTCCTATTCAGGTAAGAACAATGAACCTTCGCCTATAAATTTTAAAGCAGCAACATGAGTATGCATGTTCCAATTATCTGCAAATCTAAGCTAATAACAGCACCAAGTATCTTCTGTACAGCTACAAAAAGAAAAAATACAGGGATGTTTTTCATTTTATATATGGCCCAGAAACTCTAACAGTGCTGTACTTGTTCACTTTCCATCTCAGTGGAAGTTTTTCCAGCCAAGATCTTGTGCTGGATGCCTTGTGGCAGGAACATGGCTCACCCTGTCAGCACCCTGTGGGTGCTGCACCTCTTCAGGTACTTGTTCCTGACCTGCTTTCAGTTTAACCAAGACAAGACAGATGGGGGGAAGGAAAGGTCTGTCTGACCAAGAGATAGTGTGACTTTAGCACCCTGGTACAAACCAGTGCAGTCAGGACTGAGCAGCTGAGAGCAACTCTGCTGCCATACTATCATCAGGCAATCACCTGCAAATCTGCTTTCCTAGACCTGTTCCAGTGGCATTTTCCTACCAAAGGCAGCATTTGCTTCTCTATTTTGACCAATTTAAGCAAGTAACATCTTCTCGACAGAAGTATTTATTTTTGCAGGAAACCCAAGGACAGACAACACATAGGAGCACAGTTATCCGCTTATTTACCAAGTTGCCTTAAGTTTTCTGGTTTGTTCCCTTTTTGGGACTGCAAAGATCATCAGACTCAGACTCAGACCCTCCTATGAGTCAGGACTGCCAGTATCTGTTTCGACTTGGTGGCAGAACAAAACAGTCCATTCATTGAAGACAAAATTTATGACTTCAAATGTCATCTCAAAACATATTTCTATTTTAACTGAAGTTACCAGGTGTCAAGTCCTAAGAGCCATTAAACACTGTAGGGGATGACATTTTTAAATCATGACAAACAAATACAATAAATGTTTTCTTTCAGTTTATAACCAATAACGTGCATATGGTAGAATGGCAGAGCAGATTGATACCAACCAAAACAGTTACGCTCAGAGAGAAAAGATCTCCCCAGTTTCATCATTCTAAAGTGCAACCCTTTAAAGCATGAAGCACCTACTATAAATGGGTAGATTATTCCCTTTAGCAGAGAATTTGATTTTCTAATGTGTTCAAGTTCAATCACAGAAGAAAGATCTTCCTCTGAGCTTGGACTACAGATTGTCGTTGATAAAGGCTAGGCTTTGAATTTTGTTTTCTAAGACATAATGAAAAGTCATGTTATGGTCAAGAGAGAAAAGATTCAGATTAAACAGCCCATAAATAATTACAGTAATTGCCATACACACCTGCTACATTAAGCTTTTCAGCTGCTCCTAAGCTGGGAGCAGAAGTGGTAGTATTGTTGGTCGAGTTTGCTCCTGTTCCATTAAGCACAAGATTTTCCACCTTGGACTCCAGCTTCCCAATGCGCTGCAAGATATTATCCAACAGGACAGCAAGTGTCTTCTTCAAATCTGCAAATGAAAAGTTAATCTGCTTAATAATGCAATACACACTTGTCAGACAGAATCAGAAAATAGATATGAGAATGAAACTGGAGATATATATATATATGGGGGGGGAGAGAGAGAGAGAGAGACAGAGAGAGAGAGACAGAGAGAGAGAGACAGAGAGAGAGAGACAGAGAGAGAGAGACAGAGAGAGAGAGACAGAGAGACAGAGAGAGAGAGACACAGAGAGAGAGACTTTCTCAGTGCAAATCTTTGCCATTACCAGCTCTATGCACTCATGTTCCATTGTTCAGCCTCAGATACAAGGTTCCCTGGCCATGGAACTTGTCAGCCTCTCTATTTTACAAAGCGCATTGCAACTCATATAGATATCCACATTCAAGGTGAAATGTGAGTCTTTATGAGAACAGAAAAATGCTTGGTTTCCAATGGCTCAAGTAATAAGGAGCTGTTTAAATAATAATGAGTCTAAACCTAAATCCATATTCAAGCACCATCAGAGGAACAGTCTGTTGATACAGTCACCTGGGAACAAAAATCCCCTTCCCAAAAGGGACAGCTTGGAGCCAGTACAAAAACCTTCTCCTGCATCTCCTCCACATAATCAGCTTCTGAAGAGGCAAATTAAAAACAAACAAACAAAAAAGTTAAGTTCAACCTTTCTGTTGTATTCACAAAACACCAAAAAATCATGTTTCCTTTCTTCAGTCTGTTGGTGATTGTCTCTATTTGGTCTGACACAGCACTTCCTTGGCATAGAAGGCAATGAACAATAACAGGAATTTGCATATCAAATGACAACATGGAAAGAGTTCTCTGATACTTTTTTCCTTGCCTTTTATTTTGTTCAGATTCCTTGAAGGAACACAAGACAGTTTGGCAAGTTAAAAGAACTGTGGGCAAGAGGAGAAAACGAGACCACTATCAGACTAAACTGTATAATTATAATGGCAACAAGCCAAAGAAGAGGAAACGATTGTCCTTCGTTCATTTACCCTTATAAAGATTAAAGAATTTGGTATGAGGAATTCACATTATTTTTCCATTTAACTACATAAAATAATTGCATGTGCATTGGTATAATGTATTTTCTGTTTTACACAACTTTAGAATTCAATAACTTTCTGATCTGTAATAGAAAACTTCTCCAAACATCTGAAGAGATTCCACTGTCTCTACATCAGTTGTATTTTTGCCACATTCATTCTGTGCTTTTTTTTTATTTTTCCCATGACTATCTCAGTTCTTGTGCAAATAAGAGACTAAATAAGAAAATGCTATTACTTTAGAAAGCCTATAATTCTTTTCTCCAAACGAAAGGAGAGTTATATTTATTCCATGGTGCCATAAAGAAAGCCTTTCTCATTGTAACTGTGTTTTTCTTTGTCCTGTAGAAATCAGAAGGTGGAACCTGAAGCACTAGTCCACACATCTAGACTATTTTAAAAGGGGTCCAGAAGTAATTTAATGGCACAACTTGCAGAAGAAAAGGAAAGAATGGACTTAATATGAACAAACCCACAGTACAGAAGGAGAAAAAAAATCTAGGAAAAAAGTAGTAAAACTAATTTATGAAACAGTGAGGAAGAAACGTAGCCTACATAGAGGCATAGATAGATCATAAAGACAGAAAAGGTTCATTTTATTGTTTTTTAATTCTGATGCCAAAACACTGATATGAGAGACAGCTTGTCAGAACAAAAAGGCAAGTGGAGGCTAGTCTGAGAAGGGGAGGGCAGGAGAACAGATTCATAGAATTTTTGTAAAAGAACTGTTTACTGCTGTAAAGAAAAATCCAATATTCACTGTGTATATCTGAACTACAACTTTTAAAAAGAATGTTTGATCCACCTACCTGACAGGTGAATCCATGGTAGAAAGAAAAAGTGAGAAAGTAAACAAGCTGTGCAACCATAATTAAGTCATGACTGAAAACATTTCAGGTGGGTAAAAGCAGCCAAATCAAGCAAACATTAAATTTATTCTTGAACATGGAAATCACGACTGTGCTCACTTAAAGCAATCAGAGGATAACATTAAGACAAATAAAAAGGCTGAATAAGCAAGAACATTAATTTTCACAGAATACTGACAAAACCTTTACCAATTATTATTAACATCAGTCATTAATGTGTTTATTTCTGAAGAGCTAACCTGATTATTTGCTAGCAACAAGTAATTTGGTATGCCAAACAGGACAAATTAACTTATTAAGTAATTACCTTACCCGGTTTCAGAAAGTATTATTTAATATGGTGTTATTCACTCACCAAAGTGCTTTTCCCTGAAATATTTTAAATGACTGCATTACCATTATTTTGCATCTTTCCAAACAACTTTGCTAAAAACACCTGATCAAACTTAAAATTTAGGTCTTTATCTTAAAAATCTTCTCAGCCATGGACTTGAAATTTCTACACAAACCTTATCTTTCTCTTCACAGAAGTGTTACAAAGTTATTTCACCCCCTTCCAAATGCAGTTTAACTTCTCCTCAGGAACTTGACCAGTGTTTGAAGGCAAGTCAGCGGGATTTGGAACAGGAAATTAATGCCGCAGGCAACAAGCTGCAGGGAGAACTTAGCTTATGGATATCCTGTGCCCATATTAATGGGGTTTCCTTCAATACCTGCAGCCAAATTGTTTGAGGTTTGTTGTCTATTTTCTTCTTCAATTCACCTACCATCAAACACCCTTGCACAGTAACAGGACACTGGTGATGGCTATACAGCAGATAACATTTTGTTTTGAGCCTAATCACTCAATCCTCTAGGGATCTCTACTTGCTTGGACATCCTCAACGCAAATATTGATCTAATACCACTCTGTTTTGCTTGTGTTGCTTTGTAAGGCTACAATTGCAGTATAGTTCTACATGCAGCCATAAATCTGGAGTTACACAGAATAAGGGCAGGTTGTTACTCCAGCAATGAGGCAATATCATTGTTTGCTATGTCAGGGAGAATAATCTCAGGCTTACAGGCAAGCAAAAGCACACAAACTCAAAGATTTGCTTTTTAGAGGAAAAAGGAGTGGTGGCAGAAACAAGACACGGAGAGAACCTTCCAGCAGGATGTTTTCATTGCATGAACTAAAAAGTATAGGGTGTTAAGAGAAAACCAGAAAAAAGGTGCAGCTATTACATCTATCTGTTGCATCCTAGTCTATATTCTTTGCCTAAGCATGTAAAAACTATCTACTCAATTTCTTCAGAGCCGAATATTAAGACAACTATAAAAGAAAACAAATCTAGATGACTAATTCGTTTTCCAGACAGCCTGGAAATGCATAGGTAAGTAGGAAAGAAAGTGAGTTTAAAATCTGCTAAACAAGTAAGGTGTATTATGTGATCTTAACAGAAAAAAGCGACCACATGTAACCTGAAATTTGATTATATTTTTATTTTAGTAATATTTTCTGGTAATATGCTTCGTTCTTTTCTGCTTCCTTTGTCTGACACATGCACAAAACCTTAACTCTCCTGTGCAAACTAGAAGAGAGTAAGCATTAAAACCTACTGCCAAACAAAGCACTAAAACTCATGGAGTTTTCTGCCCTGAGGCAAATGGGATATATTTAAGCTTAATTTAAGATTATACCAGATAAAGAAACTTAAACATTAAGTTAATTGACTGAACAAAGAAGTGAAATGGGAAAGAAGAAGAAATAAATATAGCAGGTCTCTATTTTATAACTCAGGGAAGTTTTTCCCTGGGGAATTTCTAAGATCACCGAAACGAAAACTGAAAAGCCTCCCAAGTTTCTCAGAAACACCAAAAAAGTTTTTTAAAATGAAGACCTAACAAATAACCTAAGGCATATTAGACAGAGCTACTAAATAGATGTAATAAAAATTAGCAGACAGCTTCATTTCCAAGTGATTGGAGATGTAAAATTTGTCCCGCTTCATACTTACAAAGGAAGAGCATTTTCTCCATCTGTACAGAAAATGCACAGGGTAAAGTACTGCCAGTTGAGCAGCATTATGAAGTAAAATATTTGGACAATTGAGGAAAAAGCCTTAATCAGATTATCAAATAATCCAGAGAACACCCTTACCGTATGCTGTCACTGTCCCAACATAAGGCCCATCAACCACATTTTTATTTTCTTCAGCTAACGCTTTGATGTATCTTTTGCTGAGATCCAAAATTTGCTCACGCAGGACTGAACTGCTTTCGTGTTGTGTTTGTTGCTGAATAGTAAAATGTAGAAGCATCATTCCCCAAATAAAACCAAAAGTCACCAGAAAAAAGCCAAGTTTCTGAGAGGACAGCTTCCATGGAGAGAATGCCATGATTCCCAACAGCTTCACACAGTTACTACAAAGGTTCCTAAAGCATGAAGCCAAACAGCAAGTTCATGGTCCAGGTACATAAATATCACAGAGCAGGACTCAGTCTTATTCCAACTCCTTTGTCAACACATATCCATATTTCAGTTCCATCCTGTTGAAAGAGGAGAGAAAAAAGCACAGTTAGCACACCTGAAGTTTTTACTGGCCACAGGGCTAGGTCCTCCCTCTAACTGGTACAAACCATGAGGAGACAATATGCTTGCTTTGTAAATGTTTAATTTGCATGTCTCATCATTGTACTGTAGTAGCCAGAGCAAACAGAAGCTGAGAAAAGCACTGGAATGACAACAAAGCAGGAGCGACAGGCCCAAGCAGGTGGAGAACACCTCACGGGATCTGGATCAAATTCCCTGCCTGAAGAGGTTTCTAAGCTGTATTTCAAAGTAGTGTTGCTGTTATATATTTATTTTTGTGTGTGTACGCAAAACTTTGCGATGTTGCCAGTGCAGCAATTGAAGACAATTCTCGATGTAATTCAGTTCTCAGAAAACAAGTAATTTTAGCTGGCAGTGACGCTGCTCGGGGTTCCTGGCAAGAGCTACAGCATATGGCTAGATAGGTGATCAGGAAATCAGACTCCCTCAGGGGTAAAGAGGAAAGAAGAAATCTACATTATTTAAGCCAATACACTCTCCTGGCTTCCACTGCAAGCAGTCTGGAGGCTGGAATAATGTCCTGCTCCTGTGTGGCCTCTGCCGTGCATAGTTACTCCTTATCCATAAAACATCCTCCAACGAGTTTGCTCTTTGCAACTAAATCGAAACACAAACTTCTGAATGCTGCAACATATCTTTTGTACATCAACTCATATCCTCGGAGCTGTCCATACACAAGGGAAAAATGATTGTAATAAAGGCCTTCAAGATACAGTTGGACCAACTTTTCAAGGTAAACTCAATTATAAAACCTGGCATAAACAATTCAAAGGCAAGAAATGGTCTGTGATGAGAGTTAGAGGCAGGGTCCTTAGCTTAAAGTCCAACTAGGAGAGAGGCAATTAAAAGGTAATTAAGTGTAACCTATCATGTTAGAACACAGATTTGGTAAAATGTTATCCTTTTAACTTAATAATGCTCCTAGACAGGATTAGAGAACATAATGTTTCCTCCCATTCTGCACTTGCACAGATAATGCAGATGTTGCTCTGTTTTAATAGGATAATTACTCAGATGCCTGCTAGCAGTGCTCCCTGCTTGTTAAAATTCCCTATAGATCTTCTGCTTCCAGTTGAACCAGGAGTTCTGCAGTGGGACACAAATACCTTTGGAGCACTTCAACATGTGTTGAGTGTGCACGTTTCACATCATTGATTAAGACTGATTGTAGAAGTGAAGGTACATTACTTAAACTAAAAGCAGGCAAGGCAGACACTGTCCCGTGCACTCATGGTGCTAAAAGAACAATCTGCAGCCATCTTTTGCTTAAGGAGGAATGGGGCAGAGAAATTAATTGCAAGTACAGTGAAAAATATCGTAAAGCCCTCAAGCTGACTTTTTTCACACAGAAAATATCTCAGTAAAGAAAATGAACAGTCTCAACAAAGAAAATGAAGGACTCTGTTTAATGCTGCTCTCCCTAAGTTTCAGTTAATTTTCCAAGAAATGGCAGAGAGAAGTTTTACTTCTTTCTGTTCATTTAACTATAGCCTTGGGATATTTTTGGGCTGACTGAATAGTAGAATATTGTTATTTCATTAAAAGCTGAAAGTTTTGCTATTCTTTTGCAATACTGGTTGTGATAAAATATAGAAAATTCCATAGTTTAAAACAGCATCACAACTTTAAAAAGAAATCTAAAATAGTCAAGATAAACTCCCTCAGTGACCTAATCTGAAGTAAGCACTGACAGCATCCTCTATGGCAATAAGATCTGTGGTTAAACAGTCAATATGTCTTCCCCAATTACCACTTGTTTGTGAAGCAGAAAACACTGAATAAGAAAGTAAACCTATCACCACCATATTTTAACAGACAAGTGCTAATGATTGTTTATGACCAGTTGTTTAGGGAAAAAAAAAAACCTCTGAACATAATTAACATTAAAAAGAGCAATTAAAAATGCAACTATTTCACAGTCTTCTTTTTAAAGTTCTAGAACAGAAACAAAGATGGTATAAGAAACAGCATAATGACACTGAACTATGAGAATGATCTACTTAAACAGAACTGTTGACTTTTCTGTTCTGTTTATCAACAGAAAAATAAATCTTAAATCCACTCAAAACCTGTAAGAAGGTAGACAGCAAATATTAAAATTTTGCCATAAGAAAGGACTAAAATTCATTGACAGACGGAAGAATGGCCTCCATTATTTCAACAAACAAACAGAAAACCCCAAACCCAAACATCACCAACCAGTCCTATTTATCCTCAAGCAATTCCAGTGGCCAGCAACTTGATGAGTGCCCAACAACATATACTTAACTAATTAACTTTACAGCACCGCTGGTGGCCATGGAGGTTTATAAAGTGCACAGCAGAATCCCTGTGCCTCCTGGAGCTTCCATGGCCAGCTGAACTGACTTTGGTATATATTTAATCCCAGATTTGACAGCTGTCAAGGACTGCAACACAACTATTCCCCAGTTAATGATTACCACATACCTATAATGAGTCATTACTTGGTACCTAAGTGGACAGTGGACAGAAGATATCGATGGGTGATGTGGAATGCATGAAGACAGCAGCACAGAAATGTCTCTGTGTATTTCTGTTTTGACAGGAAATTAATAACTGAGCAAGAGCTGAAGCAATAAACACACATTTGTCTACTATAATCACTGATGGATTTTGACTGACAAGTTATCTCTCTGCCCATACCAAGTAAGACATCCCAAAACTTCAGGTGGTGGTGTATTTCCCTTACTCTCCTGCACACCTTATAAATGTTCCCAAAGGAGGCAATCCTGTTAATTACTAAGGCCTTTTCCTAGTCTAGTCTCCAGATGCACATACCTAAAGAGGATATGGGAACCCACATTTGTTTGTGCCTCTAAAGAATGACAGGTGCTTTTTTTGCACCCTTTTTTAAGCTTTGGAAAGATGTGGTCCCAACTCTAAGACATCTCTTGAAATAATTCCAGCACCCTCTGGAAACTGGATGTTATAGTGTGAGTTTGTTTGTGAAACTGTAAGGAAGAGAATTCCTCCCGACTTAGTCAGAACAGCTAGTGTACAAAAACTAAACACCAAGTGTGAAAAACTGGATGAAAGTGAAAGTATATAGGAGGCAAGAACACCTCTAATAAACAGCATCTTTGTTATGTTCTTTCTCAAATTCAACTCTAACCAGCCAAAATCCCACCGCAACTGAAACAACACACTGGGTGATGGCAGGCAGGATGTTGTTTGGGTTTTTGGGGGTTGTTTTTAAACAGTCTAGTTACATCTTCTGAGAAAAACACGCCACAACTTACAACACTACTGCCCCTCCCCTGAACAAAAATAATTCACATATTTCTTTGAAAAAGGGCTAACCTTACACCCATGTACCCAGGCACAGGAATTTTAAAATACTAAAAGTACTATTATATAGCTTCTTTAGAAACACATTTTTTTCTGTTCTATATTTAATAAACCCGTTCAACAGCTGGTCAATTCACTAGTTAGGATAACATTACCATGCTGATGTCATCGCTACAAAAGAAACCTCACACTATTAAGAATCATCTCAGATAAGCATCCAGTGTTAAAGTGATCCGTACATCAGGGGTGCAAACCACATATTTCTCAGCATTTTAAGATTTTACTCTTTTTTTTCTTTTTTTTAAATGCTCAAAATGGAGTACAAACAGTTCATCTTCATGTGAACAGATTTTGGTGACACATATCCACGTATTCCTCTTTAAGTTTTAAGAAGGAGAAATAATCATCTACAAGAGATTAAGCAAAGTCTCTTTATAAGTATGTACATATACACAGCTTGATGGTCTCTGTCCAATCTGTAACTATATTAGAAATGGTACTTAGGGTAAGCTTGGAACACCACTATCCTCAGGATACTCAGGATTAAATCAGGATACTCAGGATTAAACTGTTCATCAGCTGAATGCACCCTTCATCACTAGCTACATAGTTCTAAAACCTTAATTGTATGCAGCTAAAGCAGAAGCTTTTGTACCCATAAAAACAGCACCTTGAGTGGTGTTTAATTATTAGTTTGTAACAAACTCAAACAAGCAACTTTACACATCATGACTAGTAAACAACGTGCATTTTTGTACCATGTGGCTCTGTAAAAATAGTATTGTACTGCCACTGCCAGGAAAAGGTCTGCATTCCAATGCCAAACATGCAAGTCCCTAATTCTGGCCTTTTACACTTAAGAAATTATTCCAGCAATAATTGTATGAGCTAGAGCTGGGTACCAGGTGCCTCTTGTTACATCAAACAGCTTAGATATGAGATAAGTACAAAGGGCTGGAAAATACAGACACAGGTCAAAAGGAGAGGTCCCAAAACTGTGAGCTACCCAGTGATGGTCAATCACTAGTCACTGATGGGGTGTAATCTTGAATTTTGGAAAAAAAAATCTTCTTTTCATAGCAGCAAAAGCCTAAAAGGAGGCATAGGACTGCTAAGCAACAAGGAAAGACACCTGTGACAGGCCTGTCAAGGCCCGTGGCCATCAGTGATAATCCATGACACCAGCTCTGTGGTACCCTCTGCTCATGATTCATAGTGAGACTTTTACAGACTAATTGCTTTGACTGTGCAGTGGTAACAACCAGGAATGAGTGAAATCCAGCCTTTAGCAACACATACGTCAATGAATGTCAGCCTACCCAAGTTCTGTTATAAAGTTTAAAGCTTGTTTTAAAACTGCTTTGTTTCATCAGCCTTCTAAACCTTCAGTAACAGCAGTCTCTCATTCTCCTCTTACATCTATCCATCCAGACACAGCCAATGTGTACTCAGATGCAGCCTCATGCCACGCTGCCTGACTCTGCACAGTTTGTTATTGCCTCATAACCAGCTCCAAGAGGTGCCCTTAAACCCCTCACATCAGGATCCTAATGACAATACTGACCTATTTTCCAGATTGTTTCCTGAAGAGGGCAAGCTGCCCTTCTGTTTGCAACTGTTTGATTCTGTAGAACAAGTTGTTACAGACCAGCCAAGGACAAACATCAAGATGTGACCTTCCTCTACTCTTACCAAGGGCATGTTAACCTAAAAGCTGATAATAAGTCAAGTGTGAAGCCAGTTGGCTGCCAGAACACCAGAGCTACAGCCAGCAAACACAGGGTGAGTGAAAACACCTGCCATATCCCAGACCTCCTCTGCTAAGGGATGCCAGGAGTCATGCCTCATGCAGAAGCTGATGCAATACATCCTAAAACCTCTTTTCTAGGAGTAATGAGTCCAAACTGGGAGTGCTACGTTTTAAGAGTTTAAGGCAGACAAACTTCCAGTATACAGAAACTAGAATTCCAAGCTGCTGTTAACCACAGTCTCCTTCTACAGCTGCATTGCCTAAACAGATGTGCACTATAACCCAACTGAATGCAAATTAATGGATTTCCTGGTATTGCTGTTGTTTATTCCTGTGGGAATATCCCAGCAGATGTCCCACCGCAGTTGGCCAATCTGTGTTCTGAAACAGTGCAGTCCGTGCTGTGATTGTGAGATCTTGGCTTCTCTTAGTCCTTTTAGAGGCTCAATCTACCTTTCCTTCTTTCAAACCACAGCATTAACAACGGGATAAGCTACAGCCTCCTACTTAATGCAGGCAAGTGAAATCAAAGAACAGGCACATGCTCTGTCAGTAGAAGATAAGAAAGGATCAGAGAAGAGAAAAAGAAGCTTGATTTCTGATAAGATTACTTTCATTTAGACACGATGTGTGCTCATACCATTGTCAAGTGTCTTTGTACCACACATATTTTGACTCCAGTACTGACACTGAAATTAATTAGCAAACACACTTAGGAAACAGACATTAAACCATCCACACATCTAAACGAAACTTAGGCTCCTCAGTTACAAGGGGTGTTCAGAAGCAGTTTAGCTGCTGTTCAGCCACTGACCATGTCAAATGCATAAAGCAGAGGTCAGACAGCAGGACAACTAAAGGCTGAATCCATACCTGCTCAGGGTGCCACGGGCTGTATCCTGCCTGACTGGGTCACACAAAAGGAAAAGAAGAACATTCATTTCAATAGGTCAAGTCATAAATTTGAAGCCACCTCAAAACATTTTTGTTAATATTAAAATAAACTTTCTTCATTCAGTTGTGATCAGTCCAGTAAAAGGCAGAAGTCTGATAAAAAAGGTGATCGAATGTCCTGGAAGGAGCAGAAGCATGCCAGCAAAGCTGATAATACTAACTCAGATCTGCAAGTCCTAAGTCTAGGTGAGGGCCTCCAAATGGTTGAAGCTGTGCATATTCCCTACACACCTCACAGGCTCCTCAGGAAGAAGAGGTAGCTGAAAAAATCATGCAACCATACCAGATTCATGCACACTTTTGCTAACTCCACATTTTATAATTTACGTTCCTTAATATAGAAAATAAATGCATGAAACCATTTCCCTTAACGGTATTATGGAGCCTTGGTTTTGCTGTTCCTTCTGCTGCTCAATTTTATTTTCAGCAATGTTTCTGCCAAACCATTCTCTTCTTCTAGCTGACAGATGTCACTGTGTCTTCTCGCTCACCACCAGCTGATGTGGCACCATGTACTCTGCCTGAAGTGGCAATTTGGGGTGTAATCCCATGAAGTGAGAAAAGCAAAACAACACTGGGTCACAACAGAAGCAGCAGGACAGATGGACTGAGGGAGAGTAAGAGTATAAATATTCCAGGTCTGGGGATTTTTTAGGTTGGGCAGGCATGTTTGCTTTTGTGCATGTGCATGTAGTACAAATTGGCAGGAGGTGGTGGGATGGAAGTTGAAGGAAGGGAAAGCAGTCTCTGATAAGGTGCCATAAAAACAAGTAAATTTTCATCTTGAGCAAGCAGCTTGCCTTCTCTTTCAAAAATAAATTCCCCCACTTAGAAACAATTTGGGTGGCATCCCACCTTAATTCCCCCATGTGGGTCTGTGCTTTCACAGAGCACTCTGCAGTGTTTCCAGTCTTCTACCTCGCACATCACTTGTAGTTAAGTCCTACAGAAATTAAACCATTTCATGTTCTTCCTTTCATGCTGTTTGCTTACTGTGATATTTCAGGAAGGAGAGAGTAAAAAAGGGAAGAACACAACCGAAAAAGAGAAAAAGGATTAGAGGAAAATCCATAAGGAAAAATCCTCATGTATTGATATCCTTATGGTACATATACTGCTTACTGATTAGAAACACTCCAGGCAATGCATTTAAGAATATAAACACAAACCAACCTGTTCTTTCAATAAACTGAATGAATGTTAGGACTAGGAATAGGACTTCAATGAACTTCAGAAAATCAGAAATGTTCCTGACCTTGAACAGGCAAAAGAAGTGCACATTTTTACAGCCATTTACAGCCAAAGGACAGGGAATATTAATAACTTTCCTCTTGGTGCTGCATTAAAACCATATGCCCAAAATAGCATTTTCTCACTGAAAAGAACATTTTGGAATGTCAGCATGCTGACCGAGAGATTAAGAAATAGTTTTTGGTTTTTTCTGGGTTTTGGTTGGGTTTTTTTTCTTGCAAGAAAGTAACTTACAGAGCCTGAGAGTCCCAGTCATCATCTACAAAATCCCTAAAACCAGTGAAAAAATATCCACAAGACTTGCTTTCACGGCTTCAAGAGTCCCTGAAGCCCACTGCACAAACAAACCTTTAAGCTACTTCATTAACTTTAATGAATTTTAAAAAAAGGACTCATGGCCAATAAGTTTTATCATATTTCTAGTGTGGATAAATACATATATTTTTCTCTTCCCTTCTTGCAACTCCCCTCTATCAAAGACTAATATTTGACATCCTCTTACATCATTGTCAATTTTACATTTGGCATTTGTCCTCTGAAGGGCAAAACCATGGCACCTGCAGAGAAGCAGGGCTTTGCCCTTTTCAGATCACCTGGATGATCTCTAAAGTCGTGAGCGAAACACCCTTGGTTCCTACAGAGCAATCCCGTGTGTGCTTCTGGTAATGCTCTCCCATTTCTTTAGGGTACAGGGTATCTGTGGCAGCAAGAGCTGCAAGCATTGCTATGAACTTATGCAGAAAACTTTATTTATTTTTAATGAATAATAAAATTAACTTCAGCTCATATCAAAGCAACCAAACTATGAGGCACTTCAAGAACAACTAAGTTTATTATATAGAAATTGGATCCATTAGCTCATTTCTTGCATCAAGCTGATACTCCAGGCTCCAACCTCACCCTCGGCTATTAACCACAAATCAGCCTGTTACATCACATCTTGTGGTCTGTCCAAGAGGAAAAACAAGCAACTCTCAACAGGAGCTCTGTCCAACTCTCAGAGGAAAGTCAAAACCTTCTTTGTATTCAGCAAGAACGCTCTCATCAATGTGGATGCCCAGCTATCATCTCTTGTCAAATTCATGGTCGATAAACTAAATGTGGTCTTCAGCAATTGTGCTGGACCCCAGACAGACAGCCAAAAATAAATACAAGTTCTAAGGAAAGGTCCAAACAGGTTCATGCTCAAAATACTCACTACACCTTATGAAAAAGTTTTTCAAAAATAGCAAACAGAGAATATAAGAATGTAAGTACACCTGTGTAAAAGAGTTAACTTTCTTGAATTTTCTACTATTTGCTGGGAATTGTGGATAATCAAAACAAAAATAAATTCTCATTAAATTGGGTCTAAATTAATTGTTGCTACAGGATTCCACACACAAACCTTTTGCAAAGGACAAACACCAAGGGAAAAAACAGCAGAGTCATATTAAAATAGAGGAAAGCAGAAATAAATATATAGAAAATTGTTATGTTCACGCTATTAAGCAAGTGCATATCAGATCACAGGGAGGAAAAAAAAGTAAACAGCTAAGCTGAACATTAAATAAGTCTTCAGAAATATTTATCGTTTGTTGCTTTAGAATTTCTTGAACTTGGGTCAAAGTATAAAATTTCTTCCACTGGATTTGTTCTTGGCAAGCATGTTGAACACATTCCAGCTTATGTGGCTAGACAAATGGCTGAAAGTACAGGCTGCATCTCCAGAGTACAAAATTTAATGGAATTAAAATTTCAACACTGTCACCTGTTTGGAAGCAACAGTGCTGCTCATTATTCCATCACTCTGCATTTAAGATCTTTGCTTTATTATTGAAAGGATGAAATTGTAATTTGTTTCATATCTAATTCAAAAGCTAGTAGGGCAGCAAAATATTTTAACCTCTTTCCTGCATATATCCTGCTGCTTAACACTGGTATTTGTCAACAGATGATACCACCAAAGATTAGAGAAGCACTTTTAATTGAAATGAAAGAATTAAAACTGCCTATGTTTCTAATTTCTCTTTGTAAGTAGCAACAATTTGTCACACAGAGATGTCAAAATATTTAAAGGGACATACCATGGAGTTCTGTACATGTGCAGTGAAGCCCCGTTAGAAACCTACAGTCACAGAAGACAGACCTTTACAGCAAAGGGCTTGAAAGTAACGTCAGAGGAAGCATGAGACAAAAGTTTCACTGTCTACACAGTTCTGATCCATCCAGCCATAAGGAAACAGTAATAACATGAACCTTCCCACAGAACCTCTTCTGCACGTGATTCTCACAAAGCTGCTGTGAATTTTAAAGCTTTGTGAGAAAATACGACAAATACTGAATGACAGTATTTTCAAAGGAGAGCCAGTGAGGCCAAGCTTGACCACTTTCTAACCTGTAACTCAGTGTAACCACTACACTGCTGGGAGGGCATCAGCTTTCCAAACATCTGCACGATCTAATAAACTACACAAGTTTCCTTTGCAAAAGAATGAACTGTACTTAGTTTATTGTAGGGCACAACTTCTGAACTATTTTGAGTAGGTGGAAAACAGCCTCCCCTCTTTCAGCATCCCTAGACAGCTGTAGAACAACTTGTACTGGCAAACTCTGAGGAGCAGGTCTGTTTCAGCTGTAGCTCTAACGAAGCTAAATGGGGAAAAAAAGAAAGAAGTGACATGTAGAAAACAGCCGGCACAGGCAGCATAAGGAAAATGCATTAGTAATAGGGCTTTGTGGTTTCTCTCCAGACTACTGCTAGGCAGGGAGAGGCAGGACAACACACAACCCCACCAGCACAATAAAAAATATGTGAAAATGCCCTAGCAAGCAGCACAGGTTTCTGGTCGGATGTTTTGCACGAGGACAGTACTAAAGGATGCACACAGGACCCCCTAAGCTCTCCTCATTGCTTATACCCCGTCATTAACAACAGCGTTCCTCTTTTAGCCTCTCTCACTCCCAGGTTTTTAGTTTCTCTAGACAGTGTTAATCTACTACTTGAAAAAGCTATTTCATCTGCTGGTTCTGGTCCACAGTGCAGTAATGGCTTGGGTAATGAACTTTCTTTAATGCCTCAGTGCTTTTTATAAATAATCCTAATTACTAGAAAGGCCTTCTTTCCAAAGCATGCTTTGTTGAAGCTATTATCAATACTCCCATTCAAGGTTTGGTAGCAAAAGTAGCTTCATTTTCAGTGCTGAAAGCAAACCTTTATTCCCCCTGCAATGCAGTTTCAAAGTAAATGTACGTTAACATCTTGAAAAATTTAATTATTTACAATATTGAATGCTTGAGTAGTCATGAGTTTCCTCTTCCTTCTCCAAGGCTCTAGTTAAACTCAAATAAGAAAGTTTTCCTTAAGTAAATCAGAAAATAAAGCCTGAGGTCTGTCTTTAACAGACAGAATCACATCTTAGCTCTTGAAATCTCTATTTATGTGAGCAAATACCACAGCAGAACAGGAGCACATCTGCAAAAGAACCCAATAGGTTTTGAGGACGTGACATTCACACCAAAAGTATTTCAGCTCAGAGGTGTGGGTGTCAGTACTGGGAGGACGGTGCTGTGGACTGTATCTATTCTGGTTTAAAGACTAAATACCAACAGCTCGAGGACATCACTTGCATTCCTGGAATATTTTCATTACAGAGCAACTCATTTTGTGCTCTCCAAGAGTACTTCATTTTATATATATATATCAAAGTGTTACCAATTCACTTCCAAAAGCATGTCTCATGCAAACCTATGTTTGAAAACATGTTAAACTTCTCTGAGCTACCAAACTCATTCATGCCATAGATAGGCATCAAGGAAATTGCCAAGGAAGTAAACTCATAAATCAATTGCCTGTAGTTCTTCTCTCAAGTAACATAATGCAATTTGTAATGTTAATGGCCAAGAAGATATACAAACCCCCTATCGCTTCCTTTACATACATTTCGGTTAGAGATCAGCACACAAATACAGACTGAAAACACTTGAAAATAGTTCAGCTCATGCCTGACTGAGCTGTAACTTTATCAAAAAGGGTTTCCTGAGTTCCCGCAGCTCTGTAACCTGCTACGGCTGCCCACACCAGCTATGCTTCATTTTACAGCTCCCTAACTACTTCAACAAAATGCAAATACTGCAAAGATGAATACCAGTTCAGTTTTCTGCATTTTACTTTTTTCCACCAACTTTTCTGATTCCCTATCTTCCCTTACTGTAGAAGCAGAGGCTTTCTCAGCCAGCTGCTAATTCACAGAAAGCTTGTAGAAATTTCACCACTGGTTTGACTGAAATTCCAATGGGAATTGGAAGTATGAAGGACAAAATTGAATGACTGAAAGAGCCTCGTTTCTTTGGGAAATTAGAATAGAATAAAATCAAAGAGGCAGAAATTTTGTATTCACACATTCTAGGTGCAACAGATTACAGATAAATATTTATCATCAATAGGAAAAAAAAGCTCAAGTCTTCCTTTTAATTATGATCAAAAACTTGTAAATGTCATCAGCATCTCACTGATGCAGTAACAGATGAAATTTCAGAATAGCAGAAAAGAGAAGAAAGTTGTAGAGAAAACCATAGGTAAACTTGAAAACCTGACGAGTGGGGAAATCACTGTAAGAAACACAAAATATTAATCTGGTAAAGAAACTGAAAGGTGAGGAAGGGGGAAGAAAAAAAAAATGCTCTGAATGAGATGAGGTAAGAAAAAATTTAAATACAAGTCTAAGAGAGAGTAAAGAAAACGAATGTTAAGCAGATGAAAAGGTACTAAAAAGAGCAGCCTGACAGACAAGGGCTACACAAACTGAATGGCTGAATATGAATATACCGGGTCAGGCAAGACCAAGAAAACAGAACATGGAATAATGCTAAATCAACATTGTGAGTGATTTGCCAACAGACACAAAGGCGACTACAAGTGCAAGTGGCAAAGCATAACTAATAAGTTTCCTTACACAAATGGGACTTTAACTATTGACAGAGGAAACAGTTTGCTTGTCAAAAGTTGTCGCTACCTCCTGATACACTTCAGCTGCTAAAACCTTCATCTTGAGTGAGAAACAGGTGGAGCTTTTAGTTTATGAGAAAGTCACAAACAGTGACTACAACTTCCTATTTCAACACCTTCCTTAAATAAAATATTTAAGATAACGGGAAAGTAATTCAGAACTACTATTCCTCAATATTACCATTAGTCTTATCAATATATCAACTTCACCAAAAAATTAACTTCTCATAGGGTCAGCTCTCTATGCAATTTATCTTTCAAGCACTTGCATAGATTCAAACCATAAGGAGCCAGTCCTTAGTAAATAGGGTTTGTTCCACTACATCTATACACATTCATGAGTATAATAAATTCTGCAGCTTTCAGTAGTCTTCAGGGACAAAATGTAACATTATCTTTGCATAAGACATTATGGCCCTATGCTAATGTGGCTTCATAGTCAGTAAGAGGATTCTGGAGACAGACGGTAACAGGAAACAAAACCACAGACGCTGCAAGAACACATTCCAGATCTACACGCAGGAAGCTGAAAATATTTGGTATAAATGACATAATAAGCATTTACAGCTCAAGAAGTCCAAAGGTCTAGGGTCCCATTAATTACTTAAATAAACAGGTGAACATCTTCCCATGTGGTCAGTGACAATTGAGAGTAATACTTTCAAATGTTCCAAACCAGTCACCCTCTTTAACATATTTCACACACAGAATCACGTAGGAGAGATACTCAGAAACACCGCAGACCCACACAGCTAGCCACAGGTGACAGAAGACACAGAACTAATCATCCTTTATAGACTTTGGCCATTTCCATTAGTTCCTCCACGTTTATATTGAGAATAAATTCCTCTCAATGCTCTGACAATGCATAATTAATTACATTTATTGACATTGAGGTCAGAACATTAGTCAAGTGTTGTCACATTAAATATTGCACAAGAGTGCCATGAGGCTTTTTTGGATACTATGAAATCTGGAGATGTCCAGAAGAGGTGTTTTTAAACCCACCCTTGAGCAGAGTTGTGTTTAAGCAGTTTTTTACAGGAGTCAGCTGGCAGCTCAGTGTCTGTTACTAGCACACCACCACCTCCCAGCCCAAGTACTCCTTCCAAAATCTGTATGCCTTCACTCGATCAGGCTTTCAAATTGCACTTTGCTAACAACAGAATATGCCTCCTGAAGGCTGGTAAACATGCTTCATCACCAGCAGCCACGCTTCAGATCTTGCACTAGGAATCATCCATGTTTTAACAGGTGGCTGCGTAGTGAGTGTCAAGCAAAGAAACACTCCCTTGCATAACACCCTTTTTGCATTTTTATATAAGCACACACCAAGAAGCACATACTGCTAGAGAACAGAACGATTTTGCTGCATATCAGATTTTTCGAATTTCTTTATCAAGTATGATTTAAAGATCTCATCTTTTTCCTCTTCCCCTTTGCCACCGGAACTTCAAACTCTAAATCCAACTAAAGAATAATCCACCAAATATTTGGCACTTGGCATAGTTTTATAGAAGCAGCAATTCTCATTATTTAGTTTTTATTATGCACTAGAGGCAAAACTTAATTAGAAAAAAAATCTCATTCTTCCCTGAAGGTCACCCATTTCTGAGGCAACTCTCAACAGTCAAATAGGAACACTTTCATCACTTTAGAATAATAAATTAAGTGGGGCAAAAAAAAAAAAAAATCAATAAATGTATTTTTAACAAACACACACAACATATATTACATTTGTGTATATATAGATTAAAGAAAAAAGCCCATACAGGACTTCTTGCAAACAAAAATACAGAAGAAAATCATCTTTCAGACTGCATGATAATGAAAAAAAGTCGTAGATTGTCATTTTCCCCCATTAAAGTCAACATTTCAATCTTTTTAGAAGATAGGGAGAAGAAAGGAGTTTGAAGGACAAAGCAAGAACCACAAATAACCCAGATCTAACATTAGCAGTGGGTGAAAGATAAATGCCTAAGAAGTTTTATGAGCAAAACTGAAGTGACATTGCAAACACTGCAAGCAAATAAACATCAGGAAGATTAAAAATGCAAGCAAGCAAGACTCAGAGAAATGTCAGCAAAACCACTAGTAAAAAAGCCTCCCCACACTACAGCCAATTCCAAGGAAGTCATTTTTAAAGAACAAGAGCAGAGAGTTTTTCCCTTTCAAAAAGAGAAAGGCACCAAGACATCCTACAATTTTTATTCAAGAACCTTGACAAGAACTCATTTCTAAACTTAGTGTTGCATAACTACAAAAAACAGTCATCCACTGAATTAAATTGATTTTAAATAAAAATATATTCACTAACGTTTTCTATTCTTCCTCCTTCGCTGAAGTTTTTTTTTATTGCAATATGACAAGAAAGTTTCAGAAGCTCAGGTTTGGAAAGAATATTAAATTAAATACCTGCTGTGCAATTTTTCAAGAAAAGCAAATAAATGGGACTAGCTAAAACAGAGTAAACCAAAACCCAGCCCAAAAAAGAATGAATTGAGGCAAGGAAGAAAAGTAGCAACTCCTACCCATACAAACCCCTAGTCTTCAACAAAACACATTATCTTATGTACCCTTTACAATAAAAACAGAATTAAAAGAAAATAAAATTAATAAATTTTGTAAGAAGATAAGGCTGATTACAAATTCCAGTAACACAGACAATACATTCATCTCCACTTAACCTAAGCTTCCAGCTAAAGCAGGAGGGGAAAGCTAGCTTGTCCAGCAGTATTGTTAAAGGCTAAATTGTCAAGAGGCTTTAAGTCAGTATATAAAATGAAATTACAAGGACACACCACAGCTTAAGTAACACATATATGCAAAATAATACAAACATATAAATGCAATTCCTGTGGATCACAAAAGCCCCACAATTCTGACCCTATTTTCCACAAGTCAAGTTGCAAGCCTTACGTGTTTTCTTCTGTCTGGAAAATCAGATTCTAGGTACCTAAATGCATCAAACTGGACAGTACAATACAGGCCACAGAACAAGAAAAGAAATTTTAAAAAAGGAAGAAAAATTACCACAGCTCCCTCCTGGCCAAGCGTTGGATTTCGCTGAGGTACACAGAGAACACCTCCTATCTCACAGAAAGGATTTTTAAAGGCAGACCTACCTCCCCAGCCTGGTATTTGCACTGCACTAAATCCCACACAGGGATTAGGAGACCTTGGTCTCTCTGATACCAAGGGCAAAGATCTGTCTTGTGCCTGACAACCAAGCCAAGCAAAAAGAGAGAAGAACGAGTGGATGGACTGGACACACAAAGAAACAAACCTCAGGAAGTATTGCCAACAGGAGTGAGAGTCTCATTTCCTTTTCCTGCTGTGGTCATCACAGCAAAGCAGAGTTTTCAGAAGAGATCTGAGAACGGTGAGGCTTTGCTGACATTAAAGGGAGGTTTCTCAACCGTGTTAGGGAGGAACAAGGCAGAAAGCAAAAAGATGCTTCTCACAGAGTGTGTCTACAGGCAAACCTACCGTGGGCAGCACGTGGCCCTGGGGGAGGTAGGAAGCAAACCCTGCTCGGGGAGGAGGATGGGGACAGGGAATGTGAAGACAAGATGATGACGTTTCAGTGGGGGAACAGGAGGGGAGCAAAGGATGGGCAAGGGGAACACGGTCAGAGCAGTGTGTACAGGAAAATACAGAACTTAAGAGAGCTCTCAGCACAGCAAGGCCAGAGAAAAATCCTTATACACTAAAGTGAGATTAGAAAGGGGGGAGGTGTTTTTGCCTGTTAAAACATTTATGCTACATGACAGGATGAAAATGGCCATACCTCACAGAAAGTATGTCAAAACTCTGCAAGACTCACGCTTGGGGTTTTTTTGCCTTTTTCTTTTTTATATTCTCACATTCAGAATTTGGAAAGAGAGGCTGATACTGTGGCTAGGGAAGACTGGGAATGGAGACAAAAATTACTTTAAGAACATGAAGTTTGATTTATTAGCTTAATGGAGGCTTATTGTACAATATAGGAATTACATTCAAGAGTATGTCATTGCTAAAATAATCCTAATTTACTACTTTTTTTCTTAAATAAAAAAAACTCTGTTACTATCCACATTTAATCACTATGACTATTAAGGAGTGAGAAAAAATTCTGAATCTCTGCCAATACCAACATTTTCCTTTACTACAGAAGTGTGCCTTAAATGGAAGCAACACAAAGAAAAATAAGGGGGTTTTTGTCAGCCATGCCAGATGACTGTCAATAAAAAAATGCTCAGAATTTGTTAACAGTTTCTAAAATATTTTTCCTTCTAAATTTCAACGAATAGATGTCTCAGAGGTGTATCTACAGAAGTCTTGTTTTGATTTCAAAAAGACTTCTTTTTGCATTTATCATTAAGACTTTTAAAGCACAAAAGGTCCTCTTCCTGAATTTTAATGTATGCAACAGGTTAAAGAATCCTAGAGAAATCCTTCATGTTATGCGAAGTACCGTCCTTGAACGTTTTTGTTGTTTCTACCCTTGAACCCATAACATCAGGATTTCTTTTGATTAACTGAGAACTATAAGGCAAGCTCTAAAAAGAAGAAAAAAAAAAAAGGAATCACTTTAATTATGGCAACTGTCAACAGCACAGCAAGAATTTTAAAGAAATCTCAATAAATATGCAAAGAGGCATCTAAGAGATTTATGAACACGCCCAAATCCCCAACTCCCACAGCACTTAATGAGACACTCCTGAGTACTCCTGTAGGTGTCTGAACACCTTCTCCAGAGCAGACTCGGGGTATGGCTGAGCATAATTCACACCTGTAGTCCCCATCAACGTCAGTGTGCTGTGGTGGGCTTTTGGCACCTCCAGAAAAGCCCACACATTTAAGTCACTTCTGATTATCTCCATCTGTGCACATTTATTCCTGTACAAAATTATCTCATCTCTGTTTATAGTTTAAAACTCAAGCTTAGACCTCGGGCTCACACATGGAGACAGGAATACTAACAGCAATTTATAAAGGAGTAGGAGTGAGGTTGGAAATTTTCAGCACCAGCTTATTTCTTTTTTCTCCCTCCCTGCACCCTTCTTAATGTGTTAAAGAGGGAGGGAAATAAAAAAAACTTCTTTAGGATTTGGAATATTTTACTTGCTACATTTGGAACTATAAATCACAGCTGTAACAAGAATTCATGTGAATAAGAAAATTTTGAGATTGAAAACTGGTACTGAAAGTTATCTTTTCAGCTGCTCTTTGTGATTTGCTTAAACATGGAAAAAATTGAGACCCACATTTTAAGCTTTACGTATTCCCAGTTTTCCTCATAACAAGAAATCAAAGTTTACAGCTCTGCTTTTTATATTGTATCAATTTAGTGCCTGAACTTAAGATATTTTTATAGTAATGCATTTTATATTTTATATGTTATGAATATAAATACATTCATAATACTATATATTAATAAAAATATGCAGTATATTATATAGCAAAATAGACTAACATCATGAATGAAGAAGAATATGAAGGGAAAGGAGATATATATATATATATATAGATATAGATATATATAGATATATATATATATGTGAAGTCATTTTCCAGCACTTGACTTTTGAGAGGGTGGTCAAAATCTGTTTAATTGTGGTATTCAGAAAAAAACTTGATCAGTTCAAGGACTATCTATTCCCATAAAAACTGTACATATGTAGTAAACTCTTTCTTGGCATCATCTTCAGAACATTCATATTAACAGATGGAATAAATATGTGGCTCATAGGCAGGACAGACTGACCTTGCAGGACAGAACTCATTTAACCCACAGGCAGATGGGACAGCTGAGTTTAGGAACACTGCACATTTCTGTCTCCAGTTAGTTCAGGAAAAGTTTGTCTGGGTCAGTCACTCGGACCTGAAGACCTAACAGTGTTCTGTTAACTTCCAGTGTTCATTGTTAACTTCCTCAGGTCCTGCAGAATCTTAATAAATTCAATAAATACGGATACCACAGCCAGGACTTTTGCACCAAAACACTCGGCCCCCTGCAAGGGAATTTATTATTGTTTCTGGAGTTCACATTGCTAAGAAACGTAGCCTTCTTGAGCACAGGACAAGCCTGATAAGGACCCTGCAGAGGCTGCAGCAGGCAGGGACTGCTGTGCTTCCTTAAAACTCATCAGCATCGCACAGCTGATGGCACAGTGACAGCCCACAGGGACCTAGCACAGGCTGCAGTCAACGTAAGGAGAAAAAGATGAGAAGAAAAACCTTGGAAATCCTTTTATCCTCTACAAACTGAAGTAGATTTAGTTAACAGTAGAGGCAGGTGAATGGGTTATCACTGACAGGGTTGTCAAGCACTGGCACAGGCTGCCCAAGGAAGTGGGGGAGCCACCATTCCTCAGGGATGGAAAAGTCACATGGATATGGCTCTAAGGGACATGGTTTAGAGGTGAACTTGTCAGTTACAAAAAAAATAAATTATCATGGCTCACAGCACTTTTAGAGGGCATAATTACCATCACTCAGAAATCCATCTCAATGATGTTACTCAAAGTGAAAGTGCATTCATTTACAGTACTGAGAAAATGAAAACTACTATAAAACCACCTCCACTAATGCATCTTTTGTTTCATTTTTTTTTTCTTTTTTTGTTAAGTAGTGAAAGTAGCAGATAGTTTCATTTAGGAAAATAAAACATAATACACTGAGTGGTTACAGTGACAACATTTGAGAAGAACTCACTGAATGCACTTAATTCTCTTTTTAAAGAAGATCATTAACAATGGAGTCCTTTGAAGAAGTAAAAGTTTGACCCAAAATCAGCATTTCTCTCTTTACATTTCTGTTTTCAGCATTGTACCTGATCTCTCCATCATCCTTTACCCCTGCTGCAGTGCCTGGCAATGACCCATTGTTACAGCCTTGCAAAGTGACTGAGCAACTCTTTCAATCTCCATTTTTAAAAAATAAGATTGGGGAAAAAACCCCAAAACCTACTTTCGACTTCTTCAAAAATCAATAATTTGGCTGAACAGGGATATGGTGTTTCTCAACACAAAAAGTGGCCTTGTTTTCCAACACCTGTTAAGTGGTAGTTTGCATAAATGCAAGACTACGTTTGACAGTGGAGGATTTCATACCCAGCTTTTAAAACGGCAGTTGACCTCCTCTTGCCCCTTCTGAGTATTTAATTGCCTTAGTCTACTGACACACTGAGGCACCCTCACATAAATCTCACCCAGGACACATTCAACATTTCTACTTTGATATTTACTATTAAAATATAAGAAGGCCTTTTATGTGTGTTCTGGTTTTCTATTTAGACCACGTTTTTCTCCACTGCTGTAAAGTTTTTATTTGGCTTTGCAAGGTATTAATAATTTTTTAATTAAGTGCATCACACAGTTCAAGTAATTCAAATAAATACTACGAAGTTTGTGATAGTACTCACTGACACAGACATGTATCTGGAATATACAAGAAACACATAGAGCAAATTTATCTTTAAATATTATCTTAAAGCAGCTCGCCTTTTCATGGAGCGCCATCAAGAGGAGTCTGTCCCTGTTTTCTTTACACCCTCCAATCTGATGTTTGTAAAAATTAGTAAGATCTCCCCAAAGCTTCTCTTCTCTGGGCTGGACAGTCCCAGCTCTCTCAGCCTCTCCTCCCATACCAGATGCTCCAGTCCCTCAACAGGCATAGCTTCTCCAGTCAAAAGTTAAGTAGGTAAGGTAACTTATTTTGACAGAGTTGAAAACCACTCAAACCCGAACACTTCAAACCAGACACACCACCCAAAGTGGTGCACATTTACATGGGAATCCAAGAAGTATCCATAAATGTTGTGGAAGCAATTCAGTTAATATTCCTGTTAGCATGGCATCATCTGTGAAAAACGAAATACTATTCTTCACATAGATACGGTACTTGAAATACAGAATAACATTAAATGCTAAGCATAAAATGACTCAGGGGTTAAGGACAATTTACAGTTTCAACTGTGTTGTTCACTGTGAAGGTGTTTTAAATAAAACAAGGTATTTTAATGCTTCTCACACTTACTTGAAGAATTATACTGTTACTACTATAAGCCTACATTTGCCCATCTTGATCTGCTGTAAGTGAAATATTTTCAACACAGCTGTAAATACCAAAGAAGAGCATCAATATTAGTGTACATGTAACCAAACTCAGAGTTAGTCACAACAACAGCAGTAAAAGCCAACCAAATAAGAACATAAACATTGGAGACACAGTCCAAGGTACCAAGCTGGCACATTGTACAGGCTTTTAAAGGCTTACTAAAACTTTAAAGAATAAATTAATAAGTTTCACGCTTCAAATATCCATTCCAAGCATCTTACTTGATTTATGCACAGTTGGCTTTTACAAACAACCCATACAAATAAAGAATTTTGGAGCCAATACAACAATTCTTGCAACCATTCACTAGAAAAAAAACATTAAAACCTTGCAAAAATAGATTTTTTTTTTTCCTCCAAGCAACAAGCATTCCTTCTTCAACACAACTTCTAACATGCAAGTAAATGTTTTTAAATTTTGGCCACAAACCTTGGCTGCCTTTATCCGAGTAAATGATACAAGTCTTTTGAAAATGCTTTGAAAGAACTGTATCTCCAGAATGAAAGAAAGGATAGCTAGAGACATTCCTCCACTCAACAGCCATCCATAATTATAGCATTTTATCAATTAAATTTTATGCAGGTTACTATCAAGCCCATTCTGTTTCCCAGACAGTCCCAGAATACATTGCAAAATATCACTAAGCAAGTGCCTGAAAAGCATCTGCTTTCATCCTAAGTGATCAAAGACAAGCTTGGTCAATTCTCATATTGAAGTTAAGGCAACACCAGAATACAATACACCTAATTTCAGGTCCCTTTCTAAAGATCTTCCCACTGGCTCTTTTCAGTAGTACCTTCCTCCAGGTACCTTCATCCTCAGAAAAGGATTCTGGTTTTTCTGAGTTTCCTTATGAGTAAAACTTCAAAGTTCTGCTTTAAAATGCCTGTTTACCAAGTACCCATGTATATATGCACTATTCAGGAATTTACTGAAAGTGAGTAAAACTTGACTAGCACCTCTTAAATCAGACACAAGTCTCCCCCAGTGTAATGAATGTGCTCAATCCCATGCATACATACACAAATTAAGTCAAAACCATTCCCACAAACAGCCTCCTTTTGGTACCATAAAATCCGAGTCATGTGATTAAAAATAAAGTAAATTAATTATCCGAACAACTTGAGTATCTAGGCAGCATTGTCTCTTCCATGTGACTGCTGCCAGGTAACTAAATAGCAGAAAGCTGAAGCTCTGTGTGATTTATATAATATTCAGATCAGCTGCATACAAATGATTAAGTAAGTTTACCAAATCTCTACAATTTCAGTTTTTTCAGATTTAAAAAACACAAGTCAATCAAGTTCTGCAGATATTTGATATTATTTATTTCTATATAGTGGGAGGAAAAAAACCCAACCCACAAATGATATCCAGGAACTGGAGAAGAAATAGGAGGGAAAAGGAAGTAGATGTGGACAGTTGTTACGGCAGTTCTGAAAGGACAAAAGAGGCACATAAAGCCTCAGTGAGAGATAATGCTCCCTCTACCCCAACAGCTGCTGAATCGGTTTCTTCCCTAAACACACCCTCAATAACTCTCGAGAGTTGCTGTGGAAGGCAACGCAGGGAAAAAAGCCCTGCAAAATTTGTCTTGATTTGTGTGGGAGAGCTCCTGGGACCTGGCTGCTGTCTTTCACTGCTAACAGTGCCACCAGAGCTGCACCTTTTCTGCCTTAGAAGACAGGAGCATGACTGTAACTGGGTTGTAGGATGCAGGGATGTCACATCAGGCACGACATCTCCCATATGAATGTGACATCCTCCTATTCCTCTCCCTTTCACTTCAGCCCCTCTTTCCAGCGAGATGAAGACCTCATCAAGCCATTTAGGGGAATTCTCTGTGCAATGGGAATAGAAGAGGTTTCAGTACACAGAATATGAATTGCAAGAGCTCTTTTCAGGTAGTAAAACTCAGGGCAGGGGTAGCCACAGAAGTTCACATCAAGCTCAGTCCAATACGTGTCCTTTCACTGTAATGGACAAAGCCTATTAATATTAGCATGCTAAGCGAGAAACAAAACCCACACAGTTTAAGCAATATTGTCAATACAACATGGTATTACTCATACACTTCACACTTTTAGCACAAATTCTCATTTCTCTACCTCAGTGTGGCTTCCTTTCCCATCAAAAAGGGCATAGAAAAAGGAAATAAAACAGCTGCAGGAGCTAAAATTCTCCACATAACATTCCAACATTCAAGCTACAATGGCCTTTATTTTTCTGCTTCCTTACACTTTTCACAAAGTTGAATAAAAATTCACAAAGGTGACCTCATAAATAAGGCTGGTAAAGCATTATGGTCTCAATCTGCAGGAACAGGTGACAAAATGCTTACCTTCCAAACAGACACACGCAGCAGATGGCAACCCCTCACTAAGCCTGGAATTGAAGAACAAGGCTCTCTCTGCAATAAGTTACAAGCACATGAAAGGTACTGCTAACAAGGAAGAAAAACATCTGGAAGAGAGTGTTTATCTATGGAACAAAGTTGTTGAATAAGCAAACGGAGGTGTGAATTTGCATTTGTTAGTTTATCTGTAGTCTGGCTGCTTTGCAAACAGCTATGAGGCAACTTAAGAAAAATCCAGACTGAAACGCTCAGAACATTTTTGGGGCAATGTGTACACAATGCTTTCCCATAACTCTTTTAGAGCATGTGCAAAACTAACAGCTTCAATGGAAGATTTTACTTTTGTTTAAATATTAATGAAAAATAGCATTTTTTTAAAACTTGTGCACACAGAAAATCATCATGCAGCAGAAAGCCACAGCACAAGACAGTGTGAAATAAGCAAACAATCCATTGCTTTTTCTGTACAATTTCCGGTTGCCATTCTAAAGTAAAACAGGAAGAATTTAAAGACCTGTCAGTTTTCAGATGAAAATCCTATTCCTAAACAGGATTAGCTGGTAACCTAAAAATATCAGTCAGTAATCTCCAAAAGTCATAAGCTCGTGCACCCCACAAGTCCTATACCAATCACTAACTAAAAGAAATTAGGTCAGAATCCAAATCAGATCACACGAGAGTAGCATCAATCTTCTTATTTCAGAGCTGTCACACTTTAAATCTTTCACACAATTTCCACATAAATTATTAAAAACAGAGGAGATCAGCCTCCAAACAGAGACTCCAAAAAGTGACATTCTAGTTTAATGTGACAGTTTAAAAAGATACATATTAAAAAGTTTGTCTTCAGTCACTTAAAACATACATCTCTAAATGCACCCCATCAAGCAAACAAACAAAAGCTATCTGACAGGCTGCTTTAGTTTCCTTAAAATGATCTGGGATCAGGTGACAGTTCTTCTGTTACTGCAATGGACTACTTTCTCTGTACATTCCCATACCTTATTTTCTATATGTAAAAAATAATAAACAGTATATAATATCTGACAATTTTTGAAGTTTATTTATGGAAACCCACACAATAAAATCACTTTCTCTCCTACAGCATGGTTTTCTTTTCACAATGACAACGGTCTTCTAAGATGCAGACCCCAGGATCCACGTAAAGTATTTGAGCATATTACAGTAATTTGCATCTGGAAGTCATTAGCTGTACTATTAAAGAAGTGGCCACTTCAGTTCACATTGTTAAGCTCCACATCCTGATTGACTGCCATTTGGGCAAAACCACAAATATCCAATGAAAGCATCTCACTGGTACTGTGTTCCCAGAAGTGGAATCACTGACTTACTGACAATTATCACAATTTTTAATGGCTTTTAACCTTGATGGAGTTCACTGACTGACACTGCTGACAAGGAGAGGCAAGAAGTAGCTATGACCAGAAAATAAGTTCCAGCTACAACTTTTAGAGGCTGCCCCTTTCCATAATGAGAAGCAGCATGGTACTCAAGTCCTATGACATCTTCAACTCTAAAATTCACACCTTATCTACAAACTTGTCACCAAAGCCAAACCAAATGGGTAACTAATGGCAGCAAGGCACTTTAGCACTCTTATTTTGACTAATTTTATGGTGACATTTATGAGCTGTAATAAGCTATATGAATCAGTGTCATAAACCTACATAACACATAACGAACTAGAGGGCAAAGTAAGTGGTTTGCCTGCTAATTAAACAATAGTTTAAATTCTTGCCATGCAGAATAAACCTCTTATTAAATATCATCATTTTTGACTTCTTATATAACAAGTCTATCCCTGGCTGAGTTACAATGACAATCACAAGTCTACAGACCGGCAATTCCTTTGGGAAGGGACATTTATCGACTGCAGTTTGAGAAAATACAGAAAATGTTAAGAGAAAAGCCTAACAAAGTTTTCATTCCTCACATAGAACCACCCAAAAAAAACCCCACACCCAAAAATCACTAGAACAACCCCATCAATCAAACCCTGCCCAAGTATTTGACCAGTGGCTACTGTCTCATCTTTGCTAGGAGACAAAATCTCCACTTCCTCATGTGCTCTGAGCCCATCAGAAAGTAAAATACTGTCGGCATAACCTGGCACATGAACAGTGCTCTGTAGGCACGGGGTGCAACTGGCAAACATTTCTATCACAATATCAGTTGTGCAAATGGCATTGAACAAGCACGGGGTTTGACTTTGTTCTGGTTTTTTCTCCCTTGGATCAGTTTACTTGCAGTGGACCATCTCTGCTAATTTTAGCTGCAGTTCTCAGTCATTTTCAGCCAAATCCAAATACTTTCTCAGGAACCCATACTCACAGGCATGTAACATCACACTGCTTAACTCTGACAAACCAAGTTTGCATATTCTTGCTACAGGCAAAGCAGAGAAATCTGAGTTCTCTTCATACCACAATCTAGCAGTGATGCATAAAAAACCAATCAAACCCTGCAGTGAAGAATCCTTAACTTCATTCTCTCTTGTGATAGGATATTACAGCTATGAGAGGATAAAGCAAAAGCAAAACCAGCCAACACAAACTCAGTTTGAATGCAGGGCTCAGCAGAAGAGCTGTGTGACCCAACTTACACAGCCTGTCATGAAAAACAGGTGTGAAAGGCCTTTTTTCTGCCAAAGTGGGCTGACAAAGGACAGTTAAATTTTCCTGCTGCCACAGCTGTCAGAGAGCAACTCCTGCTTGGCTTGTCACTTGTCTTCAAAAACTAAAAGTTCCACGAAAGAAGGCAAACTTATCTCTTCCTCTTCTCTCTCCATCTACCCTGAAGGTACAAATTAATTAAAAAAGCTTAGGCAACTATAAAAGCCATCAACAAGAGGCAGGGAGGAGTACAATTAAATAAACCCAGTAATGTAAAACCCAAACTGCAGGCAGACAATTGAACACAGTATCCCTGGGTTTGAACACAGTATCCCTGGGTTGATTTCAATACAAAGAAGGTTGAAAGAGCATTGTGTTACAATCTAAGCCTTAAGAGTATGTTTCTTTACACTCATATCAAAATAATAATTTTCTAATGCAGGAAAGAAAGCAGTTCAAAGTCCCAGCTGAAATATGACTGACATAGTAATCACCTAACCTTGGTCTCTGTTAAAAGCTTGATGGACTTTGTTAATATTTATAATGTTACAAAGAATTAGGCCTCCATAAAGTGCTTACCTCATTTTGAAATGGGTACAAAGGCTGATGTTTCTTTTCAAGGAAAGAAGAAACTTCTGAAATATCTTGTCAGCTCTACCCAAATGAGGACTACAGAGCTCTTCAGTTCCAGAACATCCTACAGCTACTACTTATCCTTGAAGAAAGTACTGCCAGTGACACTGTACTGGAACTAGAACAACCCTAACATTTCTCTGTAGTAACACCATGTTTGTTATGAATCAAAACCATTTTACTAATGCTAATGTCAGAATTATCTCCTGACACAAAATCCACAGTATTTTGTTTCAACAGCTGTAAAGAATTAATTAACTCTCACCAGCTGAACACCTCTCTTATCAATAATATTTAAACAAAACAGTACTGCTTATACAAAGTACAGACAGCCCTCAATAAGAGGTCAAATCAATCAACTTATAAAGACCAGCTTATCAAGTACGTGCCAATATACTGTGGGCACCTTATCCTGAAAATGTATTAATGGCTGCACGCCAGTCCTATTTCAAAGAAAGCTGCCATGCAAGTCATAACTAAGTCCTCCTCATGATCACAAACATGCAAATTCCTTAACTCTTGGAAATGTCTGTTCAGAATTTAAGGGGGAAGGGGGGCAGACAAAAAGCAAAAAAAAAAAAAAAGCAACCAACCCATACATGACTTATTTTCTGCCAAGGGCAAAACCACCAGGCATTCTCCAAATGGCTGCAATGACTCTGAACATTTTAGAGGACGATGTTCAGGGCATACTCAGCAAAAAGCCACTAAGAACTCAGAAGTCAGAGAGCTTCCACAACAATGATAATAGCTCCTTTGAAAAACAATTATCAGAGCAACTGTGGAGGAAAAAGTGCACATACATAAGCAAATAGGACTGGACAGAAGAAAATAGTTGGCAGAACATCTTTAGATTCAAATTGGCAAATACATTTCCTTCATCTTCTTCATTTCTCTCCAGCATTTAGTAACCTGTAATGTATTTTGCATCTTTGTAGTATTGCTCTTAAATTAACTAGGATTTACCAAATGTTATAAGTACATATTCTAATATTAGATAACTTATTCCAAAACAAAGTTAGTGGGTAATGAATATTAGTGGGTAGTTTTGCTATCACTGTAACTAAGATCTGGGAGAAAAAAAATAGCCAAACAAACCCAAGAAGAAAGGCTTTTTTGTAACCATAACAAACAATAGTGAGGTTTTGTCTACATATGTCTTTGAAGGTCGTCATAACAGGCCATAACAAAGGAATTGTTATCACCTAGGCTAAAATCTGATGAATTGTAAATAAAGATAACAACTCCTTATATTTGAGCTGAAGTACTTATGCTGGAAAAAAGTATACATCCACCATCTGGCGCACAGTAATTACAGAAATTAAAACCACATTTCTGTGGCCTGCCTTTAACAATTTTTACTGATACAGTAATACTTGATCTTCTTAGGGAGCATAATCTAAACTCATGCTGTTAAATGATCATAAGACTATCCAGTGCATGGCATAAGCAGTTCATTAAGCTGGAATCTTTAAAAACACTTGCTCCTCAGTACTAACGGAAAGAGTTCCCGTAGGTTCACGTCACGCCGTTCATTTAATCCACAGTCAAGGCAAGTTAATTTCACACCTGCTGAGCGATAGCGTGATGGATGGCACCACAGCAGGTCATTAATTTTGTTTCCTTTTGATTAATTTCACACCATACACTGGACAGTCTTTTGAGCTACGATGTCTAAGTGCAGGGCTTAATGCCTGCAAAGGGCTAAATCAGGTTTTGACTGCTCGCCAAAAGGCAAAGAACCCAGATGTGATACAAGTGAAAGGGAGCTTCACTAGGCTTGGCACTGAACTCTGACATGGCTACAGGTGTGGCAGGACACTCTCACCCAGCAGCATATTTTAAGTGTGTTGCTCTTGAGCATAGCCATAAAGCAGAAATTCTGGTTATACCTTACTTAGAATCGAGCAGGTAAAGTCAGCTTTATTTGCCACAGAAACCCTCCCATCATTTACTTACTGATGATGTAGCTAACAAGGTATAAAGATTTACTAAGACTACTACATTTCCTGATTTCATATTTTAAAAAAAGAAAAAGAAAAACCAAACAAAAAACCCCACCAAGATTACAAAGGATGAAAGAAGAGGAAGAAAAAGTTAACATTCAAAGATGACAAAAACAGCCACTGTTGCCACCAGAGCAGAAGGGGAAGCTGTGGGTCATTTTGTCACTCTGTAGTCAGTGAAATCTGGGGCCCTTGGAGGCCTCTGGACGCACAGGAGAGGGTCCAGGCACAGCAGACAACTGAGCTGAGCCAACAGCTCACAGCTGAGGAACAGCCTAATCTCACCCCACTCATCTGACTGCTCCAAGGCACTCAGTCTCACACCCCCCCTTTGTGCTACATGTGCCAAATCAACAGATCCCTCGATGAGCTGATTCACATCATGAAAACAAAAGAAGCCTTTTTCTTACATTAGCTTTCTGCTTGTTCCACAAACCAAGCTGTCTAACAGATGGGTCAGGTGCGTGTCAGAGCTAGTGAGGAATGAAAAGGAGAAATTGTATCTTTTGGTAGCAAAGAGATGTTGAGCTTAGCCCTTTTCCCCTTTTAGGGAGTGATTTAAAGCAGCAGAGCCAAAAGCCTCATCCTCTCTATTGACTATGGAAGGACCTGAGCTTCCTAAACTCAGATTAGGACATGCTTTTATCCTTTATTTTCCCTTTCTCTGTGCACGCCAATATTCTACAGCACAACCAATATCAGGGAACCATTAATGCCTGTAATTCATTCAAAGCTTTCTCTCTTTTGTTCTTACTTCAAAATAGCACTTTACAAAATAGTATGAGCAAATTCTTAGTCTCTATCTGATCATGAAGAATAGTTTACAAAACACGAAAGTGCTCATGCACTCATGCAGCCATGTAAGAGAAACTATTGCAGTGAAGTCAAAATAGTGGAGAGAGTGACAGGGAAAATAGTTTTGTGATTTGACAAAAGGAAATGACATGGGACACGTGATTCAGTATGCATGGCTTAAATCTCTCAGAGTGACAGGCTTAAGTGAGGAAGACGAGCTATTCTGAATCCATCTGTGCCAGCAGACTTCTACTTCTCCAACCAGAAGTCATTGCCCACTCACATCTGCCCATGGAATTAACCTCAGTGTCCCCTAGACATTACTGCAAAGTAAGCAGGGTGATAATTAATCTGTTATTTCAGCTACAAATCTGCTCTTGCTGTTTTGATTAGCATAGTCCAGGCTGGATAGACTGGCCTTTCCATCAAGATTGCAGGAATCTCTCCTACAATCATCCTGTTGTCCTCTTCTGGTTCAGCACACTGACTGACATCATGGCTTACTATCAAGTACTTGATCAAAGGCTCCGCACAAAGCTTCAATAGATGCTGATTTGATGTGCTATAATGGTTACCTGTTTATTTGCCAACATGTAATTTTCAGCATGAACTGAAAAATTTTACTGTCAACTCCTATAAAGAATCTAAACACAGGATGAACAAGAAGCTGGATTAATAGCACTTAGCTATTGAATGGGAGTTCAAAGTAAATTATCTCAATCATCAGAAGCTGCAAGCTGGATTTTGTGAATGCAACTGCCATTGCTGGCAAACAGTTATGACAATTCTGACAGTCAGGAGCACCAAAGGAAGAGCTTCAACATGATTTGCAGCAGTTGTTGTTCTTGCTCATCGTCATCACGTGGTTCCCATTATGAAGGGGAAAGTGAACATTTCGGTCCTTTCCCCAATTACCCAAAACACAGTACAAAAGAAGAATTTGTTAGAGAACTAGTTTTTTAATGTTTACATTTTTGGGTGTCTAGAGAACACCTGGGTATACTTCCCTTCATATGTCCCAGTTCTAAGGGGCTGCTGAAGAAGCCATTCACTTTCTATCCAAGATCTCTTCGTAGCTGAAAAAAACCCAAACAACAAAACCTTCCCCACCCCATTCCAAAGAAACCCCACAATCCAAAACAAAACAACCCCCCAAAAACCCAAAACTGAGCACCAACCAAAATCCCTAACTAAGCCACACAGGTCACACTTCTCAACCAACTAACTTCTTATCCATCTCTGAAAATGGTGGTACTTTCAAAAAAGAGAAACTTAATCTGCCTGTATATCATTTGAAATTAGGAAATAAGCCCAGCTCTCAAGACAGGTCTTAAATTGGTTTTTTTCCATCTCACACAAATAATAAATAATTAAGATGAAATTTCGCATAAGTGCATAGATTAATGCTTACCAAATCTCTTCAATTATTACAGCAATTCGTGAACTTAAAATCTAAGTGCAATAAAGAATGAATTTGAAACTGCTATATGTTTGCATATATTCATTATACACATCACCACATGTCAGGCAGAATCTCTGAAGGTGAATCTCAAACAAGTGATTACCACTGAAGCAACATGACGGAGAATAAAGTAGACAAGTGATATTTTTACCTTCATCCTATCTTTGTCCTTAGAGGAAAGCATTCCCTCTAGTGCAGGAAGGGGAGGGGGGGAAACAAGAAAAGCCTAGAAAATTAAAACATGTATTTCCCCAACACTAATGACCCACTTTAAACTGTCTTATGTAACTCAAAAATGAGATTATATTTGCGTTGTCATGGATTTAATCTTATATTTTTCAGTCTGAATCATATTAGAAGGTTATTTACCTCACCTGCCTACCACAGTTTTCTGAACTTTCTCAGTTTAAGAAATCCAATCCCTCTCCATCTTATCAAATTACTTAAATAAATAAAAATAGCAAGCTTGGTGAGGTAATTTTGTACTTCTCTGAACTGTACAAAGTTTATACAATCTGAAGCTATGTAATTATGTTAAATACCTTCTACCTTCTTCTTAAATTTTCACCAGTCCTGGAATTCCCCCACGTGTGCTCTTTGGCGTGTTCTCAAGCATGCACATTGAGCTTTTCCCCCTGCAGTGCTGGGAACACAAGCCAGTTCTTAGAAGCACTGTCATTAAATGAAATAGTCTTCCAAAAACAAGCAGAAACGGGTCCACTTTGGTAACTGTTCTCTAAAAATGTCACATAAAACTTAGCATTCACAAATCTCTTTGCCACTCATGGTTGTGTGGATGGAAGAGAAAAAAAAATGTTCCTTCTAGCAGAAAATGTTGCTGTGTACCAACTAAAAGCTCCTTTGCACATTAGATGGACATTAATACAAATTGGAAACACCACATACATGCAATAAAATATCCATATATTTGTCAAACACTATCTGAGTAACAGGGATAAGATCTACAAGGCAGTTAAGTCAGACTTCCAAGGTCCAGTCAAAAACATTAGGGTAGCATTAGGTTAATTCTCCTGTGTTTCAACAATACAAACACATCACAAACAATATAAATGTAAACATCAAGGCTTCCTTCCTTCTTCCTCAACCATTAAAGAAAAATCTCTAAAAAATACCTCCCAAATAGCCTCCTAAATCCAAATGGCTTCCAGAATATGAAAGGAAATTCAATAGGCAATATTGTCTATCTCTAGAATGGTGACAGTAAAAAACTCTGCATTTTGATCTAACAAGGTTCTTCCTAGAGCCACGTTCATATTAGTTAGGTAAATGTACAAGACATAAAATAAACCCACAGACAGGAATACGCATCTATAAATATGTACCAAAACCCCTCTGCTTTCAGACAATCCATTTGAAAATTATTACAATCCAGCAGTTAATGTAGATGCACAAAGCTGCCAAAAAGATCACTTACAGCTCTGAGCAGAATGTAAATGATCTTGGAACAATACTGTAGTACCAGCAGAGAGGAAAACAGACACCACTTTACTGACACTACCACAGACGAATGGATTTCTTTACTGTTTAGTCAAACCTAATGAAGAGAAAAAGATGGGCAGAGACAGAGGAATAGATTTTCTAACATTATGAAAATACTCATTCCTCTCAACTCACAGGGGAAATGTGCTGGCAAACACATCCTAGAAGTTGATACAAAAAGCCTTTCTCTTTCAAAGTCTGTATCAGTGGGCTACATTGATTTACCTTTTTAACAGCCAGGATTTGACAGATAACCTGCAAATAACTATTTAAGGCGTTATCTCAGCACATTTCAACATCCTGAGCAGTCCATTTGCTCTGTAAGCTACAACCATGAGGGTCCAGCACGGACTATCCTACCATGGTATCCTACCTGAGCCTTACACCTGTGCTCCACTGCCTGAAGGGGGTAAATGTGTACTTGAGCCACGAGCATGCAGAGGACATCAGTGGCTCTGACTGCAGTGGGGACACACCAAAATCCAACAGCTGTCACTTCTGCAGTGGCTGGAAGTGCTCAAGGCCAGGCTGGATGGGGATCTGAACAACCTGGTCTAGTGGAAGGTGTCCCTACAAGGGGGTTGGAACGAGATGAGCCTTAAGATCCCTTCCAACCCAAACCATTCTGTGATTTTTTGATTAATTCTATTATTAGGTCTGGTCTTAAAGAGAAGAACAGCTCAAGCTACTAGCCTGACAAAAGAAAGAATAAATTCTTTCAATAACATTTTCCTCAGTATTTCAGAGGGATATGATATTTCTTTCTGCAGCTTTTATCACTTAACAGTTTCCAACTTAGGCTGTTATTTTAACAATGAGAAAAGTTGTATCCTACAGTTTGGACTCAACACATGACTTGAGGTTCAGTTCTGAAAGAAGCAGCTTAATTACAAAAAGACAGTAGTTAGCATGGATTTACCGGACGTTCCAGAAGATAGAATTTTAAAAGTTGTCTAAATTAAGATTTATTTGCTGCCTTGCTCTGCTCAGCTTTCCTACATTCTAACAGACCACTGAAACAATATAAAGTATCAAACTTGCATTTTCTCCATAATATTTTCATTTGTTTATCCTGACTAGCTTTTTTTGGGAGGTATAATGATAGCCTTAGATGAGATTCCCACACAAACATTTGAAATAATAAAGCCAAATATGTTATTGCAATAATATATTGACCATATTAGCAAAACCATAATTCTGGCACAAATAATCCCAAGGGAAAAAAACATCTTCAGACCAGGACAAATTACTGGACATTTGTGGATTGCCCAGTTTTTCAATGTGCTACTTTCATTTTCTGTGGAGTCAAAGCTTGTGCAACATGGGCAGTGAGTCAGACCTTCAGTAAAAACACCCTCAGTCATTACAGACATCCTGAGGTCACTTGAAAAAGCCTCATCAGAAGAAAAAACCAAGAAAGAGGATCTGTGTGGAAGAGGTATTGTTGTGACAAAGAAAAAGATGCAAGATCAACTGGCCTTCTGAAGGCATGTGCTAAGAAATCAGTGCTTGAAATCATCTGTTTTCATAAATAGGTAATGAGCAACCCAATAGAAAGGTACAAGATGAACTAGAACCTATTATTAGCTGATTATGACAAAGGTTCAGCACAACTGCATAGATACCATTCAGAGACTTCATCAACTCTGACTTAACTGTACAGAAAAAAAAAATCCATCCAGGCTTGTTGGGTGGGTGGAGTGGGATGAGGAGTCCTCTTTTAGTCCAAAAAGCCAAGGAGTTCAATAAATAAGGACATTTCCTAACTGGTTTAATAAAAAATCAGGTTACAGGAACTGAAAAAGAATTTCAGAAGAACACTTTGTGGGTTGGGAAGGAATGCATGAGATAAAGATTATGTTTAATGTGTGTTAAAAAATTTCAAGTCATATGGTGAAATCTCATCCCTGAAGATCAAATGTTTGGAGCAAAATGAAAAAAGTCATTCAGAAGTCTGGATTAAGATGGAAATCATGCTTTTTTTTGCAAGCACAGCAGAGGATACAGAAAGCCCTTCTCAAACACAACTGAAATCCAGCTTGAACAACCGCAAAAAAACCCCACACCCTCCAACCCAAATTATGCATACTTAGAATTGAGAGATTCCCACGACATTCTAGATAAATTTTAATAAATAAGGACCCGAACACTGTAATAAACTGGACAATGGTTAGCAGTGCACTGAGGCACACACACAACACCAAGTCAGAATATATTAGCAAAACCAAAAAATGTATGATAATAACATTTGACAGATTTCTTTCTCTCTTTATCAAATGCAAGGATAACAGAGCTGGTCAGTACAAAATAAAAAAGGTTTTAATTCTGCATTTATGTGGCCTGGATGAACATCTTTGTCCTGAGCAATGGGCTTCATCCTCATAGTACAGGCAAGGGAGACACTGTAAGGTTGCTGCAGTAATTTCTGTCAAACTACAATGCTGCATCAGCAGCCTTTTAAATTAAATACCAAATTTTAGTTAAAGAATAAGGTGGGTGGCATAGTTAAAAATATTCTGTAGCTTGTCAAAGGGCAAGAGTACACCTTCATTAAAAAACTCTTTTCATAATACACATCCAGAATCAATAATGTGAAATCTGAGTTGTTTATCACGAATTTATACAGTGAAGAGGCTTTTTTTTGTTGTTTTTAAATTTGGATAAACAAACATAAAAGTGTATATTGATAGTAGGCAATGGAGTTCAAGTTTGCCATATCCACCAGGAAAAATACTCAAGGGTAGAATAGACTTGAGTTACAAACAAGAGCCTGAATACAGCCCAAGCCAATTCTAATGAACCAGACTACTCATGGTGGATGGGGAAAAAAGTCCATTCTTTAAATATATGGGATGAAGAAAACTTAGACTTCAAATGTAGGAGAAAAAAGAACCCCTGCTAGTTAACATATTTTAAACCTCAAATAATGAGAAAACAGATTATTCAGATCTCCATCTAACCCCCTTCTTAAGTCTAAAATATGCAAAATTGATGTAGAACAGTTTTCCACATGTAGTTACAATACTATTTTTCAAGTACAGCTTTTTAAAAATGAAACTTTTTTCCATTTATAAGGCTCACAGTTTTCTTTGCTCTGGAAGTGGCCACATACATGCCAATATCTGAGTATGTAAGAAAGTGTTCCTAGACGTGTTTTAAGTAATGCAATAGTGGCATTCTGTGACATTATACAGTGCAAAAGCTATGCAACCGGTGCATGTGGAAACTACGACGCCAGGAAATGAATCAAGGTACAAGGACTTTAAAGAAGCTGAACAGAAGCTAAACCTGTTACAAGTTTTCGCTCTGTATCAGCCAGTACAGCCCTCAAAGGAAAGTTTAAGTGCACACTCGGGCCTCATTGTGCTGGTTTCAGTATACAGAGCCAGAGGTTTAAAAAGCATCAACTCAAAAAGAGCTTAAGTAAACTGCAATATGCCTTTTTCACCGGCACAGAATTTCACCCGCTGTGGTTAAACTCTCCTTACATCACTGTAAAGATCCTTCCACCACAGACCTGTGGCAACACTGAATCCCTGCTGATAACAAATCAACAGAGCTGCAACTCGCTTAACTGGATGTTCAGGAGCCAGGTGGGATCAACTACTGAATGGGAATTCCAAACTTCCAGTGGGAAAGTACTATTTCCACAGAACTTCATCTCAGACACAAATACACAGATATTTTTAATGGACACCAAGCCCTGGAGCATCTTCCAGCATAAAGCTCCTCCTTGCTCTCTCAAACATTCTCTAACTTACCCTGGGGAGGATTCTGCTATAATAGGTCAGGTTAAAGTTACTGTAACCTTTTCCTCAAAGGAATAATGAATAGTCCTATTAAGTTATCAATCCAGAACCCAAGGAGAGTCACTTCAGACGATCAAAGACTCCACAAAGATTCAGAACTGGGGCCAAAACCTGGTATCAATAAGCTGCCTGAGAGGCCTCAAACCACCAGGATGTACATTCATTTATAGGTCAAATCTCCTCGCGAAACCAAACACTCCTGCAATTCATTTCTCACATCATTAATACAATCAAAAGTTTTTATTTTACTGATTATCCAATTTCTTGAACATATGAATGCCAAGCTACTGAAAAAACTCAGGGAAAGAATTCCCATAAGAACTACAGCTTATCTATAAGGAGCACAGTTTATCTTTCTCTTTCAAGAGAAGTTAAGCTATCAAAAGAAAGAAAAAAATTTTTTTACTATTATTGTTGATTTATAAACAAACTCTATTGGTATTTAAGAAAATGTCTATTAGAAATAACAAGTTAATATTTTATTTAAAACCATAACCATATTTAAAGTATAACCATAAAATACAGCAACTTGATTACAGACTCTTAAAATTAGACTAAGTCTCCAAAAGTGGTTGATTTTATCTATAGTAAAATAGCTGTTAGCTTTATCAGAAAAACCACTGTAGGCATTCTCCTCCTGCGTGCTTTTTTGCAGTAAGGTAAAAGAAAAGTAGCTGCATAATATAGATGTGAAGTGTAAACAGAATGATACTGCATTTCACCATGTTCTTGGAGGATCAATAATCCTGATAGACAAACTGCATTTCATGAGAAGAAATTCAGGGAAGTAAACGGCTCATTTTTACAAGAACTTAGAAAACTAAACCAATATGCTAAGGGACTAATTGAAACAAGGTAGCTTTAATAATGTGGTCAAATATCCTGTAAAACCTAGACCGAAATCTCAGTGGTAAAGACTGAGAAATCTTTTTTTACTGCTCTACAGCATGTTCCACACCCTTTTCCTATACTGTCAGACCAGGAAACACTGATTTTGTTGACAAAATCTTGCCAAAATACAGGGGTGACAATTCTTAGTTAAATCTAAGAAGAAATAAATAATTAAATAGTCTAATTTGGCTACATGTCTACTCAAATTTAATGCTCAAGATCTTAACTTAGTTTTACTTACAGACAGCTTGAGTGCTTCAAAAGCCTTTCTCAAACAACTCACTTTGCTCAATCCTCCAAATATTTTTTCAGACTTTTCCTGATCTCTCCGGAATTTTTTTTCACAAATCCCTCAATACAGGTATGTGTTTTAACATTCTCTATCTTGTTTTCCATCAACACATATAAACTGAGATATTTTCATTTTTCTGCTCTTACTCACTGCTTGCAAGCAATGCCTCTAAGACCTCCACAACCCGTGCTTCAAACCGGTGCCTTATTTGGACTGCTTGCCCACTTGGATTTTTTTTTAAGCATCTTATTTCTAGCCAGGGAATAGTCATTCATTTTGAAGCCCCTCCTTATGCCAAAATCACCTCTGAATGTACTATAGGTCTACCATTAGCCAAATACATTTTTATCAGGATTGTGAGAGTGTTTCAAAAGCTAAGATACTGGAGGGTTTTGGAGGTGTGCCTTGATTATTTTGTGTGTGTGTGCCCCTGTGAAATAAGTAGGGAAGTTTGTATCCACATACAGAGTATTAGAACCTCCAGAGAAACAGTGTTGCCAGCTCCTTTATCTTTACAGCAGGAGTTTGCCATATAGGTGTGAAAATTCCTATGTCAAGAATATTTCATGTATTTCCTAGGCATGAAATACAAATACGTCTGTCTGTCTGCTTAGTTTCCCTCTTTTTGGTTTTGTTTTTTTTTTAGGGAGAAAGCTCCTCTGCCAGGAGGCTGAGAAATTCCCTGATCAAGTTAAACACCCAAACCCCCAAACAAACACACAGCAAAATAACACTCTCTGCTTCTAGAGGAAGGGGGCCCATTTTTAGGTACAACTCATACTAAACACAAAACATTAAGAAAACTCATCCCGAGAATCTGAAGATGACTAATACCTGGTTGCTGCTGTCTGAGGAATGTTTACAGACATATTCTATGTTTCCTGTATTTATTGCTACTTTAATTATTAAAACCAGAAAGGTTTCATTACTTCAAGACAAAAATGGGCAATTCAAACATAGGGAGAAGCCAATTCTAAGAAAAAGGCAACGAATTAGAATGCCTGATAAAGAGGTGTAGTGGTGCAGCACGAAACTTTCTTGAGCAACTTGGAGTTGGTATTTTCACTCTTCTAAATCTACAATATAGAAAATGAAGTGATTGCACAAACTGTACTTTAACAGGGCCTATCAAGAAAGATTCATATAAATTATTTATAGCTTGTTAAGAGGTAGATTATCTGTTCAAGGATTTTTATTATGAATACCATACCAATTTTCAAATTCACTGAATGAAGGAGTTATGTTATTTTTAACTCATCTATATACTATGCAGACAATGTTTATGTGTCTAATGAAATGTTTCAGATAGACCATCTTCAATCAAAACACATTTTATGGTTCATTTTACAAAAAAGAAGGTCAAAATAGAAGAGAAAATACAAGTTTAGTTATGTGGGTCCTTAAATACTTGAAATTTTCTTCCAGGTATATTACGTGCATTCTGCAGAGTTCAAAAACTGCATTGAAGCTGCATTGAACAGTATTAGCTTTCTGCAGAAAAGAAACAAACTAAGAGAAAGGGTGAGAACAGCAAAAAAAAGAAAAGAGAGACATGAGGGATAAGACACAGCATTTCAAACTCAAGAGAACTACTGCCCAAGGGAATATATGAAGATACAGAAGATTCTTATTAGTAAAAAGGTAAAAATGTGTTAATCCACTCTGGTCACACATATAGCAGACAAGAGAACTATGACACAATGTAGTAAAATCCAAGTGTTCAGTACCTTCCAATGGTCAAAAAACACCCAGTTCACAAAATATAATCTTGGGCAGGAGTGGTAATTCCCTGCAGCTTGTACCTTTTATGACAACTTAGAATCATAAAATCTCTTAGGTTGGAAAAGGTACTTGAGATCGAGTCCAAGAGTCTACACAGCTTTTAAATACCTCCAGGGATGCTGACTCAACCCTGGGCAGCCTGTTCCAAAGCCTGACAACCCTTTTGGTGAAGGGATTTTCTCTAGCATGCAATCTATCACTTGATTAGTAGCTATCTGAGAATGCCTTGCTAGGACCTCAATTCAGGTTAAATAAAAAGCTGCACCAGTCACGGTGCACGTAGGAAGGGAGGAACACAGCCTTAACAGGCAATGGAAAACAAGCAGCAATAAACTTCATTACCTAACTCTAACAAGAGTGAAAAGAAAGGTTTTAGTTGTAAAACTATTCTAGGGAAACATAACCACAAGGAATACATTTTATGTCAAAAATTATATATAAAGAAATGTAACAAACTACATGACCCGTGAGCAACAACCAATAGAAGTAAAATCAGGTTCAGCCTCCTACTTGTAATCTAGAGAAATCCCTTTGTCTGAAGGACAAGGTCAAAAGAGGTGGTTGATTGCTTTCAAAGATTACAGGATTTTATCAGGATGTAAAAATCAGTAAGACAAATGTCAGCAGGTTAGACCAATAATCAAGGTTAAACAGTTTGGAATGCCTGTGGGATATATGAAAAAAATACAGTGAGCTAAGAGGAATAAGAGGTCCTTGTGAGACTCAAAGGGCCATGATCACAAGATTCTTAACTCATACAAACCATAAATAATAAATCAAATGAATCACAGCATTGACTTAAGCTTTCCTCGTGGAAAGGACTTTGCTATTTAGAGTACTGTAAGAGGGAATCCCTGTCCCCCAAACTACTTCCTCTTTGTAGTTTCACTGCAGTGTCTCCTTAGCACACAAGCTGCCACACACGGATGAAAATGCCATCTCTTTAGCAGAAGTTTCTCAAAGGACCTGCATCCTGGCCTGAGTGCATGCACAGACCTTGGACTTGAAGGATTGACCTGATTAAAGCAGACAAGACTTCTCCTTGTGGGAAGGTAAGAACAAAACCCCACAAATTCATCTCAAGACACCTGAAGTATTCCAGCTTGAGTAAAAGAATAAGGCTATCCTCTCTGACAAAAGTCTGTGTTGTCACAGAAAGCCACTGCCTCACACCTGGGAGGCTGTGTCAGCACCTGTGGTGTCAATTCTTCATCAATATGGTGGCTCCTCCTCAAATGACATCCAACTTAGAGGGTCTATGTCATTAACCAAAACCCTCCACTGAACTAGTGTAAGTTCGTACAAAACTCTACTTACCCTCTCTTTGTAGACATAAATTACAGTAACTTATCAACTCACAGGGACAAGCAAGAAATAGTAAAAAAAAAAAAAAATAGGGTCAAAAGCAATGGAAATCAAGTCACTACCAAAACATGATCTGAATGAGATTTATTCCTCAGAGAAACTATACTTCATTACATTATAGGTGTGGGCTCCTCAGGAAATGAAAGTTAAATAGATAAGGAAGCCTTCAAAACTTCAATAGTCTATGCCAATAATAAGAGGCTTATAGAGGAAAACAAGAGGGTTTTGAGTGTGCAGGCATACAGAGGGTTGCAAATATAAAATTCCACTTTTTCTTCTGAAGAAGAACAAAAGATTTGTTAGGCTTTGGTGTTCTGTTTTTTGGGGTTTTTTTTTAAGTTCATGTGTGCATGTGGTACATGAAATACAGAGAAGCACGAATATGAACTTGGTAAAAGTAGAGAGGAATAAAGAATGACCTTATTCCACTCCAAACAGTTTAGAATTATTTTGAAATTGAAGATGCAGTAATAGCAAAACTGCTTGATTCCTGAAAGAGTTTCCACTCATCAGATTCCCAGCTGATTAGCACTGTGCAGCGTGTTCATTTCCTTAGCAGATGCTTCCGATGTTTTTCACCAAGAATTGCTGCTGGAGTACTCTGGTTCCAAAACAGGCTAAGCACAAGAGCTCTGCAGACACTTTGGGAACGATGTGATATAAGTGAAAATACTATCACAACCTGGCACTTTGATATTCATCAGTGTTTTTCTTTCCACATCTACTTAAAAGAGTGAGCAAACACGAAGTCAATCTGTTGGCAGATAACCATAATGTTTGCCACTGGATCTCCCTTGGGACTGCTCTTCCTAACAAAAAACCTGAACTAATTCTCCCGTTCTCTCATAAAACTCTAAGTGTCCTTTATATCTCAGTCTTCTCAAAACATGAACACTGCATTCACATGAGCCTTCATAACACCTACCACATAGCTAATAATCAAGTTGCAATACCTGCTAAGGGCAGTTAATGTCAATGACTCCTGAAGTTTTATTAAAATTTTGGAGTCAAGATGAGGAATGAAATTGCATGCTAAGCTATTTTATCCAACAGAAGCAAAAGCACAGTGAACTTGTTAGATTATGGCAGTATACAATACCACAAACATAACCCAGCAAGTAAAATTAAAAAAAAAAAACTTCAAACTTGAAGGGAAAGGAGTGGTGCTAATAAAATTCCTCGTATTATCTGAGGCATAGAAATTAACAATACAAAGCTTTCTTTTTCTTTTTTTTTACAAGGGAACAGAAGGGAATCTGGTTGGAGGGAGATGACTTAAAACTGGAGAGCAATTGTCTTTATTCTAAGTCATTTTAAGAATTCAGAACACTTCATTATTTTGCCAGATTCTATTTCATGAAGCAGATTAAGGATTTTACATGATTTGCACCCAGTGTTGCTGGCTGCTTCCCAAGTTTTAGGCAGTCTAGTTTGGGGAGCTTAGACAACCTGATCTTCTTATATTCAGCATTCAGTCACTTTGTCTTTCAGCATCTTTTCAGTCCAGGCTGTATAAGCTGCCTTCCTTCGGGACAGCAAGATGGATTTATCACCCAGAAAAGAGGAAGCATATGTTCTTATTTAATCCTTATTCTGTTCGTACAAAATAAATCCATATTCTACATAAGAGCAACAGAAAACAGTCTGCATATGTTAAATCACGAAGAATAGACATTTCTTTCAGTAAACATACTGTTCCATGGGCCATTTTAAGAGTAAACTACTCCCTACATCATCCCAGACAGGTAAAGAACAGAAAGCAGAAGCAAAAGTACCTTGTATGCAAGAAAACCACCAGGAAAAAAAAAAAAAGGTGAAGTGTTTTCCCCCTACTATTAGGCTTAGTACAACCAGCAGTAATTATGTGAACCGTGGGTGCTGCAGTAAGCAGAGTTTCTCATGAAGTACAGTCAGAGTCATTAGACAGAGATCAAGAAGGAAAAAGGTAAATCACCCATTCAGACGAAATTGAACTTCGTGTCCCCAGGCAAAATGGTTTCAATAATATATAAACCAAGAACGAACCAGCTCCTCCTTTTTTGAAAGCTTTTTATGAAATGGCAAAATTATTCTGAAAGAACTGAGATCACCTCATTGATTTGGGAGCAAAGACATACTCCCAGCCTAGAAACAACTTTAAACGCTGTCCTCCTGAGGACAAAGATTAGCAGATGAGTACCAGCGACTCCCTCCACCCTGCTTGCATTTTCTACACACAAAGCTGTTTGCTGAGATAAAGCACTTGCACAGCACTAAGTCAAAATTCATTCCTGTATTTAGGATTATGAGTCATGCTGTTGAAAAAGCCATCATACTATTTCATTGGGACAAGGCGACAGAGCTTTTTAGACAAATAAGACTGTATAATAACATGAATCTCAAGAGTGAGCCTTCATTTAAAGAGTGTTCTATTCTTGCTGCAGTTATCAAGAGAGATTGATGTAACAAGATCTAGTGCAAGAATCGAGAATTCATTTTCTCAGGTTTGCTGACCCCAATGACAGAAGGAAAAATATGTTCTCAAAAGATGAGACTGATACTATACCATATCTGGAAAAGATGGAACCTACAGACTCTTAACAGTGGGGAAAGCCTCTACCAAGATTTACTTCCTCAAAACTGAGTGACATTTATTTCCCCCCTAAATATGCTAAAAAGTAACTTTGCCTATAACAGTTGCTGAAACTCAAGACAAACAATATAATACTTGTTCAATGTAGGTCCGCATACCTATGCAATCCCATCAGGTCAGTCATTGCTTTTGACAGAGAGAGAAATCCCTGCGCTCAAACCACAAGGTGATGTTGAGATGTAAGAAATACCGAAGCTGGCAAATAAAAAGCACTGTTTTTTCCAATCCAAACCTCAATGCACCTCTGGCAAAAAAAAAAAAAAA
>VZRV01001893.1:793666-1033123 GCA_013398115.1 Falcunculus frontatus | reverse complement strand
GGGCCAGGCGGGGGCGGGCGGCGCCGGGGAGCGTCTGCAAAGTGCCGGCCGCGCACGGGGGCGCAGCGCAGCGCAGCGCGGCGGTGAGGGCGGCCGGAGGGAGGAGGGAGGGGCGGGGGAGCGCGCGGGGCCGGAAGCGCCTGTGACAGGCCGAGGCAGAGCGAGGGAGCGTCTGCAAAGTGCGTGCCCGGGCGCGGAGCGCGCAGCGGCGGCCGTGAGGGGGAACCGCCCGGGCGCGGCCACGGCCACGGTCGCGGGTGTGGGCACAGGCCCCGGGCACGGGTGTGGGTACGGCCACGGGCACCGGGCACTGGGCACGGTCACAGCCGCCGCCCGCTGTGGTGAGTGTGTGGAGGCGGCTCCCGGCCTCTGCCTCCCCGGGCTCGTCCCCCTCCTGTGAGGGCTTCCCTCGGCAAACCCGTCAGCCCGGGCGCGCATCCCGCCGCTGGCAGCAGTGCCGCTTGGCCCGCATTAAGCGGACGCGTTATAGCAGCCAACACGTTTCCTAAGTATTAGAAACAGGTATTTGTGTCTGTTCATCCGCTTAGGCTGTCTTTAAAACAAGCTCTACGCGCCACCAGAAGTTCGCTTCTGAGGGCCATTAGCGCAGAGGAAGCTGGTGTGTTTTTGCAATGAGGAGATGACAGTGTTTTGTAGTGGCGAGACAGTCTCTCGTTTAGCTCGGCTTCAGAATGGTCTGCTTTGCCCAGCCTGCATATGGGCTCGTAGAGGCTGGGTGACATCTCGTGGCCAATCCTGCTCCTCTGTAGCGATAGAGCCTTCTTTCACAAGGACAGCATAAAGTAAGAGACTGTTTCTGGTTATCTCCACAACCTAATATAAATTACAGAAACGTAGCTGTAGGTTATAATAAGATGCAGAACTCTGATCAGTATCTGTTGCAATATTCATCACATGCCTTGAATCATCAGAAAATGGTTACCAAATAATTTTTTTTAAAAATCAGGTAAATGGGTATGGTTTTGGTGACAATGGACAAAAATCCCTGCTGGTGTTTTGTGCCATTCCTATGGGGTTTCTCCACACAGGACAGAAAATGATGATGCTACGATGCTTGCTGAAGGATACTTGTCTGCATCCACAAGCATCTGCAATAATGCTGGGCACTTTGGAGTTTCGCTTTTCAGCCAGCATTGTCCTGTGTTCCTGCTTGGAAACGCTCACTGGCATTTAATAAAAGGTTAGGGATTTGGGAGTTTTACGAGGAGCTGAGTGATCAAAGCCTTGGACATCCTTCTATGTGAGATGGGGAACTTCTTAAATGATCTGCTGTGGTTTGTGGAAAGGGCTCTTGTGACAGGGAGACAAAGCAGGTGAAATAACAGCAACTACAGCACTTTCAGTCTTTTCCATTTATTATGGTTTTAATTTGTATAGCTCATATACAGGAGCTGACCTAACATTGCAGTCACTTTTGAGTTTGATATGTTCTTATATGTAAATATACAACAGTGGTCTCCTAGCAGAGCTCTCACCAAAGGGAACAGTAGCCCTTGCTAGCTCACAGTTCTCAAGCTGGGTTGTACCAACCAGATTCTCCACTGAGGAACAGGACTTTACACTACATATTCCACTGTATTTATATCTGACGCAGCAAAATGAAAAAAATATGGCATTTATTATCAAATTACAGGCATTGATTAGGGAAGTGAAAGCTGCATAGGTGAGCGGGCTCCCTGCTCAAGGAATGTTCCTTGAGAAAGTTTGGAAAGGTTGGATTCTTGGATCATAGCGAGCAAGAGACTGAAAGAAGAGGAAACATAACCCCCTGCAGTGCTGAAGTATCAGGAGAATCTGAGCTGACCACTAACATGTTTATTCCTCATTTTAGTGTGTGACAAGTAAGCCACCAGTTATTCAGCTGTAGCTCTGCCAGGCCTGTCCCACATTGAAAGTTCCACCCATCTGCTTGCTCATTCCTTGACCATGGGAAGAGAGTGGGTGGAGGCCCCAGGAGAGGCTGCTTAGGACGATTAAGGCCTCTTAATGCAATCGGGACCCTGGTGCTGGCATCTCATCTTGCCTGTTTGCATCTCTCCAGGACTCCAGATATTGATCCCCTGACCCTTGGTGCAAGGAGGAATCATTACAGTAGTAATTAAAGTGATTAAAGAAGATGGTTGGTACATCTGTTGGTTGTGTGAAACCCCTTAAACACTGTATAAAGCTGGGACTGAGCATCTCAGCTGTACCTGTTGCTAATGGAGAACTTTTGGGCTACTGTGAGGCCTGTGCTATAAAGGAGGGAAACAATTGTGGTGAAAACATTCAATATATCACCTATTGATACTGCTTTCTGGCTTGGTTTGGTGTCCAAAACTTGCAGGTACAGCCCTGCCCTGAGTGGATGACAAAAACTCCTTGGTGAGATTGAGTGCCAGTCACAGCTTCGGAGTACTCAGGCAGCCGAGGTACAGAAGTCACAGCTCTCCTGACTTCTGCTCGCTTGCTGTGCACTCAGCATAAAAGGACAGGAATAATCCTAAGAAGACCTTGAATACAGTTGGGACTGTCTGTGTTGTAGGACCAATTCTCTGGCACTTTTCTGTACTGAATTTTGGAGAATTCTGATTATGGACCAGCAGTGGTTGATAACATAAAATTTAAATGCACAGAAATCACCAGTGCTAACTCCAGAATTGCTTAACCTCACCTTTAAAGCAGGGTACTTGTTGAATTTTCCATCTCTGTTTGTTCAAATAATAAACTACTGTAAGGCGGAGAAACGTGACTAGAACATAGAAGAACTCTGTGATTATCCACAGGCAATACCTCCATAAACCTTTCCCTGGAGAAGTACATGTCAGAGGTGTTCCCTTTTGACTTGTAACACTGTATAACAAAATTACAGCACACACATAAAATATGGTTTGCCTTTCATAATAGTAAAATCTGTTCTGGTGAGTTATATATTATTATTAGAGAATATAGATAGAGAAAATATTACAGAAATAGAAATCTCTTTCTGGTGAGGGGGACTACATGCAGCATTCCTGCCTTTGTTGTGGTTCATACCCTCCCTCTCTGTGTCAGGTAGACAGGCACGGTGTTACAACACGTTATCCTTGTATCACCACAGCAATAAAGCACTTGGGATAGGCTCTAGAGAGAATCTGCTTTATAATCTGCGTCTCCTTCAAAGCCCTGTTGCCTGGTTTCTGGAAGGACTCCATCCCTTTATGCAGGATTTCTTTCCTTCTTTTATAACCCCCCCAGTATGCTCCTCTGAAAAAAGGGTTCTTAGCTTTGCAGACACTAAGTGGACTCTTTGGTGGCAGGCTCAGTATTGTATTTTTAATGTTGAACAGGACTTCAAAATAAAAAAAGAAGAAGGAAAAAAACAGGAAAAAATGAAATTTGAACCAGAGATAAGATAAAACAGACCTTCCTGAAAAGTATCTTTGTCTGTTCATTGCTAAACAAAATAATCATGTCTTGAGTATTCCAAGATATGCTTTTAAAGCTTTCTGTTTGATGTCTACCTCAGCTTTATTGATGGAATTGAATTTACTGCAAAATGATAACTGACTCAAATCACTGTGCTAGAGATCAGAAAACTCATGTGCTCTTGTTCAAGAATGTATCTTGCTTTTTTGTTTGATTGCTCTGATTTCTCAGGACCTCGTCTACGCTTTTTGAAATGCAGTACAATACAATTCTGAAAAGCTGAAATACTATCCAATCCTACTAATATTCTGATCACAAAGTGAAATCTTGAAGAGTCACACTCTCTCTCTCTTTTGCTTCTTAGTCACAATTTGAAGTTGTAGAATAACCTTCGTTTAACTTTGATTAAATAGCAGAAGAGTAGGTAATGGAAGGTGTTCCTGTTCTTCCCCCATAATCAGACAACTGCCCTGTTTTTTAACATGAGTAAGACTTTGCAGTTAGGATTTAACTGTATCCCTCCTACCAAGTTGTTATGGATAGTAAAAAGTCAGATTTTCAAAAGGTATTATAAACTCTGCCCAGCTAAAAACAAACAAACAAACAAAAACAACCCCCCCCCCCCCAATAAATTATTGTTTGAGTCTTGCTTTTGAAAGTTTTATTCAGTTCCCTGTTCATAAACTGGGCTATAAAATTTTCCAGCACCAGAGAACATTAATCTATATTCAGATCTGCTCCTTACCACAGATACTGTAAATAGAAATTGTACAAGTATTTCCATTAACTTTGCACTGAGTTATCAAGCAGGAAATAAACTCTTGGCTTTAGGTACCCAACCAGACATTTCTAATAGGTGCTTAGTGTGTCCAGTAAGTGTACTAAGGAGCTCCCCATTTGCAGGAAATTGTTTGATTTTTTTCAGATATCACACTAGCATTTCAGTGCAAAGTGGCATGTAATTGTAAGATATCACAGGCAGAGTACAGATCTGGTAGAGCTGATTTTCCACTGTCTTCTTTCCTTTGTCATAATTAATAAGAATGGCCATACTGTTCATCCGCCTTGCACGGGTTTGAATGACATCTCAAGGTGCGAGGTACGCGCTGTGTTCTCATCTGAATGCAAACTGAAATACCGTCATGATTTATTTTACAGATTTCATTGGACCTGGGAGAATTAAAAATTTCCCAGAGGAGACAAGTCACCGGCCACTCATGGAGATTTGCCAAAGACATTGTGCAGCAGATAAATTACTGAGGAATAAAAGGAGAAAGACTGAGGAAGAACAAAAGCAGTAAGAACAGAGTAGAAAATACGGATGAGTTATATGTCTTAGTGTTCACCATGGAGGTAGTAATTTTCTACATTTTCCCTCCAGTACAATCTTTATGAAGCTATTGAAGTAAAATGAGCAGTACCAGGGCTTGATGGTATTTGCCCAAGGGTTTTGAAGGAACTTAGGTAGGAAATTTCTGAGTGGTTGTCTTTGTTGCACTGTCTAATCAACCTCTTTTTGTAATTATCAGAACCATGAAGTTCAGAAAGGTCTGTAGTGGTAACTCTGAAAATTGTGAATAGATGGCTTAGTCTGGCTTCTTCCCTGATGAATCTACAGAAAATGTACTTAGGCTGTCTATAGATAGCATATGTATAATAGGTAAATATCTATATGTGACCCTCTTCTTTAGAGGTAAACAATAAGCTCTCAGTCATTTGAAGGAGCTGGTAAGCATCTCTCTGATCTGCATGGTAGTCTCTATTCAGATCTCAGTAAAGTTTTTCACAAAACCATGAGCAAACACTATCATTAAAGGAGTGAGATTGTCTTGGGATGTTATAAGATGCTTAAAAAGTAGAAGAAAAGATAAAAAATAGAAATAGGAGTATGGGATCACTTCTTGCTGTGGAGGGAGTTTGAAATCTCTCAGGACCTTGTTTTGCTACCTTACTTTTCAGCATATTTGTAAATGGTCTGGAAAGGGGAGGAATATTGAGGTGACAGTTGCAGATGATATAAAATTACTGACGATAATAAAATCTAAATCTGATTGCAAAATGTTGCAGAAGGATACTGGGATGCTACGTGACAGGGAAATGAAACAGCAGATATAATTTAGTGTTGGAAGTACTTTGCATGATAAATGCAAAATTACATTAGAAATGAAAAGTGACTGCCTATATAACCAAATGGACTTTTGATATTACTAATCAGAAATGAGATTGTGAAATTACTTCGAAGTGTCTCTGAAAATAGCAGCTCAGTGTTCAGCAGTGATCAAAAAAATCACAGAGCTGGAAATTATTAAGAGAGCATTTGTGAACAAAACAAAACATCCCTTTGTCTGTATAGATCCATGGTACAGTCAGATTTGAATCTGTCAGTTCTCTTTCCCTACTTTAGAAGATATATGGTAAAGCAATAAAGGATGATAGGAGTGATCAGAGACTTTGAATGACACCATCTGAGAAGAGATGAAACTGACTAGAAATTAGAGAAGGGGGCAATTTGGGAAAGAGGTGATAAAGATTGACTAAAACAAGATTATGAAATCACAGATCACACAAGGATGAACAGGGCAGAGTTGTTCAGTGTTTGACACAGCAAAAACCCCTGTGTCACTCAATGAAGTTTTGAATAGTGGATTTCAAAGAAATAAAATTAAATACTCAGCCAGGCAAAATCTAAGTTAAATTGTAGAATCTACAGGGTTTTCTGGAGGCCAAAAGTATAAAGGGATGCAAGGAGTAATCACATAGTTTAAGGATAAGAGGTCCTTTAGCAGCTGTTAGATAGGTAAAGATTTCAAGATGCCTCTAAGTCTGACTGATAGGAAGCTGGGAAAACATTCTGGAAATGTTACTCTGCTGTATCTCAGATGGAAAAAAAAAAATAAATCTATCTTTCCATATATTCACTAATTCTTTACCCCCAGTATAGCCCCAGGCATTTGTGGCTGTTCTTCTTCATATCACAGAACTGTGTGTCATGGACAAAATCTGGAAAATCTTGGTAGTGAAAAGTCAAATTCCTTATTTTTAACTAATGCATGTCCTTAGTGTTACAGTGTGGTTGTGGCCAGTGTAACAGCACTGAATTTGGAATACAAAGTATCTGGTTGGATCTCTGATACCTTCTCACAAGCGTAACAGAGGGCTGCAGGTCAATGCCAAACTGAAATTTTTGTTAAGAAGAAGTTCTTTTTCATCCTCAATGTTGTTACTTGATACCCAAAGAAAATACTCGGAGCCAAATAATCCTTATTTTTGAATCTGGTTTTGCAGTTTGAGCTAGGATATCAACTGTTCAGCATCAGGCCTATGCTTTGAGCAACGACACATCTAGGAATAGACTATCTCCTACAAATCTCCAGAACTTCTGACAGACTTCACAATCTGGATATTGCTGTTGTACATACCTGTAGTTGTTCTTAAGTGACCCTTGATTGTTCTCTTTTTTTTTTTTTTCTCTGAAACTTCTGAATTTGAAGCTCAAAAGGATGTACAGGCTCAGAAATGTGCCTTATCTTTACTCTTCATTAACACTAAATGCATTATCACCCAAGGGTGAAGAAAACAAGTCATATAGGCAGTCACTGAAATTGGCATCTCTTTTTTTCTCAAGTGGCCAGGTGACATTTCACTTATGGAAACTGTTGAACAACAGAGTTAACAACAGGTTTAGTTTGTTTTCTATCCACTTAAGAGAGAACTGTTGTTCCTATCTTGGCAATTAATATTTGAAAGTGGGAGGCATTTGATGTATAGAAGACATTAAACCGAGTCTGCTTTATAAAGCTAAAGGGGAATAATTATAAAACTCCATGAAAAAGGAGACCGCTTTCAGCAATTTATGAACTGTGACAAGACTCTCTTGCTTCAACGGGTGGTAGTTGAAGCCACTGTTATTAGAAACAAACTCAAACTGTGAGATTTACATCATCAGTTTTGAACACTCTTTTCTCCTCAGCCCCTCAAATGGAGGAAGTCTTATATAGGGCACCGATTCACATATTTTCCAGCACGATGAAATTATTTGCAGTAAGACTTGTCTGTTATTTACAAGATGGGCAATAAAAACGGGGTTCGTGACCATAGAATTACTACATAGAAGAGCTTGCTTGTGGGCTTCCAGGTGGTTACACAGATCTAGAAGGTCTCCTTTCATCTATTTTAAAAATTGAAAAGGTTGAGAGTCCTGTGGTCAGTGAATTAAAGGCTCATGTGTATTTATATTGTTGTTTGGTGCTATTTATAAAAAAAAAAAAATCAGGCTGGCTAAGACCTGAACAATACTGAGCATATGTTTGCAATGTTTGATGGTAAATGAAAGTTTTGGTGGAATTTTAATTGCTAAATAATAAATTAATTTTTTTGATTGCTCTGAATGATGTCTCCTTGGAAGGGATTTAAAGTATCATCTGGAAAATTTCAGTCTGATTTAGGTGAGAATCTTTTAGATGCTTGCAGTTTGGAACTGCTGGTGTTTTGCAACTGTGGTCCCATCAAATTTGTGCAACAAAGACTGGGTGTGCAAACTTCCAAGCACTGCAAAAATCACAGAGGAATTCTCATCCCTCTGGAATTTCAGTGACCTCTAAGTCTTTTCGTGTTGTTATTGAGCACTTCTGGATTAGGATTCCAATTGCAAAAAGTGGAAAAACACCTTTAATTTTATGGTTTTTTGAGTTCGGTGCTCGACTAAGCAAAAATTAGCCCAAAGTCAATATTCACTTAACATATTTAGAATTGTAAAAATACAATGTAATTTCTATTTAACTCTTAAAGTAATTTTTCAAATTAAATATCTTCATTATTTGCTAGAAGAATTATCGCATCTTCTCTGTCCTACCACCACCTTCTCCTCTCAAATCTCTTGTTATTTTAATGTACTTTTACTGAAAGAGGGTGAAGACCTTTTTACAAAGGATTCTTTCTACAGTGAGGCTTAAGGAAATCGCTAACAGGCCAAGATCCCAGACTATTCAGAGTCTTGTAAACGTGACAAAATCCAACTTGAACTGCAGTCAGAAAGGAACTGGAATCAATTGTGGAACATTATGCAATGAATTTACAGCAGTTTGTCCATTTTAATGTTATTTCTGCATGAAAAGTCTGCTAGAAATTGGGCAGATACTTTTTCTTCTGGAATTCAGGTGTTCTGGGAGTTGTCCAAACACTGAAATAATCCTGTATATATATTTTTTTTCTCTCTTTGTCATTGTTATAAACCCCACCCCCTGCCCCCCCCAAAACAAAGAAAACCCAATCTCAAGAATATTCAAGAGGACAGTCTCCAAATCCATTTCTCACATCACTCCAGTCTTTGACCCATACCAGTCCCTGTGGATGGGAATCATTTAGAGATATTTAGTTGCTCCTGGAGGTACATCCCAATGTTAAGCAGATGCAGTCAAGCTCTGAGCTTCCTAGTACAACTGAGAGCCTGGAATTTTAATGTACTCCTAATTAGGTCCCTCGCTTCAAATGACTTTGCTCCCTGGTCTCCTTACACATTCTGGAATATACTTCTCATAGGTAGTTGTATCTCCTTAGACATTTTGCCTAACAAGTATCAGATGCAGGCAAAGGTTGTGTGTCTTCATCGCAATGTGTGGAGCTGAATACTGACCAGTTTTATAGCTGAGATACTGTTTCAGCATTAAACTTCTAAGCGCCTTTTGTTATTTGTTGTTAGAGAAGGATAATTGCACAAAAGCTTTCAATGCAGCTTCTTCAGCCCAGGCTGGAGAGGTGTGAAACTGAGAGTTTCAGGTTATAACCCCACGACCCTCAGCAGCCTCACATTTGCACATGGTAAAGGCCCTAAAGGGAATCATTTAGATCTTAATAAGCTGGAAAATGTGTCTGTATAAGGCTGGCAGTGGATTACCATTAACATATTGCACATAACCAAATTAAATATTTTTAGGTTACTTATGTAGTTTAGGAGAGTAGCAAGGGATTTAGGATATGCCTGCAGTTTAAGAAAATCTGGCTAAATAACATATAAATTAGTGTTTGAAACTTATTTTTAAAAAAGTCATTAGGAGCTAGGGTTATTGACAAGTGACAAAAGAGCCAGTGTTGAAAGAAATGCCCTTTTGTAATGCATATTACGGGGAGGTAGATCAATGAGCTATGGGTTGTTAGCAGGAAAGAAGGTGTTTTTCATATGCTGGTTCATTTACCATTAGTCATTGCCAAAAAATACTGCAGTTTGAGTTACATCAGTCTGTCAGATCAGGTAGATGAAATGTTAACTTTAATATATCTAATCCTGCCCGTGCCTGCTGAAGCTGGGGTGGCAAAGGAGGCTTGGTACCAACAGTGTAGCAGTTACCGGTTACCTATGAGCTCAGACAGGTGTAAATGCAAGTGATTGTGGCAGACATAAAGCGGAGTTCAAACTGGCTCTTCCTCCAGGAAGAACACGTCAAGTGACCACAGTTTTACCCCACAGGCTCAGATGCTCTGGGATGCATCAGTGGGTCTTTGACAATTTTCTGAAGAGCTCTGAATTGTTCATTCATTGTGAAGTTACCCAAAAATAGTAAAGTCCCTTCTGAGAACATACACACAGCTTTTAGTTGCCTGTTTTATACCAACATCCCTAGATTTTCATATCACTGAAATTCCTCAGCACAACTCACTCTGGTGAAAAGCTCTGTACAAAACCAGCTGCTAAAATAGAGAATAATTTAATAGCAAATTCTGAACAAACGATATTGACCCTTGTAAATATGGCATTTCCATTTTAGACAGCATATTTTTTTCTAAATGTGTATGTACTACAGACAACCCAATGCACATCATATTCAAAACATTTATTTTAGATTTGCTTTCATGGAAATGAATCATAAATGTACTCATTTATATGTACTTATTCAAAAAACTCAGAAACTTTTTCATTTTCATGTGCTTACAAGTACAAACTTACAGCAGTTATAAAGACCAGTCAAGGCATGTCTGTCCTGCTGCAAATGCAGAATCTCCCTCTCTCACACAGCATATTTGCTGATGTTTCATTTTATCTGTTTTTAAGCACTTTATAAATACTTACACTTTGTTTAGATTAATGTATCATAGTTAATGGATATTCTGGAAACTACTAGTTCTCTTTTTCCTCTTATGTCATTAATTCCTTTGTTTTCACTGTAAGGTAATCACTTCCAGTTGCTTCCATTTACATAACAGAATAATTCCAATCATTTTTGATCTTTCAAATGTTTTGGGTAATAACACATTTCAGTATAAGAGACAAAGCTGGTAACCTTCAGTAGGTTGTTAATTTGTCCCTGAAAACATACTTGGTTTTTTATCTATTACAAATTCCTATACAAATTACTTTCCCTTAACTGTTTTCTGGATATTCTTTCTTGTTTTTCTGCTTCTGCTGCTCTTTCTTCTCACTAATTGAGTTCAAATGCCAGCAGGGATTAACAGCTGACCACTTTCAAGGGAGAAGATGTCAAGTTTTGGACAAAAATAAGGGTTTGAAAGAACAGAAATATGACTACCCATTATGAGAAAGGAAATATGAACTCACAGTCCTCTGACATCTCAATGATTTTTTCAGAGCTAGAGAGAGCTCAGATGGTTTGATGATCTCTGTGGGATATTCTGCATAATCTGCCGTCAATTATGGAAAATAATTACAAAGTAGACTGGAAATAACGTAAACTGAGTTATTCTGAGCTCAGCAGATTGTTGAGCTGTGGGTCCAGAAATGCTAGAATCACAGGATAATGGGATTATAGGCTTTGATTAATTTCCATAAAACATCACTAATGCAGTTTTGGGCAGTGCTTTTCAGGGGAGCTGACATGCAAAATACCACCAGGACATATGAATAAAAGCAGTATCTTCTCATGAGTGATTGTTACCATTAAAGACAATTATTCAGAATTTACTGTAGGAGAGCTGATAAATCCAGGCCATGAACTCCATGACTGTTCCAAATGGCCCTTTAATATATCATCTTAAAATTTGCTTTGTCTTCTTCATTAGTTGTGTGTGAATCTGAATTCATTGAACAGCTTGCACATAACACTTCAACAACGTTAATGACACAGATTTTATCTTCTTCTCACTGTTTCAGTCCTCATTTTCAAAACACAGTTTTGTTGCTAACGTTGTTTTTTTAGTCTTGTTCTTCTTTGGCCAAATTAGATTTTGGGCCTATTAGCTGCAACAAAGTCCTGTTGAATATCAATCACAAGGGAAGGGAGTCTGTCATGCATAGCATAGGAAACTACTGAAAGGATGATAGCATCTTTCACTTCTAGGTATAGGCTGACTGGAAAAGTGGAAAAGAAATGTTGCCCTTATGGGTATCATGGCATAATTGCTTATCACATTGTGAGGACTTGCACCTTCCTCTGAGACACAGTAAAGACAGACTCCCAGGCTTTGATGGGCCAGTAGTCTGATCTGCCATGACAACTCTCTATGTTCTGATATATGTGACCTGTCAGTGTCTATACTGGAAAGATAAAAAATTAAGTTATTGGTGAGTGAAGACTAAGGTATGTGGAAAGAGATTTCTAAAGGAACAGTTTTCAGTTGTCAGTGTGCAGTGAACCACTGTTGTGGACATGAGGCAATAAATGCAGCAATCTAGGTAAAACAATTTACTGTAACAACTAGAGCTCAAATATTTAGCTTTATTTACTTAGTTGTGTGAGAAAGTACTGCTCTAGGAAATAAAGATAAGGCAGCTTTTAGGGACACAAAACTTAAACTGGGGGACTGTTTGGGTTTAGAGTGATTCACAGACTAGTTGCAGTTATTCAAATGGTAAGGATTTTTCAGCACTTCATAGAAAAATATTTAGAATCCAGAAAAATTGACTGGCAAGCCCTCAATAATGCATTTCCTGAGGCAAATGCATAAGGATATGCATGGAAGTTGATCACATAGATGATGTCTAGTGGGCATGGCTGGTTTTCTCTATGTAAGAGCTCTTAAGGGTCTTCGCAATTGGAATGTAATTGCATAGATGACTTGTTTATTTGAAGAGCTGAGCTCCATGAGAACCTGAGTGCTGTGAAGTCCTGTCAGCTCTTAGAGTAGAGTTTTGCAAGAGCTCTAAATGCTAAGCGAAACAAAAGACATCGCTGTTGTAGCTGATTTTACTTTTGAAATGATCCATTCTTATAAACAGAACAAAATAAATCCGGCATCAAATGTGCATCAGGTACCACATTCCTTGAGGACTAGTAGCTCCTGCTAACTACATGAGTTAGGTGGAATGAAGAAACAACAAAAATAACTCCCTGAAAAACATTGTAAATACAAGGACTGATGGACAGGAAATTTTATTTAGGGAACTGCTTTGGTACCCACTTTTCAGAGACCAGCAGGGTTCTAATTTGTCACAAGAGGTTTCCATCAGATGCCTCCTGTTTGATGTGACAGTCTGTTCCTTCCTTTGGCATTGTGGTTGATTCAGTCAAATAGTTCATGCTGCATCCATGTTCAACCATGGCTTCAGAGACTTCACAAACACAGCACCACCATTTCTGGAAAGGCTGAGTACTGAAAATACTGCTTAAGAGGAGCATTTGATTGTAATTTGTTCTAGCAGACACTTGGCTTGATTAACAAAAAAATTTACCTCTCTTCTGTCATAGAGAATATTATCATATTCCTTACAGGGAGCTACATTTAAAATGATAGTAAAGGAGGCAGCTTTACAAAATTTATTTTGAAATGGATATTTTACACATTATAAATGCTCTAGGTACATGAATAATATAAACAGATGCTATCAAAGAATCTGATCTGGTTGCTTTTATTCTTTCTAGATTTTTTCCATCATTTAAATAACAATAAAAAAATCTTTTAATATATTGTTAGACCCTTTTTATTCTTCATAATCTTTTGTATCTCTTTACAAAGATACAGTAAAGCTGCTCTTGCGGAAGTAAATGTGGGTAGCATGGTATTGCCTGGATTAATTGCCTGGGGCTAAGAACTGATGTACCTCTGATTTCAGAATGATGGAACTCGGGGTTTAACTCTTCCACAGATATTATATATATGACCTTTGTCAAGTCAGTTTGGCCATGGTCTAGCAAAAATTTAAACATTTATGCAATTAGAAACTAACATTTATTTACTTTAAGGCGCATCAAGGTGCTAATTGCACTGTGCCTCTGTTTCTCTCTTCCTCTTACTTTTCTGGTTTAGACAACAAAAGCCCAAATGGCCTTTCAGTGTGTAAAAACTATATCTAGCACAACAGAGTTCATGGTCCCTGCTGATTCCAAGGAAACGCTCTTACACATCCTGCTCACTGCACTCCAGTTGACCCTAATGGAAGTGTTTGCATGAATAATTTGAGCTCTTTGTATATAATCACATAGGAAAATTGTATTGCCCTGGGAAAAAGAATGGGCCCTCCTTTCCTTGCAGGATACACATTCTTCATTGTGGTAGGTTTGATCTCTCAGTGTAGCCTTCTACTCTCTGACCTCAGTGTCAAAAAGCTTCCTTTTCGTTGTTGGGTTTCCTTTAACTTGTTCCCAGATGTCTGATGCAACCAATGGCAATAAAAGAAATCAAACAAAGAAATTTAGAATTCTATTAGGAGTTATGGAAACAATTCCCTGAGCTGCCCATTGATTTAAATAAGTAATTTGCCAGAAGACATTTAATGGACTGTTCTAAAAGTAAAATCAGCAACAACAGTGGTGTCTTTTTTGTGTGTTTTTCCTGTCTCATTATCTCAACAAATACATTGTAATAGCACTTTCTTGTGTTATGGATGCACATGCAGTTTAGACCTCTGTAAACCTCGAAGTATCACTTACTAATGAATGACTGTACATGCTAGTTGAGTATGTAGCATAAAATGTTACAGATGTGCTATGAAGTATTTTTATAAATATAAAACCAGAGGAAAAATCAAGAAGTACAAACCAATTTAAAGCTCAGGTAAAATGAGAGCTGTTCTGAATTGTCAGTGAAATTTTCACAATTCTTGTTTAGAAATGTCAATTCTGTGAATGGTTTCTATGGCTTTTAACTCCATATACTAAATGTCACTAAGAATATGCCTGAATTTGGGGCAGTCAAATTCTATAGCAAGAGGTTATCCCGGTCAGCAGTGTCTATTAGTAAAAATCATTATGCACTTGAAGACATGCATGTTTATTCATATATATTTATGCCTTTGGAGCAATAGTGAGACAAAAAGAAATGTGTGAAATTAGAGTAGGCGAGAACAAGAAACAAATTCTTTACACCTAGGCAAATAATTTGCATTTGTGCACCAGCATTCCAGTTTCCTGCCTTTCTCTTGGACCTCTCTGTAACAGGTACTTTGTTGCAGGAAGATTGCATCATTCTCTCAAACTGTAATAAATTAAATGATACCTTGTCAGAGGTGACAGCCACAAGCCTTCTGCCTCCATGTATAAAGTGCTGGAATATTGCTTACTATGGTAATCTTATTTTAAAAATTCATCTAATTCTAGGGTTTTGCTAATGAATCAGTTATATGCATATCAGAAAGAACTGATGCAAGTTATATCTTCAGTCTTACAGTTTGGATCAAGCCCTTGCCTTCTGTTTATTATTTGGTATCCCTAATTTGTTCCCCTACTCCCCAGCTCTTTGGCATGAACAACATCTGAAACAACACCCTGATCTCCTAGAAGTGCTTGAAAATCATACTGGTGTCATTGGGGCCTTCTAAATGAGTAGCCTTGTTGGCAATAAAAAAAAAGGTATTCTTTGTCTTGAGAAAGATACCCCCAAGCCATGATCAATCTAGGAAGTGCTGCTGGATCCATGGATGTTAATGGTTCCATTAGGCCCTGCATTTATGTTGTACAGTGTCCTTGCAGGTCATTGTCTGTCATGTTTTTTTAAAGCAAGCAACATGTCTTTCAAATACAGAAGATTAATTTTGCTTGACAGCCCCAGTTTTTTTCCCTTTCTATGTTTCTGAGGCTAATTCTGACCATCGTGAGTTTTCCAAAATGCACTTTTGATTTATGAAAGTCCTTCAGTTAATTAAACCCTGACAGCTTTCATGTTTTTCCTTTGCACACTGGCAGCCCTAATGTGCTGTTCCTGAGAACATCCACAAAATATAAATTAGTATGGCAACTTCTCTAAAAAGCAAGATACTTGAAATTGCACGTGGCTCCTCTGCAGTTCGACAGCTTTGGCTTTGGATGTGCACTGGATCTGCCTGGGACAGAGTTAATTTTCTTCCTAGCAGCTCAGAGGGTGCTGTGTTTTGGATCTATGACTGGAGCAGTGCCGGTAACACACCAGAGTTTGGCTGCTGCTGAGCAGTCCTTGCACAGGGACAAGGCTTTCTCTTTTTCCTGCTCTGCTTCCTCAGTGCAGACTGGGGGTGTGCAAGAAATTGAGAAGGGACACAACCAGGACAGCTGACCCAAAATGACCAGGGGGATATTCCATGCCAGGTAATGTCATACACAGCAATGCTCACAAACTATGGGAAGGGGGCTCCTGGGGAGGTGGCCATTGCTCTGAGACTGCTGAGCTTCGGTGTACTTGAGGGAAGTGGTGAGTGAGGGCCTTTGCAACATTTGTTTTGGGTTTTTTCTTCCACTGACTTTCACTTATTAAGCTGACTTTATCTGGATCTGTGAGTTTTCTCACTTCTGTTCTCCCTAATCTCTCCCCTGTCCTACTGCTGGGACAATGAGGGAGTGGCTGTGTGGTGCAGCTGCTGGATGTGGTCAACCCACCACAAGAAGGAATTGGAAGGAAAAGACTGGGGAAGAAAATGAGAGCCCTCATCGTTATAACATTTTAGGCTCTGTCTACTGGGTGGAAATACCCATATGTCTAGTCTACCACGACAAGATATCAGAAACTCTTGACTCTCTTACTGTATCATTTACCTGAAGAACTTCTTGTGAAATCCTATTGTGCAGGAAACTACGATATTTATGGTCTGGTTATCCTGCAAAAAAGCAATGGCATCTTAAAGTAAGAAAAATATATGAATGTTGTAGTTGGAGACTAGGAAGAGACTTGAGATAAAACATGTTATATTGACACAAAATCATGCGTTAGATAATTTAAAAATTTTTATTAGTGTAAGAATTATAAAGAAATTTGATGAATGACTTACAGCACCACATTTAGTAATAATAGGAGGTGGTGCTGAAAGGAGAAATATAATACTGGAGAAGGAATAATAGTGGAACAACTCAGTTGAGGTAGTAACCAGTTTTATTTTGTATTTTTGCTAAGAACTATGGGATAAAATGATGTCCCACTGATGGAGAAGACTGAATTTCCCAAAAGGACTTGCAAATGTATGAGAAAGAGCTAAACTACCTCACTTGTAGAATTGCATTTCAATTTAGTAGTATAAAATGCTAAGTCCTGATTTAGGTAGATAAACAGGAAAATGTTTGCTGTCAACTGAAAGATTTCCTGCTCAAAATTCATTAGTAGAGAACACTCAAATAAGACAGGCCTGACTGTATGATGCAGCCCTGAAAAAAAACAGTCTTTGCTGAGTTGAATGAGTAGAGATGATCCATCCTGGAAGATCTAGACACAGTAATATATGCTGTTCTCACTATGTGCAGGTGCTCCTATTTGAGAAGGACTAATTAATGCTGGAATGTAAGCCAGGAAAAAGGCAAACAGTCTAGGATGAAGCTTTTTTATCATAAGAAAGCAGGAATAAGATAACTTGGTTTGTTTAACTTATCAAAGGAAAGGCTTAAAGGAAATGCAGTTGGTGCATACAGATGTATTGGCTGAAAAACACCAGAGAGGGAAAACAACCCTTTAACTAAAAGAAAAATCTGGCATAAGAACAAACTGGGACACAATTACATTTAGGCAGGAAATAACTTCTAAATTCCAGATGTTTGAGGTTCTACACTGTCCTTCCAGGAAAAGTAAAGATGCCTCTCTCCCCAGAAAGTTTTGGAGATGTTCTTTAATCAGCTTATGAAGGGGGTTGTGTGACACAGCTGGCTGATGGCAGGGACTGAATGTGTTAATTTAGGAAGTCCATTTAGCAAGTTGCTATATTGTATTGGTAGTTTCTTCTCGGTGCCAGAAGCAGGAAGCACAGTGTGTGAGGTGTATACAGGTATTTCTGCTCTCACAGAGAGCTGTCATGCTGTCAACATTATCTGTAATGAAACCACCCACCACTCAGAAGGCTCTGAAATGGCAATTGCAATTGTTACAACTCATTCAGTTTTCTGTTGCTGGGAAGTGTGCCTTATCTTTAGTTCTTAGCATTTGGAAGCTTTTAGCCTGATCAACAGGCTTAAGTGAAGTGTCATTTTTTTTCCAGTTTTTCCATTTTTCTGGCCCATTGGACATTTTGAGAGTCTGATATGCAGAATGTGTGAAGCCCATATAACCGGGGAGGCCATGGCAGCTTTTCTATTAAGTATTTTAGTCAAAAATTCCCTTGGAAGGCAGAGTCCCTCTTAGAAAGCACAGGATAAGTGCACAAGGAACTTTTTTCCTTTTTATGTAGTACACTCTTCCCTGAAGCATCACTGCCTACTAATGTTCCCAAAGCCACATCCTCTTAAATACATGAAGAGGGATTTACCTAAAAATACAAGGTGACTAAACACATATACTCTTGATTTACTCTCTTACGTCTGTTTACTAAGTTCAGTTATTTTTGTGAATGCCTTTCAAAGGGAAGCTGATGTGAGGCATCTTTAGCATGACAGACAGGCTTCCAGAACTGACTGAGTGTCTGGGCTAAGGTCTTAGTAAAGTAGTGCTTGGGATATCCTTAGAAATTGTCAGTAGCACTTTAAAAATCCTGAGAGATGTTCTTCTCATGGGTTGTGTGGAGGAATCACAGAAAACTTACGAGTGCATAGGCAAGCAAATCATGTTGTCTCAATTCTTTCCTCTCTCTGCAAAAATTGGCACAGAAGAGTTCTGATGTCCTAAAGTGGTTTATAAAAGGTGGAGCATGTATCTCAGGAATATGGAATATATTGTCTTTGTAGGTGCTTGTCATGAGAATCTACAATTTTTTCACCTGCTGGTTTTCCCTACCAAGAAATCCCTGTGATCAGAGAAAATCCTTTTGCTCTTTTTTTAAATCAATGTCTCATCCAACTTTCTCATTAGGTTAAGCTGCTAATAGTAACTTTTCTTGAGTGGGGGGAGAGAAGTTTTTCTTTTAAATAAATAGTTTGATTTAATCAAGTGGTGTAATTTGGCTAAGGGGAGAAAGAACAGGTCACGCATACATAGACCAAAGAGTTTATTTAAAATACTATGGGTGGCCTTAGTCAGGAAACAGTGCTGAACAGACAGAAAGAAAATTGACTTGTAAATAGGTCTTTGGGAGGTTATAACTCAAGTTACATGTATTATTCAGGTAGTAATAAAGCCTGGAATCCCCATTTGGACATAAATATTTAGTTGTGCAAGGCATTGCACAGGTAAAATTCAGGGGGGAAGGGTCCACTCACCCAATCACCACTTTCCCAACAATCACTTTCCCAATTTAATGAGAAAATGTGTGCAAGAAAGAAACACTGGACTGCACCATAACAATGAGCATTTTGAAACCATTGTTAAGCTTTCTGAAGACACGGTGTAGCTCTGCAATCTTAGTTTCTATACTTTAGCGCTCCATATGTCCTGTTAGTGAGTCATGCCTTTATTTTACAGGAACTAAACAAAATGTACCTCAAAGGATGAGCAGGTGGAAGCATGATGGGTGTTTTCAGGCTCACTATGTGCAGAATTCCTGTTCCTTTTAGGTCAGATTTGCTAGATAATTAAAGTTCGTGTCTATTATCTTTGATTTAGTTCAATGTTTAGCATCCATTTAGGTTGATTATCTTTTTTCAGAGTTTTTCTAATTCCAGGGATCAGCTAACACAGTAAGAGTCAGACATGCAGGGACCCTGCAGAGTCTGATTCACCTGCTCATATCCTGCTCTCTCAATGGCTTGAATGGATATTCTTTTAAGAGCAGCCACTGAGATAATCTGGCAGGCAAATAATTTAATCACTGTCATTCATTTTCTGGCTGCTGAATGTTAAAGGGACAGGTGAAAAATAAGGATGAAAGAAGGTAAAAGCACTGGTTTTGGCTGCTGGTTTTTATTCCTTTCAGCTGCTGTTACAAGGACCTTATTATTTAGTCTAGCAAGTAGGAACTTGTAATTTAGTAGACCTGACAATGGATCATAGATAATCTACGTAAGCAACATAAGGCATCACTGAGAGTACATTCGTCTGTTATTTTAATCAATTAATTCAGGAAAAATTACAATGAAGTAGACCACTCTCTCAGCTTTACCTCAAGTTTTCACAGGAGAGGCATGTCAAGGACCAATTTTTCACCCACCAGCTATTTCTCTTGGTGGACTTTTAACAATAGCTTTAGGTCTTAATTTGAGAATACAAATTCTAGTAAAACAGAGAAGCTGCATCCTCCTTCTCACCACTCTGTGGGCATGGCCCAGGTGAGTTCCTGAATCATTTACATTTAAGTAACCAAGACTGTAACCCCTCTGTCCTCTGCTGGCAGTGGTGGAGGCTGGGGAAGGGTGAATGCAGCTCACAGAACAGTGTGAGGTTAATGCTGCCCTTCTGTTGAATGTTTAGGATGCAGGAATTATGGGACAGAAGAACGAACTCCTCTCTTGATTGTTTCACTTAAGTGTTTCTCTGGGGCACTTATCACACTAAAAAATACAAACCGTAATCCAAGAAATAAATGTTATAAATAAATCCCTGGAGAAAAGTTTTGCTGCCGTTGTCTGCAAATAGTGCCATTATCCATAAATGGAGGGAGCAAGTGGAGAATGCACGGGTGAAATACTCTGTGGTTATTTGATTTTAGTACCTCGTATGCCTATCTGTCCCCAGTCTTTGCTATAATAATTGCAAGGAGTTATTGTGAATGGATCATTAATTGCTACATATACTGAATGCAACCAGGGTAGGGAGCAATGTTAAACATTGATCATTTGTGTGTCAGTGTTTGATGGCAGTGTAAAACCATGACAAGAAAAAAGTGTGGGTTTTTTTTCCCTTAAAACCAGACACAAAGATGGTTGATACAAAGGCATGGTATTAATTACTTGTTGCATGGTACCCCTGTAAGTTCCCAGTTAAAAACTTTTGTTCCACCTGTATGGTACGGAGCTGGCAGTTGCTAATCCACTCTTGCAGATAAGAAGTTATTTTGTGCTTTTCAACTTATTTTTTTGGGGAAGAGGTATAACCACATTATCTCCAAGAAGTTTATTTTGCTGTGCTGGTGGCTCACACAGTGCTGCTAATTGTTCTGTTTACTAAAGCATCTCTAGGCTCAGCATCTGTGAGCTGCTGCCACTGACTGGGTGCATGAAATAAACTGGGGTGATAACATCCAACTTTTGTGGTTTCTAATTTGGCTCATGTGTACTTACAAATGTGCTGTGACTTTATACCTACTCACAGCTGAAACAGTTGTTTTCAGCTGTATCAGAAAAGCTGGTTTAAGTAGGACTGGCATAATAACAACTTCTGGATACAGAATTTTGAATTCACTTCCAAGGTTTTTGCCTGTAACAAACAACAGAGAAAACAACTTCCAAGTGCTCTAAATGTAGCACAGCCATCTGTTGACTTCAGAAATGAGCTAAGTAATGGTGATGTCTTTTCTATTATATGTCTTGGAACCAGAGAATACTTAAATTGCTTTTCTTTTTCCTTCCTTATTGTTTTTTTTTTTTAATTTCAAGTCAATTCTAATACCTGTATTTTGGATTTGAACACGTCAAGAGACACTTCTAATGGTCATTTCAGCTGTATCTAGAAAAGGGCACAGAGATTGGCAAGGGGGGCGATGGGTATAGAGAGGGAAAGAACGAGATTACAGTGTCACTATTCTGGTCTAAAAATCTCCAGTCACTGACTATTTCTTGTCTGCCTCTCCTGGTAAATGTCACAGTGCAGACACTGATCAGACAGTAGAATGCTTAGGAGTTTATTTTGAGTTAATGGGCTGGTGCAAGTTGAAACTGCACAACATGATAAAGAAAACTATTTTTCTTTGCAGAAGTATCAATTTTCACAACGTAGCCACACCTTAGGAAAAGAGGAGGAGAAATGAACTCAATTTGTGGGAATCTCCTATCCACGGTTGCCAGGAGCAAGGAAGGAAAGGAAAACAAGAACAACTCTTATTTGAATAAGTGTGTTTTGATGGACCTTCTGTATCACAGTGACTCTAGCTCTACACAGAATTGATTTACACCATGAAAAGGAAACCCTAGAGACTAGGCATACTTTTATTTTTAGCCAAATGCCCCAAAACACTGTTGATAAGGGACATGGAAAAAGATTCTATATACATCCCATTATCCTGAAGGCAATGAAATATCCATGAGGATAGTGCAGGAGGAACCGTGGCCTGGGTGGAGAAAGAATCTTTCATTCAAAGCCCGTAAGATCACTTCACTATTTATATTCAGCACATTCCCAGAAAACAGACTGAAGGAGGAATCAAATACAGTTTTATGACTTCATAACTTTTACAAGTCTCTTTAAAGCTCTTCATTATTATTCACTCTTCAAAGACAGTCTATGGCATTACAGAGCATTAAAGGAGCAGTCTGGAAAAAGCAAGCTTTGAGAACCAATTACTAGAAAGCAAGACTACAAAATGCACTTATCAGTTACCTTATCAAGACTGGATAAGGATTGATTTGGAGAGGAGTGTCTGCCTTCACGAAATTCACTGCTGATAAATCACCAGACAGAAGTCCTCAGGGAATGTACATGTGACTAAAATTCATGCACACATCATAGTACAAACGATGTCCATGGCTCAGGTTGGTGAAAAGCAGTGTCCTTGTCATTGCTACATCTTCAGCATAAATCAGGGTAAGTAATATCTGCCTCCATACCCTGCAGTTCCAGGTTGCTCCTGAATGCTGTAGTCTCTGAATATTATCTTGTAATTTACTCAGAAAAAGAAGTCCCTAAGAGGACCGCATGATATCCTTATTTCTCCCCTTCTCAAGGCCAATGCTCTGCTTGACAAATTAATGTGGGATATGATTTAACTTTCAGGTTTTAATAATTTAATTTTGTGTATGTTTACAGCAATGTTCTAAGGTTTCCATTAAATATGTATTTATATTCCCCCCCGCCCCTCCCTTCATTGCCCCTTGTTATAGAAGTGTTTGTGACTGGGAAGCAGGGATTGGTCAGTATTGTGGGAGTTGTTCTTGTCATGAGTGGACTTATTTAAAGGAGAGCTTGTCTTGCTATCTTCTCTAAAGATGCCTGGACTCTGAAATCATCTAATTTCCTTTGCAATATTCATAGTTAGATCCTTCTGACCGACCATGGTCTATCCTTAGCTCTCATGTATGTTACCCTGACCTCTGAAATCTCTATTATAAGTCAGTCAAGTGTAATACCTTTAAAGGAAAGTTTTTAATAGTAAGAGGAGTGAGGTAAGAATATGTGTGCATGTGCATGTATGTGATGTGGGAGAAAAGGATCAAAGGAATTAAGTGATATCTGGTCTCCATCAGGAAAAACAAACTCTGCATGACTCAGGAGGTACCTTCCAACCCTTTCCATATTCCTAGTTTGAATGGCAGCTTCATATTGCAGTTCTTTTATAGCAACAAACATTGGCATAAGATTATGTATTTTTCAGCACTAACACATTAACAGCAATCATAGTAGCAGCTTTGTCAGGGGTATGTAGAAGCCTTTGCTGCAGGAAGAGTTGGTACATGCAGTTTGCTGTAGTGACTGATAAATGGATTGACTGAAGCAAGAAAAAACACATTGGGAAGAAAGAATATGTGACCTAGACTTTTATATCTTCAAGCTACTAACAGCCCCTGGTGTGGGCAAGTGGGACAGGGAAGGAAGGAACAAGACAAGATCGGCCCCAGTGTGTACTGGTAGCAAAGCCAGCTGTTGAATACAAGCTCCTTGAGAAGTTTTGCCCTGAGGTTCAGAGCTAAGGCTCTTGGAATGCTTCTAGGTGAGCATGGCTCAGCTTGTGACCTGTGTGATGCTTTCATCTGGCTCACCACGGCTTCCCTGGAGCAGACAGGGAGCAGCTGATGGCGGGAGGGAGCAGCCCACACGGCTGAATCAGCCCCCCAGGCCTGCCACAGAGACAGGAACTGGAGTCTGTTGTTGTTGCGAAGGGTGCGGGGCTGCCAAGCGTAACCCCGAGTGTGTGGGTGAGGCTGTGGCAGGAACAGGATGGTGTTTCTGGTGATCACTGCTGGGAGGGCTGGGGAGGGAGTGCCCTGGGGTGGTAGTGGGTTTTGTGGAGCTCAGAGACAGACATGTCTGCAGATAGGTAAATGGGGAGAAGAGTCTTCATTCCCAAAGCCTTAAGCTGTCCACAGAAGAGCTGAAGGCTGGAATGCTCCCTCCAGTATTGTGCCAAATGTGCTTGAGGAGCCAGTGTCCTTTTCTCCTCTTTTTTCATCACATGGCCCTGCCAGACCAACAATCATCTCAAGTAAAAAGGAGCTCCAGGAGGTAAGTCTTGAATGAACTTTGACTTCATAGAACCACTGGTTATGAGACAGCAATGGATGCTGCCCCTCTGTGCGCACCCTGTATGAAATCAGTGGGAATCAAGGATTTGACTCTGCAGGATTGATTTTCCATGCTTATTACTTTACTACAATGTGGCCAGGAGAGAAGACTCAGCTGTCAGAATAGTTTCTGGAAGGAAGAATCTATACCACTTAGAGATGACTCTTCTTTGGTTTCTGAGTCTTTTTTTGTTCTGCTTTGCTCTGCTTATACTTTCTAAATGCTGGACTGTAATTGTAATGAGAGTTTGTCACACTGGGACAGGAATTTGAGAGATTCACTCTGGATTTACTGAGAAGTTCTTGTGGACACTGTGCATATCCAGAAGAAATAGATTGAGGTAGACAATAAAAGTTGTTGTTCATTAAAAATGTGAATCCAAGACACAAATTGAAACTTCTCCTCTTCCACCTGCAGGCTTGATTGGGAAACTAAAATTGCTGAAAAAGAGGAGATATTGTTCTCTCCTTAACAACAGGATTATTTTTTAATGCAAGTCTCTTGGCTATTTGACAGAATTATTTGGATTTTTTCCCTTAATATTCCCAAAATATTTCTAAATCTTTGAACAAAGGATTTGATTGTAGGTAAGTTTCAATAACAGCTCTGTACATTGTGAACAGCAGCGTAAGCTTTAGTCACACGAAAAAAACAAAGCTCTCCATCTATTTTGGACATAATAGAGTTATTTACAAAGTCAGTCCTAATCCTTCACTGTGTATGCACACAGACACACTAAGCCTACACAGATTGTATGGCCTTGTATCTATCACCTGGCACCAGATCAGGGCTGAACCCACAAAAAGTCACTTGTAGCAACTTCAGTCTTTTGTATAGTGTATTACATAGGATTTGAAAGGCTTGATCTTTAGACTGAGAAAAGAAGGAATTAAAATTATCCTTGTTTTTCCCTCTTTTTCCCCCTCTCCTCTGTCTGCCTCTTTCCAAGGATTTATATTCGGATTGGAACCATAGTGGTTTCATTCTGTCTTCAGATCTCCCTGCTCAAGAAATACTGTGGCAACTCAAAAAAGCATGAGATAAAGTGCTTGCATTGAATAGTGCTATGAATTAGTGATGCATGATGACAATATAGGAATAAGGGGTGTAAAAATGCATGTGTAAAAGAGTAAAAATTTTTTAGTTCTAAGCTAAATCCTTTTTCTTTGTAATTATTTTTTATTTAAACTGAAATTGTTTTAGTTGTTTATTTCATGACCAGAACTTGGTGTATGATTCATAGCACTATCAAAGCAAACAAGTGCTAACTTTGATTACTCCCTACCTTATTAAATAATTTAGAAATCACTTTATTAACTTTATAAATTAAACAGTAACAGTGCCTTCTGCAAAGAGCAAAATCTCTTTAAATTGCCTTTGGGAATATTTCCCAGGAGTTTATCTTTGCTAGTCATTCCATAATGAGAAATGGTCTTTTACTTGTGACCAGCTGCCACATAGAGAAACACTGAAAGCTGCTTCTAACTTTTCCCAAGATTGTTTGTAGACCAGTGACTGAGACAAAAACAGTACTTTTCTCTCTATGTAAAAAATCCTATTTTAGATCATGTAGGCTATATAACTATACATCTATTTTACATAACAAAGATACACATTACCCTGTCACATTTCCTAGGATTCAGACAGCCATCTATCTCTCTCATATTTCCAAAGGGAAATTTTTCTCTGATGATTTAAATAGAAATAATGTGCTTTCTTTTAAGATCACGTTCATCAAGGCATTAAGATTATGCATTTGAACAGTTCCTCTAAGTTTTATATGCACAACACATAATTGTTTTACAGAGTAATTTCAAAGTATTCATTTTCCTACATGTAACACATATTTAGGGATTGTTGTTTGTCTCTTCTTCAGCTGAGGCAATACATGACAAGATTTTTCATTCCACCAAATCAAAACAAAATCTACTGGAATACAGGCAGTGAAAGTGAAGTTTTCCAAGATTGGGAGTTCTATGGCAGACCTTACCAGCTAAACTCCTTCAGGCCTGGAAACCCTTAGAATCTAAGCAGGCAGTTTTTCCAGAGATCTCTGCATTGGGAAGTTTAAGTTCCCAGTTCTGAGTAGCCAGTAACATAATGCTACTGGGGGAAGAGAATTCATATCATATATGAAAAATGTTTTGATTATTTCATGTCACTAGATCAGTTGCATCATCCAAGCCAGACATACATTTCTTTCTTTGGATTCTTCATTAAAATGCTCAGTGATTTTTTCCCAATACCTTAAGCTTGGAATGCTTACATTTAAGCAATCTATTTCATTTAGTACCAGAGGGCTAAGTGCTGATCAGTGGCTTGGTGACTGTGGTCACCTTATGATCTCTTGGTTTCAAAATCTGTAGCTGTCTCTGTGGACAATCATGTTTTTCTTCTCTCCCCTCCTCCATGACCATAGGCAGTGCATGCTCACCCTGGAATCCAAAGCTCCCAGCCTGGGGTTTGTTTTTCCCTACTGATGTAGAATGGGGATGTAACCCAAACCCAAGAACAGGTTTCTGCACTGGCCCTGAAGATCCAACAGAGGTTGCTGATAACAAATTGGGGTCTTTGTCTTAAAGCTGGCTGTTCCCACGCTCCTGTGGAGGTACAATGCTGAAGAGTGGAATTCTGTCTGCTTAGGACAAGGTGCTCTGGGTGTTGTGGTACACGGTTCAAAAGAGCAATAAGTGATTTAGTCTGCCAGTTTTCCTCAGCTGTCAAGAGTCAGACTTCCTATACAATCTGTGGTGAGAAATAGTCTTGACACAAAAACAAAGCCAGCCAGACGTGGTGGTTAAATTAGGCACTCCAGAAATCCTGTATCTCAGCTCCCTAGTTATGAAGGGGAGACAAATATACTTCCCGCAGATTTTATTTCTGTTTGGGAGACTGTATCCCTCAATGCATAGAAATTGCAAAGGAACAATCTGCTTCTGTAGATTGTGCCTTTCTACTTTGCCTTTCTACTGTACTCAGGAGAAAGGTCTGCATTTCAGATTTGTGAAGTCTTCTAAATCTATTTTTAAAACATTTTTTGAGTATGTAATACAGAGATAAGAACTGAGAAATACTCTGTGAATTGTCACTTATTGTTTAAAGTTCTGGCATCAGTCCTGAAGCCTTCATGCAGGCAGACTTCTGGGAAGTGGGAATTTAAGTTCACTAAAGGTAAAAATGGTTCTGCAATATATATTTAATTCAGTTTTTGGGGAAATAATGCCACCTTTCCCACTGTTCTGCTTGGTACAGCTGCTGCTACTGACTTTTAGTGGTATTTTGAGGTGACTTAGGAAAAAGCAAGGAAAAAGAAAATGAAATTGTACATTAAAATTTAAAACAATATGAAGCTATTTACAGTTCAAATCATTAAAAATACATTCAAGTTTATTTATAGAATTATGCTCTCTAATCATGGGAACAAATAGTGTGGGTTTGGGAACATCACGAGACCTGTCAAAAATACAGCCACTGAACAGGAAACAAAAAATCATTCATTTGTAAAATCCACTGTGAATGAGCTGCTAAATCACAACTAAAATGAAATTATTGCAGATTGTTTTGTTTAATAATTTAGACAGATGAATCCAGAAATGGAAGGCCTATTTTCTTTCTTGTCTAGTAGCATAAGTCTGTTAAAAATCCTAATTTTCTTGAAACCAGTGACTCTTGATTGCAGCAAGTTTATGGATTTACCCCTGATTCTTGCTGCTGTAAAAGGAATATCAGCACAAGTGAGTCCAGGTGCTAAAACTGCTCATGCAGCAATGAAAGAGAATTACTGGAAACTGAACAGTTTGATAAGCACTCAACAAGGAGGAAAGACAGGTATAGAAGCCAGCAGCTGCCACACGGAGTAGATGACACGCCTGGATGGGAGGGAGAAACAAATACATTTTCACAAGAACTGAGCCTCTTCCACTGTAGGTGGGAAAATGAGCAGGTTTGTGAGAAAGATGAACAAACAGTAATTCACAGCCTCTACAAATGGGAGAGTGAAAGTGTGGAGAGAAATAGAGGAAGGCATAGTATGTTATAAATTCACTAGGACTAAAACAATAAAGGGACAGAAAAGTAGCCCCCATGTTACACAGACAGTGGTTAAATTTTCTGTGGGGAAAAGAGCTACGGAAGGCTGAATTCCTGTCTGTTCTGTATTTATATCAGCAAACCATCAAAGACTGTTTCATGTAAAATAAGGAACTGAGATTTGATCTTTCTTTTGTTAGGGGGGAAAAACACCGAACACCAAACCACAAGAGACTTCCTGTTTGGTTTATTAATGTGAACCCCCCCAAATTACTACTTATTTCTGTTGGAACAAGCCCACAAGAAATTTGTTGCTAGAAAGGAAGTACCATGGGAATCCCATTCACAATCAAGAAACTAAAATTTCCAGTTACTAATGCAGAACAAGAAGCAGTAACAAGGACCGTGAACACGATGGTATTAAAAATTCTCTTTTGCACGAGGGTTGTCCAGAACACTCTCTCAGAGAAGAGAGAAATTTAATTGCCATAATTCCTGTGAAGTGCATATGACCCAAATGATCGTGTTGGAGTTGCTATTGAGTGTTTCTGCTGGGAGAGAGTTTCATAATTTATAAAGATCCGGTTCCAGTAGCAGCTTTTATGGTTCTTAGAACAGTATAACCTTGGTTAAAGGTTCAAGCAGACATTTTATAAATGTAGAGTGAAGCACAAACATTTTAGTAGGATATGTATAAGCCACCTTTGACGATCCATTTTGTTCCCATTAATACTTGGCATTGAGGAAGGTGAAATTCCAGCTGGTCTGAGATCTGCATTTAATGCCCAGGATATTCAATGTCCAAACTTTTTAGAGGATATCTAATTCTGCAAGCGTTTTACAGTTTCTAGCCAGGCTTTGAGGTTTCCCAGCTCTCTGAAGAACAAACAGTCGCAGCTGGAGGTGCTGAGTGGGGCAGCCCACGTTTACCGGCAGGGATGGGTTTTCCTGTTGTGTTTGATGCATTTGACAGTGACATCTGGTGACCAGTTATTTAAGTGCAGGTGCTTCAGGGCTCCTCTCTGTTCTGCTTTACCTCCACTGTGATAAAAAGTCTGTAATCTGAAGCCAAAGACTCTTAGTGCCCCCCTCCTCTCATGTCGCTGGCTGGATGCCTTTCCAGAATGGATACAAGTTGGACTAGAGCAGCTTAAGGCTTTCATAATCTTTAGTGAGGTCTCTGCATTCTGCTTTCATCCCTTGTAGCAACTCTCTGGTGTAAGTACGTTAAAGGAGCAGAGGAAAATGTCTGAGCACTTGTAATAATCTTCCCACTTATTTTTTGTTTATACTGAGATGCTTGGAAGTAGGGACCTGCTCATCTCTTGTTCTGGTAAACATGACAGAGAAGACTATTCCTAATTTCTAAACTATAAAATTAACCTCATGAAAATGTTGAAGAAAATAAGACCGAGTAAACAGGGAGAATAATGTCCCAGCACTGTTATCTGATATACAGGTGTTTGTTCCAGACAAGCTATTCACAGGATAGGGAGAATGTGCTTAGAGGCACACTTAGGTTATAAGCAACCTTCTCATTCAATCAGCAGTGGACATCCCTTTCAAGGCTGTTCAGAGCCTGTAGTAGCTGCCTAGACTCCTCTCCTGCTCACCAACTCATCTTGCCTGATCCTTGGGTAAAGCTGGGAAAGGAATCTTCCCTTTTTCTAAGTCTAATCGACAAAGTAAACTGTTCATGCACTGCGGAAGGGGAGCAGCTTATCCTTTGAGGCCTCCTTTGTCTTGCTCCTCCTTTTACAAGATGAAAAAAACCAGTCAGAGATACAAGCCTTGACTCCAGCCTCAGATCTCAATGTTTTTGAGTCTGAGATTTGGTCTGGAACAGAAGCATTCCTAAAGTTCAGTTTCATCACATGAACATCAGTTTATTCTTCAAATCAAGATTTTAGTCCGTGTCTGTCCCTGTCCCTGGCACTTGAGTTTGGAAACTTTTAACTTGATATTTATCCCTTTTCCCCTTTAAAAGGGGCAGGTCTGAAGGTATAAACCAAACTTTCCACACATTTTGATTTTTTCTGGAAGTAAATAAACAGTGGAGCATTACCTGTGAGCAGCCCTGGTGATCCTTGCAGGTAACTGCTTTGGCACCACACTGTTGTCTTGCCATTAACCATTCAGCTTTTGCCTTTTTCTTTACTGTCAGCTTCATGTAATAAGGCCCAGACTCCAGCAGCAAAATGCTTGTTTATTCTTGCAGGCCTGGCATTGTTGACTTTCGTTCCATTTCCGTGACTCTGCACCACAGGGCTGTGCAACTCTCCTTGCATGAAAACTTGTTCTCTGTACTTGTCATTACCTTTGTATTCTGAATTACCTAAAACTTCAGTACCATGCACCTTCTTGGACCATCTTCTCTTTGGACCAATGCTTTTATTAAAATATTAAGCAGAGCTGGGATTGGCACAGACTGCAGAAAGATGCCCCTTTTCTTCCCAATAAGTATAAGCAGTTGAAATTGCTGCTTCTTACCTACCTAGTAGTTATTCTTTTAATCTCAATTTTTTCCACTTTAATAATTAATCTCCCTTGAGGCAGTGAAAGCAATTCTCGATTAAGTATATTGAGATTAGTTCCAATGCATTGAGCGTGTCTAAAAAACCAGTTATCTTATTGAAGACTCTACAGATTACCACAATCTAGCGTGATAAAACCATGTGGCATTTTATCACAGTTTTCATTTCGTTCTCTGTCCTAGATTTACTCATTCTATAATAGCGGTACTAAAGTCTTGCAAAATGTCAATAATATCCTCTCACTTGCTCCATTTAAAAACACACATAGTATGTTCTCTTTTTCTCTGGGTCATAGGATATTTCTGTCAAATTATAGGAACAAATATCTTATCTGCTATAGTAGTGATCTTTTTACACCTTTATATGAGGACTATTTACCCCCTTATTTTCAGTTTTGTTTTTATTGCCTGAATTTTTGTAATACATTTGGTGGTAAATGCTTCACTCCCATGAGATGCCTTACTCTTATTCTCATGAATGTCTATCTTGACTAGTTTTCCTTTCATTTAAGATTTGATTTCAGCTTCTTTCATTATTTACACACTTGAATTAGTCTGGGCAACCTTACTGAGTAGTTTCCTCAGTTTCTCAAAGTTTGCATTTGAGAGACAAAAATGCAATAGTAGACTTATTTTTTTGCCCATGTTGAACTTTTAGGATGATATGAAGCAGTTCCTGATCACACCATTTTAAAGAAGTGTGAATGTACCTGAAAACAGACCCAATTGTCCTGATGTGCATTTCAGCTGTTCATTGACAATTCATTCCTAATTAGAACTAGATTTTACAGTCTGGATTTTCAGATCAGGGGCAACATACAGATCTGCTCAGGCCTTTTACCCTTGAATTTCGTGCTCTGTGGATAACACAGCTCACAGGGATGGGCTTACAGACTTCTGAGGCTGTGGAAGGAGTGTAGTGATCCTGAGGCACGTTTAGGAGTGCCACGATTAGGAGATGTGTCATGAAAGAAAAGAGGAGTTAGAGACAATGGCTAAACCAAAATAAAAATATAATTCAGGATGGTACCTCAGATAAGTGTTGTTTGCAGAGACTTGAAGTAGGCCATAGGAAATGCTGGGTGTTATCCATATCTTTTCCCTTGTTTAGGGAGATCATGACATCTGCAGAGAGCTGGTGCTCTTAAGTTCCCAACCTGCTACCAAATAGAGCTGCCAGTGAGTTGAATGGCTGTGATTTTCCACTGCTTTTTCTCCAGCATCTCTCAAAATTGGGGAGTAAGTGGAGGGAGAAATCTCATGCCCAATCTGATTTTCCGTGTTTCGAAAGTGGGTCACTGTGCAGTATTTCTGGGGCAAGAGGAGTTCAAACAGATGAAAATCATTGTGAACATCCTGTGTTTGAGGTGCTTGGCTGGCATGGGAAGCTCCTGTGTCTAGACTCTGCTTCGTGGCTTGTTACTTTATAGCTAATTATTGTTTTATGTAAATTACATGTGCAATATTGAGAGCTGAGTATCAAATGGAAGTTGTTTCCTTCTGTCTTGCTCTTTGCTCAGCACTGCGAGATCAATGTTGAGATGTGTAGGGCAGGTCAGTTGTGAGCATTTACTTTGTACAGAACCCTAGACAGTCAAGAAATTATTGCTTGAAAAAAGGCATTTTGTGTGTCTGAATGTTGAGTAAGTGTCTCTGTAATACAGTTTCTCATTTGAGAAGGTAAAATCCCTCTTTTATAGACTAAAATCTTAACATTTGCTTTATCTAATATATATATTAGGGTTATCCACAGAAGTACCATTCACAGGCGTCATGTCAAGCTCATGTTTCTTTAGGCAGCTGTTTGTGCAGCATAAAAACACCGAACAAACAAACAAGAAGGTTGTATTCAAACTTCTCAGGCTCCATCAAAACTTCATTTACTTACTATGGACTCTCACTGAAACTTTCAGGCATAATACAAATGAAGATAATGTAGTGTGGGTTTCAACAAATATAGAAATTTCAAAATAATTAAGAATGCAAACTGCTGATTAAAGAGTATTTGAAATGCTGTATCAGTTTATGAATCATCTGCCCATTGGTCATAATATACAGGCAAATTAAAACTTAGCTGAAGGATATTAATTAAAGAAGATTAAAAGAAAAATTCTATTTAGCATGAAAGAGAATAGAATTTGCTTATTGTTGAAGTGAAATTCTAACACTTTAATATGTATATAAGCTTATGATGTGTGTTTCACTCATAATTGCAATATGTGGAATCTGAAACAAGCAGAATGTGCTCCAGAATTGGCAATTTCTTACAGGGTTGAGATTCTTCTCTCAGTCACTGCTTTTTGAAGTGGCCAGTCAAATTTAGAGGCTGGACTTTCCAAATGATTTCTTTAGCTCAAGATTCTGAGAAAGAGAAGTTCTGTCTTTATTTATAGTCCTTTGGAGAGATGTGTCCATTATGGTGGGGACAGTTTGTTTCTGTATGGGTTCTTAAATATTACCGTATTTGGTAGCTTTCTGTTTTATAATACCAAAAAATAACTGTTGTTCAGTGTTCAGGAGCAGAAAGTCCCAGGCATTGTATACAAGTACCCATTTGATTTTGGGAGGTCAAACAGACAAACGTGATCTCCCCGTTTCTGTTCAAGTTTCTCAAGAAAGATGGCAGTATTTGGAGCATGTAGCAAATGTGTCTTAGGTCCTGTAACGTACGAATAAAAGTATTACCTTCTGTTGAAGGAACTTTTGTTAAAGCTCCAGATAGTTTATGGGAAGGAAAATCTATTTTAGGAACCATTTGTGCGTGGGAGAGAAGAGGAAATGAGGTCTCTTAGGTATCCCTCCTTCTAACAGCATTGCTGTGAACTTTTCTTTCTGAGAAGAAAAAGATTCCCATTTGTTTTTCATTCAAATATGTTTAAATGATTGCAAAAGTAAATTACGCTTACTAACAAAATCTAATACCTATTATATCCATATTTCAGCACACCAGAGTCAAACTCAGGTCTTGAATGCAATAGATAACAAGAGGAGAAGCTGTGAAATATTTTTAAAACTATTTTTCTACCCAGCTTTTGGCACTTTCGGGACGTATTTTTCATCCTACGTGTTGAAATCAATATGCTAAGATGGGCGAAGTCAAGTGTTACAGCTCCAGTTCTGTTGTGGCTGTGGCACCAGACTCAAGGAAGAGCCAGTCAAGGAGGTTTCCCTGGCTTTGCCTGACTGGTCTGTGCTGCAGCGTGGAGTGTTTGGAGTGTTGGCCTGGGTGTGCTTGGGGCAGAGATCACTTCCTTATGGAAAGATTCAGAAACTGAAGCTCATTTGACTGAGGGTTCTGGTGGCATGGCTGGCTTAAAAAAGGCCTGTTTGTTCCCCAAAAGTATCAGAACCCAGCAGTGTGTGTCGGTGAAAGCTAATGGAGGAGAACCGTCTCTTTGCTCAGGCTGCAGCTGTTCTCTGGGAAAAGCACGTGTGCAGAGGGGCTGGATGCCACTGCAGTGTGGATGTGGGAAGGGCCAGGCCAGCAGTGCTCCTTTCTCTGCCAGGTGACCTCTTTCCCTGCAATGCTGGCGAGTGCTGGATGTGGTAAAAGGTTTTATTGCTGGTAAAATCTGAGAGGAAGAGGAACAACAGACTGTAGTATGCAGAAATGTGTATCAGGGAGTTATCACTCCTTACACTGCCTGTCTGCCTCATTCATTTCTCTTCCAACATCCATATGTTCTGGGTACCTAAACACCTCTTCCACCACAGAAGTGACATTTTCCAGTAAAGGAATCGAAATGCTGAGAAACTGAGGCAATTGTACAAGGTCATACAAGAACTTGTGATTAAACACACAGTTGAACCTAAATTTCTTGTGTTAGGCTGGAGGTCTAACCAGTGCCCCATTCTACCTTGATGGAGGGAAACATCCTGTAGGCATCACCCTCCATAACTTCTGGGGAAGGCACCCCTAGAAGATTAGCACCTCTGCAACTGGTGCTGATTCAGCTGTGGAACTCATTTCCCCAAATCCAGCATCCCTTGCAGGGTGTGAGTTGCCAGCAGTGTACTGAAGGGTTTGCAGTATAGGAGTGTTGCTTTCTGGACTCCTGCAGCTCTTACCTGCAGCAATGTACAGAGACAACAGAATGCCTAAAGTTTTTCCCATTTCTTTTTCTGTGGTAAGAAAGGGCTGAGAAGCGCTGTGAATCAAAAGGTTAGCTCCAATCATACAGCTGGCACAGTGAACTATTCTGCACCCTGCTGTGCTAGGGTTGCTTTGTGCTGGAAGAGTGAGTTGTGATGTGCAGGGACAGGTAAAATGCGTTGCTGCTTCCGAGTGAATGAATGCTAGAAGGTGTGCATATGCATGATTTGGACATGTTTCCTGGATTGCCAAGGAAGGCAATGAAAGAGCAGTGAAGGAGGTCTTTCCTACAGCATTTATGGCAGCTTGGAGAATTCCTCTTCTCTAATGTTCTTAAAATTCCTGTGACCTAGAGCTGGTTGAATATTCACCCCACTGTAATGTTTTGCCACTGAAAAATGTTGATTTCACTAGTCAAGGTGTACCTCTGCTTGTAAGCTTGTCTGTGAAATTCTTTTGAGGTTACTCATTTTGGTATAATTGATGCAAAAATGAAGTTATTCCACTATTCAAATACAGATACTTTCTATGAAATATTTGGAATGCTACAAATATTTGCCTCAAAACAAAAATAGAACATTTAGCACAGAATTTGGAAATGTGTGCTTAATTTTTATGCAATGAAATTATATCCTAAAGTGTCAAATTTTCTCCACAGATGTTAAGTTCTGCACTAGAGCTTCCCTGTAAGTCTAGATGACATCGCTATGTCAACTCTAATAAGAACATAAGCATGGAGAATATCAGGCTTTCCCCACCCTAATGCAAGCTCTGTCTGCAATGCTGCTGTGTTGACATGCTTCTCAGAGCTTTGTGAAACACTGATTTGAAAGGTTTTGGATGTCAAGCTCAATTTGAGGCAAGAAGCTCCATTTTACTTCCTCTCACCAGAAGGACCTATTGCCTATTGCAGAGTAGGAGAATGTACATAACTCAAAATTCCGCAGTGTTCAGGCTGTCCTGACATTTCCTCCCTCCAAACATGAAAAGCTTTGACACCCAGCTCTGATCAAGCTTCTCCTTCTACCAACACTTTGTTTGTTTCCTACATTTAAAATTTATCTGTAGAATAGCACTACAGGGTGTGTTGCATGATCACACAAAAGAGGTAATGTGGTGTAGTGGGAACTCAGTCACATATTTATCAGCATACCTATGAGTTTGATGGTAATGTGTATTCGTCTGTCTGCAGCTTTAGTCAGGAAGCGGTCTCAGATCAAAGTATGTCATCTCTTTAAACATCTTTCAGTTGCTTCTGCATTTGTGAGCCACTCTGTTCCGTTCCAGTTCAAAGAAAAGCTGGTTGTCTTTGACCATTTGTAGTTTGCACTAAAACAGAACAGAATACAATGAGCATGCAGTGACTCTTTTTTGTGCTTATTAAAATGTACAATTTTTGGATGGAGGCAGATGTTGTACAGACATCTCACCATTACAACAAACATCCTCATTCCACTGCTCAGTACCTCTGTGCTTTCTTAGGAGTTTTTCCACCATATTGTCTGGAAAGCTGGGTCCCCTCTGGGTGCTAGAGCCGCTGCATGTGCTGTCTGTTGCATTTTTCATGATCTTCCTGCAGTCACCTTGTGCCTCTCATCAAGCAATTGTCTTTCTCTGTCTCGTTCTGCTGTGAGAGCAGTCGACAGGCAGGTGGTGGGTGCCTTTCCCAACAAGGTGTCAATCTAACTCCCCCATGTCTCACTCACTGTAACGATCCAATGTAAATGTTGTGAAGACATATCAATGTCTAAAGAGCTTTCTGTTCACAAAGTGCTTTGATGCTTTTGAAATGTGCTTTCTTGCTCTCAGGAGACTTCATTCAAGGTTAAAGAGTTTTAGGAGAAGCTTGGAATCATTTGCCATCTAGTTTGAAAGAAGTGTGTATAAGAGCAGTGGCTTCTATTCTCTCCTGGATTGGGCTAGGCTTAATAAAATCTGTACTTCTTAAATTTGAATGTTAATTCTTAGCAGGATCAACCCCAGTAATTCATCATTTAAAATAATGTGAGACTCCATTTAGGTTCTGAAGGATGATTTTAGGGTTTCTTCTGTTATTCTGAAATGTTTTCTCATCATATCTTGTTTTCTTAGAGCTAAATGAAATGTTCTAATTATTCCTTTCGGGCAAGGTTTCATAAATTACTTATTATTTAACAAATCTGGTGCTTGAAGCAATCCCTTCTTTTTTTTTTTTTTGGTACTGCCTTCACAGTGAATGCCACTTTCTCTGGCAGGGGAATCAGCACATAACTCCAGACTTTGCAGTTGGCTTTTCTGAATATCTCACACAAGATTCACAGAATGCTAACACACGGGAGCTCACGCCCCGTTGAATGTGTCTCTTTGCTCTTAGCAGCTGTCTTGTACTTCTGTTTCAGGACTTCTGTATCCATTTTTTTAAACGTTAAAAAGTTTGCACAACAGTGAGAAGGGTACAAAATTTATGTGGCAGCAGCGGTAACTTCAGTCCTAAATGAGCAATTACACTTCCTAGTGAAACATGACCAGCTGGCCCAGCCATATGGGTCTGGAGATTCTTCCTAAGCTTGTTTTGACTGATTTTGAAGGTGTCTCTGAGGAAGTGCCAAAAATGAACAGAGACTTTGCTACAAGGGAACTTTCATCACCTATTTGTTTCTTCATTACAAAGACACATGAACTAAAACAAAGATGGCTGTTTCCCCCTCTAACCAGGGACCTCAGCTGAGTCATTTAATTGAGGTCAATCATTGCCGTCTTGGGTAATGATATGAGGCCATCCCAGGTTGATTTGCCACTTGCTCCATAATAAAAGCACCAGTAAGCGATAGGTTTAGATAAGAGACTTATCTAACACTGCAGGTGCTATTTATGTCTTCTGCAGAGAGCCCTTTGTTCTGGCCTTGCTGTTTCGTCCCAAGCACTTCCTCTGTGTGTGCATTAGCAGCAATAGAAGATGGAACACATCAAATATCTCTTGACAGAAAATGCCTTTAAAAATCTTTCCAGAGAGCATTCACTTTAAATCCCTTTCCTCCCAGTGAGATGCCTGGGAAAGAACTTCATATTTTAACACATTCATCTCTCCTGTAAAATGAATTTTCAAAAGTGGAAAGTTTGTGTCTTCTCTCTGGTGCACCTGCACAGCACTGAATTTTTCTTCAAAGTAACATGCTTGAGGGGTTTTCCCCTGTTTTTAATGTTGCAAAATGCTTCATTTCAGCTGTGATCTGTGCCTTGCCTCAGTGAAATTGCCATTAAGATCCTACTGCTACCTTTTATCCTGGTGGGTCTCAGACACATTGTGAGAGTTGCAGCCTTGCGGGAATCTGGCCCAGAGAGGATGGAGGAGACTGAAAGTATCGATCCTGAAGAGCTGTGTGTTGGCAGCTCTGTAGCAGCTTTCAGTGTTGTTGGACTCATCTGAAAAAATACAGTTAGGGATAATCTTGAGGAAAAAAAAAGTAGTTTAGACCATTTTTGTTTGAATGAAATAAAAATCTTAGGTTAGAAACCAGCAAATTAGTCCAGTAGAAAATTCTCAGTGTTTTTCTGGCTCTATTAATAGATTTGCTGCCTTTCATTAACTTCAATTATTGTAACCATTTCAAAACAAACCCATAGCAGTGGATTATTACATTTATTTCTGGTTCTTTTGGTGCTTAGAAAAATACTTTTTTGGCTTGGTTTACACACCTAAAGATATTAGAAGAAGAATTCAAAACTTTTTTCCCTTTCCCTGACCCTGTTGGAGCTGTTGCTTGCTTATGTGGGGCTGGGGCTGCCATCAGCCAGGGGCACTCACCACATTATTCCTGTTTCCTTCCTGAGTCACTCCTTGAAAAAGCGATGCTGTTTCCTAAGCAGAAACAGGAGACAGTGAAATGGAAAGCTGAAAAAGCCATGTGTGGTTAGTTTTAAAGGACAGCACAAACAGTAAATGAAAATTATGTCCAGTTGTGAACAGAAGGACTGCCATTATACACTTCTAGCTCACTTCCAAATGAAAAATGGCATAAACCCCTCTATGTGCTGATTTGCATACGTGAGGAGGGGGGCTGGCTGGCTGAAAAATCGCCTATCGTGCCCTCCCGTCACTTGTTGAACCATCCAAAGGCTGGCAGGGAGATTCATTGTCGGGGAATGTCTGAACCCGAGCGACTCCGGTGCCGCTGTCCCAGCCCGGTCAAGCCCCTCGGCATCTCGGCTGCGATCTGTTCCGACCCTGCTCCCGGCACAGCGGCGGTCGGAAGAGGCGGGAGAGGCCCCGATGAAGGCCGGTGTTCCACAGGCAGGGCAGGAATTGGGAGCGCGGCTCCCGGCAGGTGTCAGCAGAGCCCCGCGAACGCCGCGGGCTCCGAGCGGCGCTGGGAACCCCGCGTGTCCCGGGCAGCTCGCTCGGGCTCCCGGGCGGTCAGACGGGACACGGGGGGGTGCCACACTGAATAATTGCAGTGCCACAAGTAATCGCGATCTTTCTGTTAAAACATTCCCTCAAACGCGTTTTGACAGTCTACAGGCGAAGTGTTAACAAGCTGCGTTTATGGAGTGACCCCGGCTTCTGAGCTGGTCTATGCCCACTGTAAATGAGCTCTCTAAAATTTCCTGGCATTCTTCCTCACAGTGTAAGAAATGCTGTACAGACTTTAAAGTGCCTACTTCGTGTTTCCCTGCCTACTTATTCCTAATGAAGCGCATGAATTCATAATGTGTATTGAGATAACATTAATGTTCGTAGCCTAAAGCAGGAAAAAGTCAAATGGCAAGTACTTGGCCTTTGCTGATAACTTAGTTGGTTGTAAAGGGAAGGTCAAAATTCATATGCTTTACAATGAATTTCTAGCAGCTGTCAGCTGCTTCCCAAACCTTATGTCACTCTACTCACACGTGATTTTTATACTTAACTTCTAAATTAAAAGATTTATGAGAGTTCAAAATCTCTGTCTGTTAACCAAGCGCAATGACATGATGTCTTTACAGCCCTTTAATCCTTATATATCATCCCTGCTTTTCAAAAGCTGTGTAAACAGTTATGTATTACCTTAAATGTGTCTATTCACTTTCTGTGACCTAATGAGAGCATTTTTGGAGGCTGCACTGAAACTAAGAAATGCTTTGTTTTAAGAGGCGTTCTAACACATGCCTTGATCACATGTTTACAGATGGTTTTAGAATATTCATTTGTTTTTTAACAAGGAAAGCAATAATGCTACCCTGCACATACAATCACAACTGTTGAAACTATTTTCAGAATTTGCTTGGGTGTCTGGAAAGCTGTCTTATTGAAAGGCAAAGATGATGAATAACCACTGTCCTGCATATCTACTTCTGTGCTACAGCACTTTCCATTTGCAGATTTCAAAATGCTTTCTTTTCTGTGACTTGAGCACTTCCATGATCCGTTTCTTTTCTGGACAGTTCTGTCAGACGAGTGGCTTCTTGTTAATGACAGGCAGAGCTGGTAGGAAATCCCCTCATGACACTCTAGAATTTAGGAAGATAAATTTATCTCTTTTGACACACAAGTGCGTCTTACCATTGACCTTAATGGAACATTTCTTCTTTGAATGTATTCGCATATAATAAATTAATTTCTTTTCAGTGTTTCCTTTTCCCTAACTAGAGCAACGGGGAAGCTCTTGGGCATTACAGTGGATTGTCCTTCTTTTCCTGCTTGCCCAGGTATCTCCAGCCATGGGTCATGCACTGGAGTGTGGTACACAGCTGTGTGTGTCTAAATGGGAGGTGGTTCAGAGAGCTCCTCTGGGATTACCGAAGGTCAAAACAGGCCCCTGGGGAAAATGTAGAGCAGCTGATGGGCTGCCCTTGCCCAGGTGCTCCTGCTCTCCCTGAGGAGCTTGCTTTCCATGGGGAACATGTCAGAAGTCACTTTGATATTGAAATTTTGTCTTAAATTAAGGCAAAATTTGATTATTATCATCTTTGTGTGAGCAACAGGAACAGGGCTATAGTCTGCCATCCCCCTGTCCAGCTTCCATATCGCTTCTCCTTCAGCACCATGCTCAAGCACAATCTCATTTGCCTTTTGTATGTATTTTTCCGTATTTTTTGCTAAAGAGATTTGCTCATCAATATTTGAACTCAGAGAGTTAGTATTTCAGCTCATCATTCTATTGATCCTCTCCAAAAGATATTTTACCAGTGAAAATGGATTCAATTTAACTGAAGTGGCAGAAGATTTAGAAACAAGATATAATGAGGTCTCAGCCTTTTTTCTTTCACCTTCTATTTGCTAAAATCCTAATACATTGAGCATAAATGAGAGAAAGCAAGATGGATAGGAAAAGGCAATATAATATGGTGGAATTAGTTTCAATTTCCTTTTGCAGGGCATATATGGGTCATTTTGACATCTTGCTGTGTACATTTAGAGGATGGAGTACTCAAATAAGCTGAGCTTTTCCCTCTTCACATTGATCCGGTCAGGTTCAACATAACCTATCACCTGGCCAAAAGCTCATTATTGTGTTAAGTGAGTCAGCTGCATAAGCAGTTCTCCTGCTGAACGTGCTGATCCTATGAAGTTATAAATTATTTAAGATCTTTTTTTGTTTTGTTTCAGCCAGAGAAATAAGGACACCTCATCGCTTCTGCAGGATCATGTGTTTCTTAGGGTTCACACAAATCAGTTTACAAATGACAGTGTAAGGGCGAGGATGGCCTTGCTGAATCAGCAGCACTTCTTATTTGTGTTTGGAGAGGAACAACAAACACTGTTCCAAGAGTAAAGGTAGAAGGGGAAATCTTAGTAGTGGTACCGTGAGGTGGGAACAACCAGGGGACAGATAAACTGCCCCCAAAACAAACCTGTCCCAGCTTGTGCTTGGCCCTGGCCACATCTGTCATTTGTTGTGTCTGGCCTTGGGCAGCCCTCAGGGGGAGGGTGGCCAGAATGTGCAGGGACTGGTATGCCCGGGCACAGCTGGCATTGGGGTAGGAATCTGGCAGGAGTAGGGGGGCTCCAGCACAGCTGGGCTCTCCTGGCAGCTGTCTATGGAGGAGGCCTGCCACAGCTGTCCTGCCCTTTGTGCTGACAGTCAGCCCGAGACCTGGGCACGTTGTGCTTCCAGAGCTATGTGCATCCCATCCTCGGGACAAGCCTGTGAGCTGAGTACCTTGAAAGCAATGGGGAGTCAGCACTTTGTCTAAGAATAAAAGATCTGATAACTGACTTTTAAAGGGCTTCCCAGTGTGTCTCTCCAAAGAATCAAATAATGCCTGATGATACGTCAGTTTTCACAGAGCTTTGAGGTAGATAATCTGCTCAGAGACAGGCTGTTCTGATTACTTCTGCAGGGAACAATATACTTTTGAGCTATCTTTCCACCAAGAAGTTTCAGTGGAGAACTGCACGGATGATTGACAAACTTGTGCCAATGGAAATTTGTAAGACCTTGCCAGGTATTCTGTACAGGACAATAGCATTATACAGTCTTGCAGCTCCATGTGGTACCTGCTAAAAATGAAACCTGACTATTCAATTAAAATGATATTAAATGGTATTCAGGCAAATGCCTGTCCTAAGCAAAATCGCAGCTAGGGGTCTCTGTGTACTTGGAGGAGGCAGCAGAACGTCAGACGAAAAGTGCCTCAGAACTCGTTTGTCACTCACAGAAGTTTGTCTTGCAGTGTATCGGAAGGATTTTCTAATTCTAGGTAGGTAAAATACGGACTTTCTGTTTGTATGGCACGGACACTCAGACTCACTCCTGCTAACACCATTCCTTTTTGTGGCATTGCATTTTGCGTCTGCCAGCACATTGATGATTGTTGCCGGTACGTCTTTCTTTGGCTTCTCTGGGATTTAAGGTGCTCCCTCACGGGTTACCTGGCAGAAAATGTGTGGCTGGGTAGCTGAGTTTGTGAGATGCCAACAACAGCTACTGCCCTCTGTAACTTTTTCTGGGAGTGTTTTACCAGAAAGAGTCATTTAACGTGTGACAAAGAGCTCGCTTTTAGCCCTCTCTTAGTGGTGTAACTCTTCCTCTCTGCAGGTTTCCATATCCTTTCCTCTGTGGGGCCTTGCAGGCATTACAATGGCCAGAGGTAGTGACTCCCTCTCAGAAGAAGAAATTGTCTTCAGGAAAAAAGTTTGGCTGATCAGAAGTGCAGTATAACTAATTTGGACCCTTTTTAGCAACGATACACAGCATAAAAAAAATGGGATGCACTTGTGTAAGAGTGAGGAGCCCAGCACTGAAGCTATTTTCATGGATCTGTGGCACAGCCAGGAACAGAATCTCAGTTTCTTGATCCAGAGGTCGGTGGGGGTTTGGATGCAGTCTCTCCTGCTAATGTCTGTTCCATAATAGCATCCATGTTTTTCAGAACAAAATTAAAATGATTGTTAAAAGTGCCTGAAGTAGAGAATGTGGTAAGTACCCACAAGTGAGCGGAGAAGCCATGTAAATCTCCTGGATTGGTTTAGTCCCCAGTGGCTGAGATATTTTAGATCAAAGAAAGGGAAAAGAATACAGAAGTAGGAACATGAGAGCTCCCCAAATGTAGCTGCTTCAGGTTTCTCATTTTGCAGGGGAACAGACTCACAATGGAGGGAAAATGTTTCTGCCTTCATTCTTGCTGTATTTTTGGATCTGAAGATTGTTATTCTCTCTTTGAAGAGTTTACTTTATAGATTCATGACGAGCTGCAGGTGGCTTGTGGAATCAGGTTGACATTATATCATTCATTATGACACCTTTTGCTGACTAAGAGTGTCTTTTAAAAATGAATTGGTTGATTAATGCGCATTTTTATTAATATTATTAATTCTCAGCCTATTTTGTACATGGAACTGACCTAGAAGAAACTTACTCAAAAAAGCATCAAAAATTCCCATGTAGCATAAAGTGAAGTAGCAGCCGTGTGCAATCAGTCAAAGGAACAGTAAAACTTAGCAGAACTGGGAACTTTCAATTCTAAAGCTAACTACAGAGTATTTTTGAACAAAGTATGTGAGGAATAAGTGGTATATGTGTAATATACGCCCTAGCTCATAATAACAGTAAAAGTTATCCCTTTTACTGTTACAGAACGCATATCAGAAAGTGCTGAAAGGGCAAGAGGGGACCAGCCCATCACAAAAGGCCATCTCTTGCAAAGTGCTTGTACTTCCCTTTTTCACAGAAGTCCATGGGAGTTGAAGGCATGCTGCATTTAGCACATCTAATCTTATCAATTTTTAATGTGACTTTCACTTTGGAGCATCATGCTGCATATGAAAACCAGATCCAGCAATGTGATGCAATTGCTAATGTTTCTAGATGCAGTGGGGTCAGAAAGTACAAAGCCTTTGAGCAAGCACCTCCTTTACTCTGTTGACAGCTACTGAAGTTAGTTAGATAGACAAAACGGTTTGACAATATTCAGTATGTTAACACTGTTTGAAATTCCCATTTCCAGTTTACATCAGCAGGGTAGAGAGTAGACTTCACCCTTTTCACACTGGCATCAAAAATACTTTTGTTCTTGACTTTTCTGAGGCCATTTTGAGGCATGCCTCTGATTTTTCTAAAAGATGAAATTAATGGACATATATTTATAGGGGGAGATCGTGGTTGTACAGTTGGACCTCTTTTGTTCACACATCAAAGTACATGTACAGCTTATGGAACTGTATTTTATCCATAGTCAAAGTTTGCTCCCTCTGCACAGTTGGGATATGTCAAGTAAAAGCGTTCTGGATGTCCTCAGTAATTTTCTCCTGTCTATGCAGGGCATGGAGAAGTGAGAATAGCAAATGCAGCCAAAGAGGGACTTGCCACTGTGATCCGGGCCCGTTGCTGACCAGTTAAGAGATGCAAAAGTTGCACACGTGGAGTCAAATGCTAGAGGTCTGAATCTCTTTGGTGTCTAGCTGACATGGCTTTGTCCCGTGGAGTTCCCTGTCCAAACACAGTTTACTGTTCCAGTTCACTGCTTCATGATGCTTTGAAAAAACTGAAAACAGAAGCTTAGATAATTATGGAAGGTCTCATCCTTACTTGGTTGTTTATAACTCTCTGGGTTAGCTGCATCTTCCAGCCTTCTTTATTGGTTAGAAAAATATTTGGGCTTACCCTGTATCAACTACAGTGATTGTGATCGTTCCTTGATTTGCAAGCTGGTTCCATAGAAACAAAAAGGGCTCATTTTCCTTTTCCACATCAAAGCACACTAAGCTTCTTGTCTGTGCCTCATCAAAGGAATGATTTCAACACATGTATTTCTCAGAAGATGACAGGAGGAACTAGGAAACAAAATTGAAATGAAACATTAATTTAAAAGAACACAAGCATCCTAATTGGAGCTTTACTTTAACAGATTTCCCCATGTCTGAAAAATGATGGCTGGGAGCATAATCAGGCTTCAGGCAGGCACCATCTCCGAATTGTTCATAATAACTCCTAAATCCATTTGCTGAGATTTTAAAATGAATTTAGAAGCCATCATCTGTGTGGGTAATCTAAAGGACCACATCTTGATCCTTTGCTCAAGAAAGATGTATTCATTAAAACTGCTAAAAACAACAGAGAACAGAAGGCATGTCAAGGTCACTGTGATATTCTTATTCTGAAATTACTGCCATAGTCTGTACAGCATAAATCATATCTGGGCCAGCTAAGTTCCACTGATTCAGATAATGTTACATGAGGGATGGAGTGGAATAGAGTATCACTGTGTCTGTGTGAACCCAGATACAGTGAGTCTCCAAACCACGCTCAGCTCATGCAGTTAGAAAACCACTGCTAAAGTGAACATCCCAAATTCTTATCACTAAGGATCACAGTGGGTATAAGGACTATTCCTTGTGGCTGGGAAGTAGGGGCTGGAACAGTGCAGTCAGGAAAAAGAAGCTGCCTCTGTGTCCTTTATAAAGTAAATAATTGTCTCATTAATATTAACAAAAAATACCCAGTTGCATTCACCAGGTTAAATTCAATCAGGTATTGTGAATGATTGAATATATTGCAGCTTACATGTGCAAAGACATCCAGTACTAATTCTTTCAGAATACCCCAATGAAGGATTTTTGAGGGTTTATAAGCAAGAGATTCGAAAAGCCACACGTCAAGAGTGAAAGGAAGACAGACACACAAACACAGCCTCTGGGATGGAGGAGCATATATTAATAAAAAGAGACATCCATACAGTGCTGACTGCTAGCAAGTGATGCACACCCGTGGAGTGGGTGTGTTTCCCATGGAATTAGATTAACTTCCATTTAATCTTGTTTATTATTTCATTAAAAGGCAGGGTAGTGGGAGACCTGCATCTCCTCTGTTGGAGCCCTTCATTTTTTAGTGCTCAACTTTGTGTCAGGCGGTATGAGATGGAAAGCAGCTGCCCGAGCAGTGTCCTGGGTTTCAGGGCACGGTGACAGCTCTGTGTGTTCATTGAAAGGATGTGTATTATTGCATTTGTTCCTTCATGACTAACACTCAGGAGAAGAAAACAAGGAAGGCAGGCAAAATCTTTTCTTTTTGATAAGATGGACACGCAGTGTAATCAGAATGTTTTTTACTGCTGTTTTCAAAAACCTCTTGTCACTTTGGTTTTCTACCCTCGGGCTTTGCCTTGGTCCAGATTTGCTGCCAGCTCTAGATTTGAAATGATGACTGCAGTGAGGCCTGAATGAAGCTCTAAATGACAAAAAGAAAGGAAACAAGTTACCTAGACTCTACAAGAGAAACAGGGGAACTTGACTTGGGCCTCTGAAGATAGACAATAGGTGATGGATGGCATGTGGGATGACAGCAATGATTTACAGACTGCTGTAAGTTAGGATGTTAATTCTGAGACATCATCTGCTTCCTTTTGAAACTCTACATTTCCTTAAGGAAAGTGCAATAAAATATCTGTGTTCTTTGGTCAGGTTTCTGATTAATTTCAGGATCTACTGTTTCATAGGAAGTGGTTCAGGAATCTTCCTACAAACTCCCTACGACTGCTGCAAGTACTTTAGCAAGGCTTTGCATTAGTTTTTCAAGTGTTTGAGTTTAGAAAGTTAGCAAAAGGATTATCTTCAAGTTTAGTCCTTCAGGAGAGCCTGTCGTAGAGCTTCAGTGTGTGCACTATGTCTGTGTAAGACAGCTGTAGATTCATGTAAGTACAAGTGGGGCAGACTGGAATTCTGGCTGCTGATGGGTGTTTTTAGGTACAACTGGAATGCAAATACTAAGAGCATTGCTGCAATAGGCAATGAGATACCCACCTGGGCAGTGGGGTACCCTGATCCATAGCATTCCCCTCAACAATGTAGGCTTGCTGCTTTCTCAACACCTGATTTGGAGGCCTGCCTAAAAGCAATCTGTTCCAAAGATCAAGTCAGACTAGACTGAGATGATGCTAGACAGCAGGAAAATTGGGAAAAATGGATATATTTCTCCAAAGAAATCTGCTTGGTCAGTGAGGTCAGCAGCTTAAGAGGTATTTTCTGTTTGGGAGAGATAGGACTTAACAGATTCCTAAGGCAGCAGAGGCAACTAGGATAATTGGTTTGAATTTCGTTTGTCTAGGAATTTGCTGGGTTTTTTGATGTAGACCGTGTGATAGCTGCCTGTATTTTGTTTGTCCTCAGTACTGAAGTTATTCTGGGTGACCACTTTTTGTGTGGTGCATCTCTTTGCTTCCTCTACTGCCATGTCTCTTTCCAAACACAGTGGAAAATGATGACTAGTCAGCAGAGCTAGAGATACCTTATGGGTTGTCTCTCCCTTTATTCACCCTCTTGAATGAACATCTGGGACTCTTCTTCCAACATTGCTTTGATTTTTAGCTCAGGAGGAATGGGAGCAGGATGTTCTCTGTGAATCAGTCCTAACCCCTGTTGGTCTGACAAAGCAAACCCCAAGTTTTTTGACCTTTTTGGCAAGCCTTTTCTGTTTATTCATTAATTTTGCTGTGGTCAGGATATGGGAAAGATTTTGGCTTTACATGTTTGCACTGGAAAATGCTTCTCCTTTTGTTCATTCAAATGGAGAAAAGGTTTTTGTTCTCCTCCTTGTACTGTGAGTCTAAGAGGAAACTGCCTGTATTGCCACTGCTGTTTCTACATTGCCATGGGAACAGATTTGAAGTGCTGCATCCATTAAGTCACTTAACTGAAAAGGGGCACAGTTTACCCGTTCAAACTGCACTTTTGCCACTGCTCTGTGTATGTTGGCCTGTTGCAACGTGGTTTTTGCGCCACCTTGGTCCCAGAAGAAATACTGCTGCCTTGATGGCTCTTGGGTACCATGGTTTGGGGTGGGATAAATAGCACAGGCAGAGCATCATGATCATGTAGTTGTGATGCCACCTCAGGCTTGTGTGAGATGGTTCAGAGGTAGTGCAGGCATCTACATGGACAGAACATAACCCTGATACATCACTGCCTTTCATTGCACTGGACTTCCTCTTAAGAATTCTTACAATGCTTTGCATTCAGTCACTATTTACTGGTGCAAAGAAATCCTACACACTTTTTTGTGTTTTGAGGTTTTTTTAGGTCTGGAATGCTAAATCAGACTTCATGTTACTAAAATGTTACTAAAGCTTTCAAATGTAATTCTTCTGTGGTATAGTAATTATTGCTTGTTAAGCATGGCAGAGTCAGGAGAGAGTGAGGCACAAATTGAAGCAAAATGAAGTCTCCTGAAGAAACTACAGTGCTCATGTTCTTGACTGCACAATGCTTAATTGCTAAAGAAATTCTAAGCATATATTATTGTGGTAATATCAAAAATTGTATGAATGTATGTATTCTTACATAGTGTTGATTTTTTTTTCTTTTCCCTTTTAAGACCTACCTCAAGAGTGAAGAATAGAGGAGTAATTGTTGAATACATTCATATTTCAAATGAGACCAAATTCACAGCCTTTTAACCTCATCTTCGGGACCTGCTGGTACGAGCATTTTTTATAAGGAATAACATTACTGTTTCAGGTTCTACATTTGAACAGACACAGAATGTAGAATATCGATTATAGAAGTTTACAGAGGGAGTTGTAGGTACTTGATATATGCCGTTGGTGTTCTGCTGATTTGTGTTTGTCACGCCTGGTGCTGTAGGTGCTGCAGATAAGATTGTTGGCTGGGTTCAAAAGGTCAATGGGTCTGCAATGGGTTGGAGAAGATGGGCTGCTAGCAAATCTTACTGAAGCCACCACAGGAGAAAGGGAAGGAAGGAAGGAAGGAGCGAGCAGATTTTTTTTCTTTTCTTTTTTTTCCCCTGACACCTCCATCTTTAGTACCACCAGCCTTTCCCCAGCAGTAAAATGTTATTTCTCTTTATCTCTCAGATAGACATATGTAGGCTAATTTCCAGATACCTGCCAATGATAAATAATTTAAATCTTTGCTGAGAATTCATTATTTTAAAAATCTTTTTAGGCAGTTACTTGACAATTTATGAAGAGGGAGCTGGATACAAGTGAGAAGCCAAGTGGTAGTAGCTAAGTATTGGAAAAAATTGAAACAAGTTCACAAGGATCCTAGAAGGCAAAACTTTAAAAGTCTAACTCTGAAATGGAAGTTGAAATACTTTTACTCTCCCTACAGTTCTGTGGTAAAAATTACTCATCACATCGATTCTAGAGAAAATGGTGCGTTCTGAAGTGCGAGGATGGGAATGTTTAAGTCTGAGCTTTGACATTTTAACAAGATGCAGGTTAGAGCGACACTTTACACAGTGCAAAAGTCTCCTTTGAGCTTTCTGCAGTGGGTTCTGTGTGAGTGGAATTCTATTTGGTAGCTGATGAGCTGCTCTTTAGGAATCTACTCCAGTCTACTTGACCCACAGCTGATACTTACCAGTAGCACAAGAGCAAGCATTTGGGATATGTCTGAAAAAAGGTTTTATGGCTTAAAATGAGAATTACCCGCTTACCTGAGTCTCAGTCATGTTGGTCTCATTTAGTGAGAAAAGTTCTGGATGTCTTGCTTGCAAAGTGTGTAAAAGATAAGCAGTGGGTTCTATGAATATATTGGGAACAAGGAAAAAAGAAAAAAAAAATCAAAGGAAGAGAGGAAATGAAGGGTGAAGCAGACGGGACTGGAGCAGTCAATGTCTTCTTTGTTTTGGTCTTCATCAAACAGTTAATTATGATTAGATGCTTCATGAAGTTAATTTTAATAAGGGGATAGGCATGAAGGCCAGTACGAGGGAAGAGTAGGTTTTGTGTTTTCTTGTTAAAGAGCTCAGTGAACCTTAGGCTTTGTCTGGAGTACCTCAGGGGTTCACTGGAGTAATTTCTGAGCTGTTAGTGTCTATCTGTAAGATTCCATCAGTCATATCCCAAGGGAGAAGAGAAAAATTAGCCCAGCCACTACCTTTTCAATGAGAAAGTGTGGAAGATCCCGTTGATACCAGAGCAGCCAGTCAAATTTCGATTCCTTACAGATTCTGAGCCAAGATAACCCAGACTTTATGTTGAAAAATAATGGACCTGTGGTAGAACAACCGAACTGCCAACAGGGTGGAAGCAATAACATTGAGACATCTGGGAGGATTTAAGTCCTCTCCAAAAAATCCTAAGATTTTTTTTTGACAGTCCCAAATGCCATTGCTCATAGGCCAGTTAGGTAAGCTACTTAATTGCCATGACAAAAGGGTCATTGTCATAACAAAATGGCTTTTTTTAAAGCCAACTGTTCACCTGACTGAGTCCTAAGCCATGGCTTAGTATGGAACTGGGAAGGCTTCTGAAATTGAGGCAGACCAGATACATCTGTTGTATACTGAGTCCTGGTCAGCATTTTACTTTAACAACTTAGATAATGATACAGCCAACTCAGCCACAAAATTTGTTATGACTCTAAATAAAGAACAGGAAGGGAATGAAGCATCTTGAGGGATGGCATCAGAACAGAGACTAAAGTGAAAATAAAGTGCCATTCTGTTTTTGCAAATCAAATACATATGCACCACAAGGCTTTGACTACTCAGCTGTGTGCCAACTACATGATGCAGTTGTTAAAAGGCAAATAACATTCCAGAATGTTGTAGGAGGAATGTCAAATGTAATTACTCTGCTCACCTCAGTGCTGTTGGAAGCCTCAGCTGGAATCCTGCCTTCAGCTCTGGGCACCACACTTCCAAAAAGATTTAGAAACAGCTGAGAGTAGAGTAACTAGAACACCAGGTGGTATAGAATACATGAGATTGGAGATAAGAGATAATTATTTCTTCTCCTCACAGAAAAAAAGGAGTTGCTGAAGTTGTGGCAAATATTTGCACAGGATTTGAGGTTTCTAATTGGATTTATACTGACTGTCTAAGAAGAGACAGAAGCAGAGTTGAGGTGGTGAAGCCTTACTGCAACACCACTTAACTCCTCACGGGATAATTTTGAACATGCTTCTGAGGAATTTGTGTTTGGTGTTTGTCTGAATACACTGGGCTGAAGTTTCTGCAGCCCAGAGTCTGCTTCCTAAGCCATCCTGAAGTGTGGCTGGGACTGGCCTCATCACTGCAGTTCCTAAATTTAACTGTGAAACATCCAGCACATTCCCATTAGGAATGGGATTTTCTTGGTGTTATCCATGATCTATTCTGAGCTTTATTTCCCCAAGGTACTCTTATTTTTAAAATACCTTTCTAATACCTTCTGACTCTCTTCACTAATACCTTTCTTTCCTCCGTATTTTCCAAGCTTTTTGCTTGCTCTGGTTTTGTCAGCTGTGGTCCTGGCCTTTCTTTGCTGGCCAAATTCTTGCAGCCACAGGACTTTTTCATGGTTTTGGTGCAAGGTATGTTGGTGTTGGAAGCCAGAAAGGATTTTCTTGCTAATGGTAACAAAACAATTGTTTAGCCCTTCTGAGTCAACCATTTACATGCTGAAACAAAAGCAGTATAGTATGGAGGTCCATTTCACTGTGGTTTTCAGGGGGACTTTAAATGACACAAAGCCTGTACAACTTACCTAGGGAAGATAAAGTCTTGATTTTTTTCCATGGAAAGATGCCAGGCTTTTCTCAGAAAACATTTTCTCACCTAAATTGTTCAGTGCAGTGTAAAATAGATGTTCTTTTACTGTTTATATTGAACATATAGGATTCATAATATCTAGAGTTTTCAGGCAGTACCTAAATTCAAATTTATGTATTTAAACTGGAAAAGGACCTTGAAAGTGCTTCTTTTACACACATATTTTAGTCTCACTTACCTATCCCTTTAGGCTAGGTAGGCTGCTACTGTTATCTCAAGAGTTGCCATGGAAACAGTTCTACGCTCTCCTTCCCTTTCAGTCTGTCTCTCCCAGACAGAATGTAGGTTTTTTTTTTTAAAATGTGGCCATGCTAAAATGGAAGTAGTACTTTAATTATTGAATACTGAGAGTTACCTCACCAGCTGATATTGATCGAATAAATCTGTTTAAATTAGTGAAGCAGTGCCAAATGACAAGGTGAGAATCTGTCCCTGGATTTTTTAACCCTTTCACTCCTCGTTTTCTCCAAAATTAAATACAAAACTGCTTTGAGGTCCAAGCCTGGTGTTTGTGAGGTAGAAGTTTTTCAAATCAAGAATGGACTCTTTTCAACTGTGTACATCGTTTTCATCCTGTTGAAGCTCCTGGGTAATGGCAATGGTTTATGCAAATATAATTGACAGAAAGTGCTAATGATTTTAAATTTTGAGGAGTTTTCAAGGCAGTCTTCAAAAGGAAGACGTTCCACTTCCAAGAACTGGCATATGTGTGTGAACTCCACATGGCAATCAGGTAGGAAGGTCACTCACTAAATTAAAAAATATGTCAGAAATGTGGGTTTATAACATGTAGACATCAAAACAATTGTACCGAGCAAAACACATTGAAGTGGATATGACTTATCTCATCCTCAAAGCTCAGATTTCAATAGGGAAATTGAAGCTAAAATGAAAGAATCAAGAAAGCCTATACTCCTGTGATCCTTTATCTTGGAGGGGAATTTATCAGTGTCTGATGAAAGAGGATAAGCAATACCCCTACAAAATATTAGGATTATACACTTGCAAAGTGAACTCCTAACTTTAAGGACTAATTGACAGAAAGGAACTGTCATAAATGTTACCAACCAGAAGATGACAGACATTAGTTCAGTCCATACCTGGTCTCAGGAAGATTGACATCTGTGTCTCATGTTTTCTGACCAGACAGTGGTGGCATAATAGTCAGTTTTAATTTCAACTTAATACAGCCAGGTACTGTATCAGCCATGTTTCTGAAGTAGTACCCCATGCAGCCACTACATGGTCTAACAAAAAGTGGAAACACCACAAACAATGTAGACTGAATTTCCTTTTCACAGAATAGAATCACAGAATCACAGAATCAGCTGAGTTGGAAGGGAGCTCCAAGGATTATCAAGTCCAACTCCTGGCCCTGCACAGGACCATCCCCAAGGATCACATCATGTACCCAACAGCATTGTCCAAATGCTCCTTGAGCTCTGTCAGGCTTGGTGCTCTGACCACTTCCCTCCGGACCCTGTTCCAGTGCCCAAACAGCCTCTGAGTGAAGAACTTTTTCCTGATATCCAACCTAAACCTCCCCTAACACAACTTCAGACCATTCCCTGGGGTCCTGTCACAGTCACCACAGAGAAGAGATCAGTGTCTGCCCCTCCTCTTCCCCTCATGAGGATGTTGAAGCCTGAGATGAGGTTTCCCCTCAGTCTCCTCTTCTCCAGGCTAAACAGACCAAGTGCCCTCAGCTGCTCCTCATACAGCTTCCCCTCAAGGCCCTTCACCATCCTCATGGCCCTCCTTTGGATGCTCTCTAGTAGTTTCATGTTTTTTATTATATTGTGGCACCCAAAACTGCCCCCAGCACTTGAGGTGAGGCCATACCAGTGCAGAGCAGAGCAGGACAATCCCTCCCTTCCCCAGTTGGTGATGCTGGGCCTGATGCCCCCCAGGATATGTTGGACCTTCAGCTGCCAGGGCACTGCTGACTCATATTCAAATTTCTGTCAACCAGGACCCCATTATTCATTTCAGAAATAATTTTCTAGCACCTTTGAAGATGAGTGGTTGATACAAACCTGGGCTGAGAGTACCAGTCATGGTGTAGACCACATGCAGAACAAATCTGAATTAAGAGTAGGGGGCAGAGCTAAAGGTCAAAAAGGCTGATGAAGTAGGGATGGATACAGGGCAGATGTAAATTACCATTTACCATTGGGATAGCACTGAGGACAGAATATCAACTGGCAAAACTTGAGCTGGGTTTGGGACTGGAGCTTGAGTTGTTACTCAAAGCCATTGACTTTCAGAAAGGGTGCTGGCTCAGTGAGGTATCTTTAGGTCATGCAGCCTTTTGTGTGAGCGTTATTTCATGCAGACCAAAGACTGTGGCGCTTTTTGAGAGAGACTAAAGTTCAACAGATCATTCATGTCCTCACAGATGCTTTGTCAGGATGTTGCAAAAGAGGATATAAAATAAATCTCTGCCATCAGGTATTTATTTTTATTTCCTTTATGAATCCATCAGTCGCAATGTGACCATTTCAGGTGGTTTGTCTGCACAAGTATCTGAGCTGTGCTGAACTCTTTTCATTTCAGCTTGAATATCTCCAGTTCTATAGCTGAAGCTGACTTAATTTCTATAAAAATCATCCTGCCATACCAAATCCCATAGTGAGGATGCATTGAAATAGAACTATGGTAAAAGCTATTCCCACACTCCCTACGTGGTAATGAACTAAACATCTGTTGGATTTCAGCAGATTTAGAATGGTGTTTGTGGTAACACAATTTTTAAGGCAAGATGATACAAGATTTGAGGCCATGTTATATATTCCTATAAAAAGGGGAATTAAAAATGATTAGTGCAATTAAAGCTTGTCAAAATAATTACAATAATGACAGCAAATATGAGAATTTATCTGCTTATGCATAATATAAATGACAAGAATAGGTAAGAAAATCAGCAAATGCAAAAATTATAAAAGTTAATACTCTAAAAAAACAGAGGATCTATCATTAAAGAAAGTTTCTTTCATATTCTTATGACTATGTCTATTCATTTAAACCTCTATTGTATTATACAAACTCCTTTTTTATGGTTCAGTGTATCTCAATTAGGATTTTACTGCCCTGTCATAAAGCTCATCACAGGCTAAAAGTTTTCTTTTATTTCCCTGTTTGTGAAGCCTGCCAAGTTCTGTATAAGCTGTCACTCACTGTATTACACTCAATGGATGAATAGAAGTTTGTCCACAATGAAGTTGTCCCATATTTCTCAGGGTTTTTTTAGACCATTTACAGTCTATCCTATCTTCCTAAATCCCCTGCACAGAGCTCTGCCAGTCAGAAATGCACCAAAACATCATACAATGGACCTGAAAAACCAGCAAGAACATCTGTTATTTAAAAGCCATTTCTGGCAGTCTTTTATAGATGTAATTTATAATAAAAAAGTACAGTATGTTAATGAATAAACTGATTCACTACTTTAAACTGTAAATGTGAAATGTTAGGGTTGTTGCTAAGAGTGCTGTGTCTGCAGCCCAAGACAAAAGGAGTCAGTAATAGCTCCTTCTGCCTGTCATCCTGACATCACTGCAGTGGTTACTCTTAGACTATGCACATGAAATCTGTCACAGAGGCATCACCCTCCCCCTGCAGAAGCCTAAATAGGTTGTGCAGTGTCAGTGGTACAGATAAGGGACCCTGGAAATGTCTGCTTGCTTACGTGCACATAGATAAGTACCTTGCAGAAAAGCTCACAGCAAGTAATAGGTCTTTCCAGTGTCTTGATTTCCAAGGTAAATAGCATTTAGTAATGAATTCCAGGCTCTGAATGCATAATGGAGGTATATTTGGTGCTGAATTGCATGAAGACATTAAGCATGAGTAGCAATTTAGAATATTCCTAGAGAATTTGCATTGATATAAAAATACAAAAGATCAGAGGGAGTTTTTGATAAAAGGCTCACAGAAGGTGCTCACAGTTCTCTCCAGCTACAATGGGATGTGAGTGCCCCGGCACCATTGCCTCATATAAAGATGCAAAAAAATAGATTAAAAACAAAATAGTTTTTCAGAACATTCAGTGTTCAAAAACGGAGAGAAGTTGTGAAGTGTCATCTGCATCTGCTCTGTGGCCTCTATTAAGGTGGATGAGAATGGAAGGAATTACGTTTTGGTGACTGAAAAGCAATCTTTCTCCTAATGCTGCATTACCTTACAGTACCTTGTGTTCTGAAATAAGTCTTGTCCCTGATCACTTTAGGTTTTTATTTGAGTTTTATTTGGGTTTGCTTTGTTGGGTGCACGTATATCATGGAATGAAATGAATACCCGTATTGTCTAAGTTAAGCCATTTGCAGTATTTCTTTTATCAGTTCTTCTTTCCCAGCATTATGCAGAACTGTGGAAAAGAGCTGTTATTGGACTGTGTTTCAAGCTGGCTATGTGTGAATAAATTGAAATATGCTTTACAATTGCAGAGTATCAGGAATGAAAAAGAGTGCTGCAAAGATCATTGCTAAACTTTTCTGAGGCTTTCCTGCCATCTCTCTCTTGTCTGGGTGAGATATTTTGGTATGATTCACTCTGCTTTCATTTGGAGGGCATTGATTGTATTAGTTTTCAATTCTGTAAATCAACTACTTTTAGTTATTAATGATTCTTTTAGGGTTGACCTTGGTGTTGCACCAACATCTCAGTGAGATTTGAGCTAAAATTCTGACGCCTCTGAAGTCAAATGGGAGGTTTGGCATTGATGTCAGTACGTCCAAGATTTCACATGGTGAAAACACTGTCCTTCTCACATTGTGCTTAAATGTCATGAGGCACAGCCAGATCTCAGAGCAGAGAGCTCATTTCTACTGGAGCTCAGCAGTAGATTTTCAGTAGTAGATTCAGTAGTAGATTTTCAGATTGGGAAGGACCATAATGTTCCTGCTGTATGGGTTACCTATTCTTCTCCTTTATAGCAAAGACATAAGTTTGTGCTGCTGTAAAAATACACACAGAAAGCTTTTCCAACTTCTGTTCAATTTGTTAGCCAGGTCTCCAGGAGCTGGGACCTCAGCTGACCGCTGAGGTTCACGTGGTGATTAAGGGACATGCTAAATAAACTGATGTTTATTTCTGCAATTGCAGTGCAAGATTGCCCAGCTTTCAGGGGCATGCCACACTGAGCTACAGAAAGCCACAGCACTCTTTAAAGAATGAGTTTCACTTGTCACTGTTACTTCCAGCCAATAGTCTCAGTAGAAGTAACCCCGTTAAAAAGAACAGTCAAGAGTAACATTTCACATGCACTCTTCCAAAACAAAACCATTCTGCTGTTAAATTGCATGTTCTGCCTTCAGTTTTAAATTCTTCAATGTCTTCTCTCTCCGGATTCCTTCTGGAGGAATTATTGAACAATTTATCATTATTTCTGTATTATTTCCCTTGTGAAAATCAAATGCCTGGTCAGGGCCATAAAACATGAGTGTCTTAATTTTAAAGTCACCAGACATTTGCTTAGGAATGAGAACTGGAAATCAGTTGGAGAGAGATCCCTATTCAGTCCTGAACCCTGCAAGCCTTCAGTGAGCCACACAAATATATGGGAATCCATGCACAGGCTTGCAGAATATTTGGGCTGAAATGGCCAGCAGGGCTTTTAAGGTGTCCAGGTTAGATGGAAGCCATGCCATTAAATTCCCCAGAGAGAGGGAGAGGTCAGTTTGTGTAGGTGAAGGAATATTAACTCTGAGCTCAGGGACTGGGGATGGCTTTTCCACATAGGCAGTCTGGGCTTCAGGCTCTCAGGGCTCTCAGGAGCTGGAGTTATTTATCCATGGGGGGCTTTGGGATTCTGTGGGTCCAGCTTTGTCCTGGTCTCTGTCTACAGAGAAGGTGCTGCATTCGCCAGGTTTGGCTCCAGACGGACCACTAAGGAGGGATGGATCTCTCTCGTTATTCAATCTAGGATAGGAAAAGGTTTGTGAACAGAAAATGATCCAGACAAAACCCCCCAAGATATCTATAATTATATGTACTAGCAGTCTACTAAATTGGGAAAGTGTTACACGGGGAGAAAGGCTGTCATCCATTCCCTGGCCGTGGAAAAGGGCTCTTAATAATTTGGGTGGAAATTTTGTCAAGGAATCTGTGTCATTCATCCAGCATCTAGAGATCTATATAAATGCAATTATTTTTATTTTAATTAATGATTATGACAAATGAGAGGTCTCTCTTGCTCATTTTCCTTGGGCTTTTATGCTCCTTGAATTACATTTTTAATAGCACTGAGGTACCTAGAGGATGGGTGCAGTGTGTTCCCATCCCTGCATCTGTCGACAGGTCTGAATAAAATATTTGAAGCTGTGTTTCTTTAGTGGGGGATATATATTTTTTTTTTTGCAAGGAAGATGATTTTGCTGAAAACTGTTGATCTTTTATATCTGTGAATTCATTCTAGTTTCTGAACATGAAAAATGTGCCTTTTTTTCTATTTCCACAAATATCATAGAGTATGACTTGAAATGTTGTAAGTTTTTTTAAACTGGGTTTTACTTGTAATTTTAGTTGGGTTTAGAACACTTTTAAAGAAGCTTTAAAAGAAAAAAAAGAAACCACAGGAAAAAGCTTATCATGAATTAGAAAATTTAACTACCTCTTTTGGAAACATACAAAATAATGTTTCCACACATCAAAACTCTTAGTAAAGGTAAATTTACCCTTTATAATATGCAGCTCTTCAGTGTGAAATTTTAGAGAGCAGCAGCACTGACATTTTATCATATTTACCTCTATGGTAGATACAGCTTGCTTTGTCTTTACAGACTTAATGTACAACTGTAATTCTAGAAGTAATCACATTCACATAAAGACAACAATAGCAATAGAAAAAAACCACTGTAAAACACATAAGGGATGATGAAAGTACTTATCATTAGGTGTTACCTTTCATTTGTGCTTCAAGAACACTGAATTCTAGTAGTAATAATTCTTTGCTAAAAATTAGAACAGAAGTGGTATTTCTGTGGTTTTTGACTGCAGAAACTGACTTAGGGTTTAAAGTGCAGCTTTTGAGGAGTACTGTGAATAGATTTTCAATATAATGTATATTTTTAGAGCTCTGAGATGAGAAAGATGATGCATCTTAAATTGATTAGAGAACATCTTTTACAGTTAGAGATGCTGCATGACCACTGTGAGTTGTGCATAAATCTTGTTTCTTTTTGGCCATGATTTTTATACGTGGTTTGATTTATGTTATGAGGTGGGTGCCAAGAGACGAGCAACATAAATCACAAAAATGAAGGAGCCTAATATGCAATAGCTAGTTACAAAATTCATACTTGGTATTAGATGAAATAAATTGTAAATACTCAAGAGATGATAGAGTGCCTTAATCTACGGAGTTAATCCAGCTCTGCATGCAGAAACTTGACAAGATGACTGTGCTTGTTCCTTTGGGCAAAGGAACCTTTGGGCAAAGTTTTGTTTCCTTTTGATGTTAATGGCCACTTGGCTTTCCTGATGCCAAGATTTCACCTTGGATCGTGATCCTTCGCAAGGACATTTTAACAGGAGGAGCAGAAGGATGTTCCAGTCCCTCTAAGCAGTGGAAAAGAGGGAGCAGAGCATTAGAAAAGAGGGTTTTCACAAAGGCTGGCTGTGGAGCAGATTTTTTATGTTGTATGATTCTCTCGACCTGTAGCAGTTGGTTGTTCATGGAATCTTTCTCCAGGGTTGATTACAGGAGGCTTATTTTGCTGTCAGCCTTGGCACCTCTTTTCTGCCTGTGGTCACTGGTTATTTAGGATCTGTCTGAGGGAGAGGGCTTTGAAAGCACAACAGACTGTGTTCACCAGAAGTCCAGCAAGTAGAACCAGCCAGCAAATTTCTGTGTGTGAGAATTTATACGAGCTTTTTAGTGCTTATATAAATAAAGAGGAGACATCTCCATCTATTTTTCTGGTAAGGATAAGGAAGATTGAAATGGCAGCATTAGAGGAAATCAAATTTGAAAACATGACATACATGACATACAGGCAAACAAGCACACAGGGTACAGGATTTATGGAATCGTGCAGCTGCTGTGAAAGAGCACTTAATAAGCCTTGTGGACAGAAATATCTATGGAGAGGAGAGGCAATCAAAGAAAGTCCTGGGATTTCTAATTTAATTTTGAGACTATTGAGGGGGATGAGGCTGGTGATAAGCCTGAAGGTTGCAGATAGCTAATTCCCAAGAGGATCTAAACAGCAAGCCCTTTCGTGAGGAGGTTAATGAGAGGAAGAATGTGAATGTGAGGAAGGATGATGGAGAGATCAGCTAGTGCAGTAACCAGCTAAAGAGGATGTGAGGGATAAAGGCTACCAGTGGTAGGTGATGGAGTGTCATCAAGGAACAGTCAGCCCTTCTGAGAAAATGAGAGGAAGAAATGAAGGAATTTCTGGGGGCTGTTGTGTACAGAAGATCAAGGGTAATCAGTGTAAAGTAACATTTAACATAGTTTTCAAAAAATATTGATGACATTCTTTAGAATAAACTAAATAACCTTCCTCGTAGCATACTGAATGAACAGATGAAATTGTGTGGCCATAGCAAGGATGTTTAGTCAGTCTGTAGGGATATGCTTGTGGCTGGAGTTTTCAAGTATTCAGAAGAGGAGAGGAGGGAAGCACCCGCACAAGCACAGACATGCTGTTATGTACTCTGAAACTACATAAAGTCTTGGATTTTGAAAGAAAACTGCTTAATGTCATTGAGGCAAGATTGAATTTCGAATAGCAGCAGAAGAAGATGAAGATTTTATGTAGCTGTCTAGTGCCAGCAATATTTTTTATAAGCAGATAATTCATACTGAACTTTCTGCTATGTTTGTGCTGTCTCTAAATCTACTTGAGGTCTTTCAGTTCAAAGGACACAAGGAATGACATCTGTTGTGTAGTTAACACTGTTGTTGTTCCACTATTACCTGGTCCAAGGCAACTGTAAAGACGGCAATGACACCACCCTTGCAGAAATGTGCATTAAAGCTTAGCATAAATACAATTTGAATGCCTAAGACTTCAACCCTGGGTAGGTTATCCCCAACATTAAAACGTTCTCAAATCTACACAGTGCAAATGATATCTTCTGGACTCCTGCCAGCTCTCTTGTCACATCTTGCTCTCTCTACCGTTCCAGTTCCTTTCAGGGCATAACCTGAAGACTAGTAGCAACTTGAAATTCACCAGACACAGAAGAGTATTTGCAAGACACAGAGGGATTTTCTTTCAATGATGAGATTTCAAATGATAGGTGTGGGAAAAATCTTCTCTTCTTCCTTTGTCCTTTCTTTATCTATAACTGTTTCATTCCCATTTCACCATTGGATAAGCAGGCTTTGTGTCAGTAGATATATGTTTTCAATATATGAAATTGAAAATGCTGTGGTCACTGAATGAGTGGAAAAATACCTTTCATGTGACATGTGAACAGCTCTCCATGTGCCTTCTCTGGCTGACCCTGCTGGTGAGACCTGTTGGCATGGGAGCCATTGGGAGGGGCAACAGACAAACACTTACAGGTTTGTGTGCCTAATCTTACTGGCAGGCAATATCCTGGAGACGTTAATAGAGATGTGAGATGACAAAACATCGGGAGAAATATCAGCTGACAAAACCTACTATGTCTGAATCATAAGGAATAAATTGTGTCTGACAAAGTTGGAGATGGAGAAAAGCAGTAAAAATGAGAAAGTGGAATGGCACTTTGGAAAGATTTGGAGAGGAATTGCAACACTGATGTTATGTGTAAAGATTTGAAAGTAAAGCTGTAGAAATGACTTTAATATCTATGCTCAGATAGGATGACAGGCACTTGGTCGGGAGATTTCTTTATGCACAGTCTGCAATTAACCTTTAATTAAATTAAAACTTTAATTCATCTTTAATCCACAGCTGATCTATGCTCAGTGAGCTCTGATCACTTCACTTGAACTATAATACTTCTAAGATGGCAATATAAGAAAATTAGCAAGTTAAGATAGAATGAAGACAATGTGATCTTAATTCTTTAGCTGAACACAGCTCTTCATGGATAGGGGCTTTTTGTAATGACTTGATCTTCAGAACAGACCACTTTCCCCAGCTGTGTCAGGATCTTTAGAAGTGATCATTCTTTGTGTTCCCAACAATAACAAAATCTTCTCTGAGTGTCTGGATCTCAGAAGAGATATAACCTCATGTAACCCACAAACTTCCAGCCAGAGGGGAAGTTATGTAGCTAAGGAGAGGAGATTATTCTCCTTGTATAGAGTATCAGATAATAAATTGTTCTTCTGCAACTGCAAACAATTTAATATTGATGATCCATGTGTGTACGTTTGCAAGAGGGCTGAAATGAACGTTAAGTTATTCATTAATTTGGATAAGTAGCTGATACTGTACTAGAGGGAATTAACTATAACCACCTACCTGCTATTTTATCTTCCTGGAAGAGGCTGTGGGAGATTTTCTGCAGTGTCCAGGAGCCTACAACACACTTCACCATCTATTCTGTCTGTTTATCACAGGCTGTAATTTATTAAATGCTTTGATACCCACTGAGATTTCAACTGCTGTGCATGTAAATGGGTTATTTTGATCTGGTTCATCTTGTAGCTGTTTGTGGGGAATTATTATGCTGTGTGCAAAGTGCTGAACTGCCTTTATAGAATTCTAACACAGGAACTGCAGAAACGGTCTGTTTAGTACTCTAAGGAAGCAGTATCTTCCTGTAGGTTTTCACGGATGTGTTCCTAATGTTGAGTCCCTAATTTTATACTAGTGACTTCTTTCTCCAGCTAGCACATGATTTTGAGCAAGATTTGCTGTAAGCCTGAAGTCAGTGCAGATTGTTTAGAAAAGAACATGAATGTGATGTGCAAATGTGTATCTGCTTTCTGATTTCCTCATTGACAGACATTCGGAGCCTGAGCTGACTCTCACAAGAAACTCTTCCCTCCCAGCTATGGTCCTAAATCAATAAAGTACTTGAGCATATATTTAGCCTTAGGTAGGTGCCTCAGCCTTGCAGATTTTCACAAATTCTAAGATTTGTTTTAAACATATGTCTTCTAATTGCAGTTGCTTTCCTCAAGCAACTTTATAAATCCTGGTCTGAGCTTCAATTCCTCTTCCACTCCTGGAGGAGACTGGAGTTCATCTTATGCCTGCCAGTGTTATCTAGTGTTTGAGGGATGCCTCCCAGTGGAGGCATCTGAAAGCAAAGCAAAATGCAATTTTTTTTTTCTAGCTATGAAAGATGAAGGCTTTTCTATAATGATGAAGTTTCTTCCATAAATTATAATAAACCAGTAAATCCTTATCTTTTTTTTAACTTTTCTTTTCTCCCAGAGTAAAAACATCTGCCTATTGCAAATGGTTAGCATAGTTTTTGACACAGGAGAAAGCTTATGGTGATGCTATTCAGAGATAAGAAGACTGTGTGGTATAAAAGTTCATCTGTATTTCTTCTTAAGAAAGTTTATGTGCATCAGTGTTGGAGAAAGCAATTTCCCTTGCGTGCCTCATATGGGTGCTGTTTGAGGATTAATGGATTTCCCCAAATGATTACAAGCCAGTGCTTGCAAAATACTTCCTTATCTTTGGATGGTCAAGGATGCAAATTCAAAAGTCTTGGCATTGGTTGTTCTGAAATCCTTACAGCTGTTGTAGATAAACAGCGTAAACCTGTGAGTGGGACTATCCCTCAGGGAAGAGTGTAATTTGGGAAGATTTTTTCAGGTGTTATCATCCTTTAGCTCTTCTCTTGGCAAAACCATTCACAGCAGACAAAACAGAGCTTGCATATTAAGGCTGTTTATTAGGTGTCAGATCCGACCCTGTGCAGGCCAATCCCACAAAAGGTTCTTCCCTGTAACCCTGGCTGGACAATGATTCAGTGGGATGTCACATGTGCACCCTAACACAAGCTTTAATTGTGCTGACTCTGCAATCTATGGCACAATACCATTTCAAAAGCTCTCATTCCTCCATTTTTGTTGGATTCATTCCTGGTTAAATTTCTGCTTCTCCTTTTATCTCCTCATTATTTTTTATCCTTTTTTTTTTTTTTAATGAGGACAAAGGATGTCATTTTGTATTACCATTACAGTTTTTCTCCAAAAGGCAGAAATGTCTTTCCTCCTTTATACTGCGGGAAACCAACATAGCTATACAGACCCAGAGCCAAAATAATCATATGCTGATAAATAGAGAACAAAACTCTAATCTGGATTTTTTCCCCAAGTGGGAAAAGTTCCAGCAAACAATGGTAGGCAAAGAACGTGTAAAGAATTATAAATGGGAAGTTCTAGCAAACTGTTCAGTAATGTGCTATAATGTTAAATACATAAGACATTAACATAAATTTTCTTCAAAATTTATATGCCAGTGCCAATGATTTTTAATATGGATGTAGTAAGATATGAATTTATTAGAAATTTAAAACATTTTATAACTTTTAAACAAATATGTAGTGAAATATGTTTTCTGTCTGGTTTTGTGTTTAAGAATTATTTTTGTGGGATGAAAAATACAAGATTTCTGCATATGCAGGGGTAACATAGAAACCATACCCAGAAGCTCTAACAGCTGGAGTCCTTTGACTTTACAGATGAGCGTAAATCAATGTAGGTCAACATCAATCAAAACCTGTCTCCAAATTCAGGCTTAGGTTCAATACCTACAGAACATATGGCAATACCCATAGAACATATGTCCCCCTTACACATTCAGCACAGTGCAATCACTGATGGACAAACTGCAAACTTTATAACAACTTGCCTCCTAACTTACTAATATGTTCAATATTGCACAATAATATCCACCTAATGTCCAGGTACATCCCCAAGAGATGTAGAATTTGTGTGCACAGGGAGGCATTTGAGAGATACCAACACAGGTACCAGTACCAGAACAGGGGAGGCTCATTACTGGGAAGTAATTCTTGAGAATTAATAATGTAGTTTTTCCATAGAGATAGAAATATGGAAACTGCTGAAACTGCTGAATGGAGTCTCCATTTCTTGATGATCAAGGGCAAAGGAATGACTTTGTGGAAGATATTTGCTAACTAAGCACATTTTGCTGACTGTATACAGAGGTGAGTGGGTGAAATTCTGGGGGTTTTCTTGTGTTGTTCTATTGTGGTGTGGGCTTTTGTTTTCTTCTTTTCTAATGCAGGTGTTAGATGAGATGATCTAATGGTCCCTTCTGGCCCTAAGGCAAAGTGCAGCCTCCACTTGACAATATTCATGGAGCTTTCTAAACCCTTTTTACCAGGCCTTTGGGGAAGGAGGTTTCTAATAGGGAAGAATTTTATAGAGCAGAAAAGTGTTTGCCAGCAGAAATATTTGCTGTTGGCAGTTGATTGTTTTGGGGAGGAGGAAAGATTTGCCAGGGTTTCCATTTGAAATGTCTTTTAAATCTTCATTAAAGGTGCCTGTGGCAATATTCAGGCATGTCTTTGTATATTTTTCCCTAGAAAAATATAAATAGCTTTTTTTTCAAGACAGAGAAACAAGAGTTTGCATATTATATCATGGCAGAGGTAAATTCAGTCTTACAGTTTTGTGTCTCAGGGAAAAAGAAAATTAGGGAATATGACTAGCATCTGTCTCATGTCACCTTTCTCAGAAACAATGCTTTCCAGCTTTGCTAAATTCATCCATCTCTTGAGCAAACTGTCAGAGATTTAGAGAAGCAGGACTGTACTTTTGTTAGCTCTGGTTTACTTACGAGCATTGTGGACTGTTCACTTTTGAAAAACAATGGCCACCTTTAAAAAGCAGGCCTAGAAACATTTATAAAAGTAGCACAATGTGACGATGTGCTTTGTAACCATGGGTGAGTGATCAAATAAACAACTTGCCAACAACCAAGGTGTCAGACAGGCCATTGTATGGGTTATGCACAACAGGCAGCCTGCTCCGTTGTCTGTAAAACAACTGGAGAAAGTTCAGATGGCTTGTGGGCAGGAACACTGACAAAATGCACCTTTTTGCACAGTTTATCCATTCGTAATTTAGAAATGATAATAACTGATGGGAAAACACTCTGTCTTCAGCCCGCTCCCTTCAGGAGGACACTCGGAGCAGAGGACGCTGCCACGAGCCCATGCTGTGCTGCACAATCTGTCACGGGGCCTCATGAATAGTGCCCACGTCAACCTTTTGTCCCCGGCCACAACAGAGACAACTGGCCCTCCAGCTCGTAGGTGCTGCTGGGTGGGTTGTCCTGCGAGGGGACAGATGTCATTAAGGAGTGATGTACAGCAGGCACCGGGGCTTGTGGGGCGCACAATGGCCACAACATCCAAGGGCCATATGTAGCCATCTCATTAGTTCCTTGATTGCCTCCCGCACAGGCTGTTGGAAATGTTTAAAAGTGCAAGTTCAAAAGGGAAAGTGATGTATCATGTTTGGATTTTCTCCTTCAGTCATGCAAAGCAAACAGAGAACCTGCTGTGTTTGGAAGCCAGAATTTTTAGAGACTAAGGCATATCTTAATTGTGGCTCTGTTACGTGGCTTTGCTTCACACTGAATTTCACTGCTGTCTCCCACAGTCAGAGAGTCCAAAGAGGTATTGAAGATATGCAAAGTGTTTTGGGCATTTGCAACCTGGAATATTTATCTGCTTGGTTCTGTTTCTGTCCCAGCAGATATTTATCTTCTGTTAGGAATTTAAGGGAGACATCTGCAGAATTCCTGGGATGTACATCTTTGGATATGGCTGTGAAGAAAAACACATGATGTGGGTAATGTTTTATTCTGTTCTTTTCAGTTTTATTTCTCTGTTCTCAGTTTTAAATCAGTATTATAGGCAGATTCACATTCAGCACCTCAGTCTGATGTGTTTGCCTACAACTTATTTTGAAAATGTTGGGAAACCTTTTGCTCTCGGTGCTCAGCAGCACATTGCACTGTCCTTACTCCCTGTTTTCATCATTGGGAAGTTCCCTTCTAGTCTACTCTTCAAGCTGTTTAACTACAATAACCCAGCTTCTTAGAACAGCTTGTTTCTGCCTGAACTGGGCAGTCATTTTACAGCAAACACCAAGTGGAAAAAATTTTCTGGGAAAGATTTTTAACAGAGGCAACAACTTTGTTTCCAGAAGGATATAGTCAGTTGCAATTGGCAGCTTTGAAACCACTGTAGACCATTTAAAGTTTAACTTTTAAACCTAACACAAAGGGATGCTGTTATATTTCGTACCCACAGCTGAGTATCTTTAAACTGATGCAAAGGCATCTTGGACACTTCGGCAAACAAAGGCATCAGTAAAGATCTTTCTAAACTTACCTTACCATGTAATTTATAAACTCTAATAAAATCCAAAAAAGAGTGATCAGATATTATTATAGATAATAATTAGTAGGAATTGCATTCTGTAAGGGTTCTTCTGTTTTACTTTTACTTTCCTGCTCTCTCAGATTTTTTTCCTATGGGGTGTAAAAATTAGTCTGAAAGCTTAATTTTGGATTCCCAACTTAACTAATGGCTGATGCCCAGTTCAGCTTTTTCCTGAGCTTTGCTGTCTTCATAGTTCTGAGTTCAGAGTCATCGTGGTCCCTATTGCTTCACATCTAAAATCAATCAGCATAGCCCTTAATTATTCTGTTCTCCACAGACAGTCTTTCCAGAAGAGACCATTAATTCTTTCACCCACATTACAGTGCATTGCATTCCCTCTGTCTCCAAATGAGAATGTCTGTGTAGAGAGAATTTAGGACTGGTACAGGAAAATGGTGTGGTATTAGTGAAATATGGCAAATAGTTCTCTGCCTGAGGTATTAGTTAGTCCTGTAAATGTTATACATGACTCCAAATTGTGTTTGCAGGCCACACTGGACTGGCTTTGAAAACCATCACTGTGCTGGGAACTCCTAAGAGGTTTGTGTCTGAGTGACTGAATGCAGTGTAGTGTCCAAATCCTGAAGGTTAGTCCAGGCTTGTGTCTCCCAAGTGGTGGTGGCTGAGGTTGGAGTCATAGCCCTCATGTGTGTATTAGATTTCTGGTAGGATATCCCAGGGCAGCACATTAAAATTGGCTGCAGTATTAGTCATTTCCTGGCTGCTCTTTCCCTTTAAAGAAGACACTATCTATGCCTGTGACATAAGAATAAAGACTTTAATGTAAATATTTTCCAAGTGGAATTACTCATTATTAACACAGACAGTTCTGAAGGCAAATAAAAACATTGTGTGTCAGCAAAAACATTATTATTAAGGAATTCAGACTTCAAACCACACCATGATTCATAGAGCACCTGACTGATTTTTTTTTTTCTTTTTGCATCTCAGTTTCTTTTTTCCTCTTCATTAAATACGAAAATATCTTATGGGACATGAGGTTTTTCAGAAGGTTTGTGTTGGTGTCTTATAAACTGGAAGAAGGGAGGAAGATGCCGTGGGTAACATGGGTCTGGTGAAATTTTGTGTAAGCGAAGCAGAAATGGAGAGGGTGACATTAAGCTAACTGAAATAAACAGAAATAAACCAACAAGCAGACCTACAAAAGGTCCATCTGGAATGAGAACATGTGGTGAGATGGGGTTACAAGCAGTGCCTTTTTTACTGTAAATAAAGGCTTCAAGGCCCATCTTCAGTGGAAGCTGCTTGGAGCCTGTGCATTTTAGTGCTTTCTGCATCATGTGAGGCACTAAGGAGGTGGGGAGTATTATGGAGAAATGAAGTAGTTAAATTATCATTAAGTGAATTCTGAATTTCCCTATAGTTTCCTCTCAGTTTTGCACACTGTACTGGGAAGCATTCTTGCAGGCATGATTAGAGTTTTGGTGCAGGTCTGAACTTCACTGCCAGAGGGATAGAGCAGAACTCCTGTTTAGTTGCTGTTGCCCTAAACTCACTGCAAAGAGTACTTCTAAGTTTTACATTTTTTTTTCTTCTCCAAGAATACTTTACATAGAATCACATCAATATAGTAATAGATTTTTACACTGTTTGCAATGGGTGAAGAAGAGAGAATGAAAGATATATAATTAATTACAAATAATTGAGCCTATAATGCTTTAAATAACTAAATTTTGGGGGGTTTATCTGTTTTTTAAAAATTTTATTTTTCATCAAACAAGTCTGCTATGCTCTGTGATACCTTCCTGCCTCAGGTCTCTTAAATCACATCTGAACCTCTTTTATGAGGCCTAAGGGAAAGTCGAAGGTTATGTTCCTCACTTTCTTTTGTAAATATGTTCAAGTCCATTTAATCTAGAATCTGGCTCTTTTCACAGCTGGTTCTTGAGTCAGTTGTAAAGGCTGTGCTGTGATTTAAATCACTTAATAACCTGTCTTTTTTAAATTTTTTTTTTTTCAAATATAATGATCACTAGCATTCATGTAATTGAAGATTTAAAAATGTACAACCTGGAATTCTAAAAGAGTGTTATATTTCCTTTGTAGATCTGGTATGTGCAAAATAATAAAAAAAATAGTCTTCATCCTAACCCACATTTTTAAAAAAATGGCTACATATTCAGTCTTAAGTAATACTCACAGCAAATAATTCTTTCACTGCTTAGTTTGTATAAAAAATATACCAAGGTCTACCAGATTCTTTTCCAACTGAAATTAAGCAAGAGGACAGGAATGCATATTAAGATGAATGACACTTATTTCAGAGGAATGGATGACTGATACACTTTTCATTGTCCAAAATTCATGTTCTAATCTCTGGAAGTGATTTTATTCTCTATGCTCCCTCAGAACTAATCAGTAAATCAGCTATCAGATCTTATGTTGAGACACACAAATTTATCATCGTGGTTTTGGTACAGATTTCATAATTTGGGGAAGTCAGGAGTTTTGTTTTCTTCCACTTTTTAGTAAAAATAATAATTCCCACAGATTTCACAGGCTCAGTCAATATGAATATAAGCATTTTGTTTACAGAACTGTATTACAACATGTTGTTTGATATTAAATGGGTAATGAAGTCAATAGAAGGAAATAATAGGAGTCCACTTAATGGGAATATCCCTGGTGACACCCCTGCATGCACCTGGGGCTGCTTTCCATCCATCAGATGTGCACTGCAACACTTGCTCTTGTCTCAGTTTGCCAAAATTGCTTTAAGGCCTTTGACTCTTGGGCCACGTTCACAGATTTATGCAAACAACTAAATTTATCAGGCCTAACTATGAAAATTTGGTACTTTTTCTGTTTGTAAAACAGGAGAAAAGAAAAAGAACACTGAGAAGCACCATGGTCTTGTGTGTAAGGAATTTACCAGTGTTTGTGGGAATGATCTTGACTTTGCACGTTTTACTGGCTTTATCTACTAAGCTTGAATCAGGATCCTGTTTTATCTGTAGCTGAAGCTGACAGCTGGGAAAGGAGGATGAAAAACCTTTGGGGTTTTGGCCCATCATTAACTGCTTTATAGTGAAAACTTTTAAGTGTCTGAGCTTAAAAATGTAATGTGTTTCCTCCAGTAGTACATGTTTGTTCTTGATTCTATGATCTCTCATTTTCTTGCCAGAGGGGTAGGTGGATTTGCTGTGCTGTGGAAATATGACTAAACTTGGCCTGAAACTTAACAAATTGTACACTCTTTGCTTATAATTATTAAACCACAGGTTAGCAGATCTATTTTTAAATCAGCAGCAACCCAGAGCCCTGAGATTCTTTTTTCTGCACCAGAAGATGGCATGGATACAGGTGATGGAGTAGAAGGAGCAGAACTATTCATCGTGCAACTCTGAGCAGCCCCTAGTTCCTCTTGTTCATCTATCAAAGCTCTAGTTTCCACTAGAGGTGGAAACTCAGGTCATTGTTTTTTGCTACAGCAGTCTTCCAGTGCTCCTTTTCTATAAAAAAATTGCTTTTTCTCCTCTCCCCTCTCCCAAACCAACTTTATTATTCTTTGAATTTGTCAGCTGCTCTGCGTTTTTTTTCCTAAGAAATGACACCAAGTACCAAAAATATGCACTGTTTGGTTCTTGTACAGCCAGAATAAATAGGAATTATGACATATAAAATCCATCCCACAATACAGAATGGAAACAGCTCAGACAACCTGGAAATCCTCAAAGACCAATGTGCTGCAAAGCTGTGACATCATTTGTACAGTGATTTGTAGTTCTGGGGTCTCTCTGATCACTGACCAAATGAGTCTATCCTCCTTCTATTATATTTTCCATCCAACTTGTGCCTCTTCTATATGAAAACATTGCTGAATCTCTGTATATTCTCATTCTGCACCTGCAGACTACTGGTTTGCTTCTGTAGACAAAAAGCATTGCTATCTTCTTGGATGAATGTGAGTCCTTATTCCCCTACAGCATGCCCAGTCAACTTCCATCTGGAGATTTTTAATTGGGAAGAAGGAGGTGGCACATCTTTCCTTTTAATTGCAACATGACAGTAGAACAAAAATAGCATATCAAATACATTTTATCTGCAAGGGTTGTTAAGGCTTATCATCCTTATTTTCAGCTGCCTTCTGAGTCATGAAAAGCAGAACCCATTCAATAGTTTTTGGAAGAAAAGTAATAACCAGCACACAGTGATGATAGCTCAGGATAGAAGTCACACGGTGCCATTGAGGCCCCGAGCAGCCCCGTGTCCAGTCACTGTGGGGGCTGAGTCCAAAGAATAGTGGCAGAGGAAGAGAACAATGAAATGCTCCCCACGTGCTCTCCACGTATAGACAAGTCAATCCATCATGAGTGCATAGCCTAGCATCTGGGAGATCCAGATGATACAGATTGGAGTTTTCCTGTATCAGCAGTAGTGTCTCTATTGTTGCCTTTAAAAGCGCTTTTCTAGCGAGGCCTAGGGCATGATTGAAATGCTTGTTATTGCAATTGCTCTGCCTCAATCAATCTTCATGTGTGATACAAGGCCAACCTGGGCTCGGGCTCTTTATCTGCCCCTTGTGCTCGCAGTTTTTAGGAATGCACTTACTGATCTAAGAGCTAAAAATCTCTTTTACGGGAACCATATGCATGTGCCTCATAGTGAAGAGAATGCCTTTTAATTGTGATTCTAATCGCTCAGTGCAAAAATATTTGTTTTAACTGACTGGTTCCCAGTCAAACCTTCATCTTGCTGTGTTTATGGCTGTGTTTTTCTAATGTACATTCCTGTGGATTATTTTGCAAGCCATCCCATGGGTGTGTTGAGCATCCAAGCATCCTTGCAAACAGTTACTGCAGATGTATAGCTATAATTCAGGTGAATCATCATTCCCCTTGTTAAAGTTTTACAGCAAAATATTTGGCTAAATGCAAATGGGAGAGGTCTATTTAGGGATCAGATTAAAAGCAACCTAGGTTTGTCATGCGAGGAAGAAAATTGCCTTAGACACGCAGTTTATTTAGATTCAATAAGGCCACAGCTAGGCAGTATGTTTTAAGCATATTCATGGTGCAGGAGTGAGAAAGGACAGCTGGACATCTGCAGGAACAAATGTGGGGTTTGTTTACAGCCAGAGTTTGCAGAGCCTCAGCAGTGATGCTCTGAGTCAATGCATCCTCCAGCTACCCAGGTCAGCACCATGTGTGTTGAGGTCACGTTAACCCTTCTGCACTTGCAGCAGAGATTCAAACACAGTGTTCCTGCAAATGATTGCTTACATCAGCTTTCCACTCCAGAAACCCTGTATGAGGGTCTTGTGTTGATAACACACTGCCAGTGAATCAGACCCTGAGAATTTGACAGTAGACCAGCACTTAACTTTTAAAGTGCTTTGTCATCAGGAGATGCTTTAAGTAATCCATTATATTATTTTGAACTTAGATAAAACCCGTCTGTGGGCTGTGTGGTCAAGGAGGCACAAGGCAAAAGCTGTACTGGCACAAATCAGATTTGATCTGGTGAATGCTTATTGTTATCCTGGAAATAGAAACAGAAGAGAAAATTCAGCTGCCCGTACGATAGCACCTAAGGGCCTCAGAAAATGGAGGAATAATGTGAAGAAGGGAAAAATACCTTAAACCTGAATTTCAGGTCAGATAAACTGAAATACCAAACTTGCTGCTTCTTCCCAGACTGGCTGTTTTATTCTCATCCTTTTTTCAGCAATGATCTTGCCTTTTTCTTCCTGTTGTTTGCTGGTTCATTGACCAAAATGCTCTTGTTCTGGTTGGCGTGTTTATATATGCTCATGTTCACTAATATGAGTAACTGTAAATAGCACTATCCTATAGAGGTCTGTTTGTTCAGAATTCAACCACAATTATTTCATGCAGGAGAACTGGTCATATCATTCTCTGCTGTGCTCAGAAAGCTTCAGTGGCTTTTGGAGGAAAAGTGAAGCGCTTGGAAGATCTTACAGAGCTCTGTGTCCTGTTTTAGTTTTGTGACCTCAGAAAATTTGGATCTATTTACTAGTCATTCTGCAACTCTTTGTCCCACTCACTTTCCCATGTCCCTATAAACAAAGAAAATTCTGCTAAAAATCACCTATGCTCAGGAAAATTTAGTACAGCAGTGTGGCTAGAATAGATTTTTAAAAGATTGATATTTCTCAAGTAATAATACAATGTTCAGCTTCTGCAAGTGCTTCTAGCAGTGGATTTCATAGCTAAATTCCTTGCCTCTTTCTACCACAGTAATTTGAGAGGAGGTTATCCCATTCCACAGAGCAAGAACTGAAAGAAGAGACAATGACAGTGATTCTGTGCTGACTGGCAGATATCCGTTCTCTCATTTCCACCTCAGAGCTGTGATTCCTGGCCCAGCACGGCCTTAATAAGCTGAGTTTTCCCTCTGCATCATCCTGGAACCCAAACCAGCTACTGCACAGTGACTGCTGAGGGCACAAATCCTCTGCACAGAGATCCAGTCACTTGCACTCATGCAACACCTGGCACAGCCGTTCAGACCTTGTCAGCCAAGCCTAAAGCCACCTGGAACTCCACTATTTTAGTTCATGTTTTAACACAGACTGACTAGCTTTCAGAAGGAGTTTTTCCACCTTGTTTTAGGCCCTCCTTTAGCCCAAGGGAATAATTCTACAGCAGGCCTAAAGCAGATGTAAAATAATCAGCTCTCAGTATTAATGTAGTTTAGCCTCCTTGGTTATATTCCCTTGACAAGACCCACGACTCGTGGACAGTTTTACCTGGTGAGGGCTCTGAGCAGGCAGACTGCCCTTCCCTTGCCCACCTGCAGTGGCAGGAGTGGGCTGCAGAGACATCCAGTTCAGCACAGCTGACTGTGGGAGGACCCACACTCTTGGGATGGGTGTTTGCTGCTGGCTCGGTGCCCATATAGAAAACACTGACTGGTGGCACCTTTCCTTAGCACACTTTACCATTAGCTGCTCCTTGGAAGACACAGAGGAGAAGGTTGCTTCTTCTGGGAGCTTTCTGTGTAAGGCTTTCAGAGTACTCTTATTGCCAAACATCTTTAAGAGATGGATGCACAAATTAGAAGAGAAGTAGGCAGAAAGAGTTTTAGAGAACTCTGAATCAGAGCTTCAGCTTCCAGAGGGGCTGAAGTTCAATGTGTGGCTCCATGCAGAGTCCTGACTTCAGCACGTGCTGCTGGTTTGTTTGTTTTCTTTTCTCTTTTTTCTTTTCAGTCCCTGCCCATGCATCACACCAGGCACTGAGGCCAGCCATCATCTCAGAGATCTCACACCAGACATAAAATGACCACCACTGAGTTTATATAGTGCTCATTAATGTGGTGGCTTCTTGGATGCACTGTTTTCTATTCCTGCAGATAGTAAGTGGTGAGTACTGCCACAAAGAAAACCAGTTGTTAACCAAAAAAGTTATATAACTTGCCCAAGGACACGCTTTGAAGTGGCTATTCCACCCCTGTGGATTTCTGTGGTACACCATTGAAAGCAGTTCACTTTAGCACGAGCAGAATCACCTATATAATCTTTTAGCAGTAAGCTACAGAAGTCAAGTTTTCTATACTAAGAAGAATATAATCTGACTGCTTTGTTTCAAGGGATTAGGAATCAGTTCAGATAGAAATGGGAAGAGGTAAAAACAACGTTTATTCCCATCACTGTATTTCTCATTTGCTGTACTGAGAGTCTACAGTTGTGTAATTGTGAAGACAATTTTAGACTCTTTTGTGCGAGAGAATACAGTAAGTTATGTTTTACCTGTCTGTCTCTGGAGAAGAAAATCTTTAATTAAGTCTTCCTTTAATTACGTCCCATCTATACAGTACCTAAATGCATTATGAGAACATGTCATTTACTATATCCTTGCCTTCTGGGAAGGTTCAGATGCTGAATCCTCTAATACTGTATAAAGTTCCAATTGCTGTTATTAAATGAATATTTGAAACAAGATTATTAATATATGCATTGTTATAATAATTGCTAAGAAGTGGTGAAAACCTGAGTGATTAAAGTGTGATCTGGAACTTTCTTCCATCAGAGGAAAATATTAGAATTCTGTGTTCATGTAGAAATTCTGCAGCACTGGTGGTCCAGCACTGGTGGTCCAGCACTGATCTGCTGGTATGGCCGGTGTCGTGGATCAGAACCTTGTTTCACAAAAATTAGTATTTTACCAGTGTCCCTGGTAACACTGTACATTACCATTCTGTGCTGTTCCAATACGTAGTTTAATTAAAAACCACCTGCTCTTTGCAGGTTGTCTTATCTTAATTAAGCTAATGAGAATGTCATAACTTCTGATATTTGTTGAAAATAATGTCCTTGAAATGAACTTTCAGGCATTATTTTATTACAAGCTGGGGACGCTTATGAGCAAGAGATTATTAGAAATGTGCATAAACAAAACATTCAGTTTTCTAGAGGCCCTTGATATCCTGTGCCAAGTATCCATTAGTCTTCCTCAACCTAACTGTTAACTTAACAGAAACTTAAGCTGATAAAAGTAATGAGAATGAACAGTCATGGACTTCCCTGTGTCTCCCCCAACTTTTGTAAGTTAATCCTCAGTGAGAAGTCCTAGAAAAGCAGTGGGTCTTTAAAATATTTTAAATATCTAAAATGGGGTGTTATGTTTTCCACAAGGGAGGAGTGACACATTGATACCTTTTAAAAATATATAGTTTTTCCATAGTTCTTTTATATTACTTTTCAAGTTGTCACAGCTTGACATGTGAATCTGCTTGGTTAAAAGGTAAGCCAGCTTGCAGCAACTGAAAATGACATTTGTCTTTATGCATCGAAGTAAATATTGTTCACTTGAAGATGACACATCTCCAGGGCAGCAGACTGGCTCCCCTGAAGGTGAATGTGCATCCACGCAGGATGCATAATTTGGATTGTTTTTGCTCCACCCGTTTACTTTTGCCCTCCAGACAGTTATGTTGTCCAGACCTGTTCGTAGTTGGTTGCATTATCCCATAGCCTTTGGTGTCTTCTGCCTTGGAAACTTGAACTCTGAGGCCACGCCTGTGTGAAGGAATGGTCTGGAGTTTTTTGTATCAACCAGGTTAGTCTTATTCTCCTCTTCATGAACAGATCACTGCCTTCTGTGACAGCAGTGATTTACAAAGCATATGATTCCATCAACTCTGAATACAAACTCAAATTTAAAATATCTTTTCCCTTTTCCAGCGATAGGAGGCAACAAGAAAGTCATAGTATTTTGAGGGGGAAAATTGAGAAGTTGTGGTAAGAAGACCAGGGACACGAATACCATGATAAGCTTCCAAATTTATCTTAAGGCTGAATAACATGACTTCGTACCCAGCCAATTTTGCTGATAGTATGGATTTAACCTTGGACACTTACTGTTATTTTTTGAAATTTTTTTTCCATATTTAGCACTGAGGCCTACTTAGAAGAATGTAATAGTGCTGCAAATACCTTATCTCAGGAGTGCGTGTAGCAGATAACAGACCAACAATGCATGCAGCTTATCTTTAGGGAACTGATTTATCAAAGGGTGTCTGTCCTCTCAGCTCCTGGTATTCCCTAACATGCCCTGTGTTCCAGTTCCAATATCAGAGATTTTGGTCCTTCAGAGGAGTCACAGGCAGATGACATTTGAACTCCCAGCAGACTGATGACATGGAAGCATTTCTCAGAGTGTTGCTTACTGCAAGGGAGGGGGTTGGTTTCCAACATCTCCAAACCCCTTGCAGTTGCTCTCAAGAAGGTGAGGTGTTAATGCACAGGGAAAGTGAGTGTCTTCCTCAGCCATTGTACTGCTGCACAGCATGAAGGTCTTGTAATCAGGTCACTGCCATCCAAAAATAATAAGATATCTTTTGTATAAATTCTTCTGTTTACAAGGCCTCAGCTTTGCTAGTCAGAAGCATAAGACACATTCGTAACTGGTCATGGTTTTGTTGAATCCTGTTCCCACTGGGGATATGTCAGCATGGATAAGCAGTGCAGTGCAGCAGGAGTGGTGCAGTGGAGTATCATTGTGCCAAGGACCTGGCACCCACACTGTGAGTTTCAGAGTCTTTTTTCAGTCTTCATGAAGATACACCCTATGTGTGTGTAGGGCTGAATCTGATGTAATTCCCTGAAGGAAGAGAGCAAGGGATGCAGAACCCTATTTCAAAAGGAGGTCAGAGAAAGAAATGTATTTTAATAACTATACATCCCTTCTCATACGTCACAGCCTGGAGGGAGTTGTGCATGTGCTGTGGCAACTTTTGGATGATGCTTAGGAAAGTGTTACATGTCAGTGGAACTTAACTGTGCTGTTACCCTACACTTGTCTGTGCAGATTTGGAAATATTGAAATGTGCAGAAGGAAGATGGAGAGCCAGAAAATGATGTAAAACATACAGAGACAATCCCACTTTGTGAGCACAAAGGCTGCAATTTGTTCCCTGCTTTCCTTTTTCCTGCCTGTTTCAGTTAGAACCAGGGTGAGCCTGATCATCCAATTACTTGCCTTCGGAGTGTTTCACTTGGGCAGCCTCTGGATTAAAGAAAAATAATTGTGTGGCCAGTGTTCTCACCTAGATTTCAAAAGGTTGCAATAAGCCTCATTTTAATACTTCCACTTCCTGGTTTCTGGAATACAGGCTAGGTGACATATTATTCCTAGAGTCCTCTTCAGAGACATCATTTTTGTCATTTCTCATATGTTTCACTGGGACTCTGCTGGGCTGCTGTTTTAATAAATCCTACACGCTTGCATTCTCATCCCCCTCACCTCTTTCATTTTCAACCAGGTATCAGTTGCACTAATAGCTTTATACATCTCCTGAAGATGGTTCTGTTAGACTGGACTCTGGTTCACTGATGCATAGAATTTGCATAAGAGCACACCAGCTTTTCATTCACTGTGGGGTGTCTCCTTTGCCACCGTTCATTTTCACTCGTGTCTATGACTGTAATGGTTTTTTTCACTCTTGTCCAGCTGAATGCCAAGAGCAGTTAGAGAAGGAAGGCAGCAAAGAATTGCCATTAGGCATGGTGGAAGTATTCTTTACTGCTTGATGCCTTTGCATTTGAAGGATTGATTATCTTTCTTTTGATAGTACCCATATTTCTCTCTCTGTCTTCTATTTTTAATAGTTTCTGAAATTTCAAAGAAATGCTTTTCCTTTTCCCTGTGCTTAGGGCTGTTAACTGTCTTAATAGTAAATGTTGCTTATGCTTAAGTTTTGTCAATCCAAGGGTTTTCTTGCAGAACCGCTACCAGAAAATCAGTTTAGTGTACAGCTTTTCTGAGGCTTATTGTTGCTGTGACTCGAATCTCAGATAAGGCTTGAAAATAAATCAGTCCCCCTCTTTAGAAAATCACACCAGTATGGTTTCTTTGGAAACATTTGCCAGTGTCTCACATTTAAATAATGGTGAAGATAGATATTGAAGCTAAATAATGGCCAATTGTCTTCAGTGTCCTGTAAGAGTCAAGGACACATCAGGGCTTCATGGCTGTCATCATGCAGTCCATGACAACGCAGGGGATTCCCAGAGTGACAGCATGAATAGTGGGCTGACCTTTCTCTTCCCAAGTTTGCTGCTTGCCACTCGGCAGAGGCAGGAGGACAGGAGCAGGCTGCTATGCTGTTTTCATTTGCCTTCCTGTCTAGAACTCCTCTTCATCCATCACACTGTTCTTATTAATGCATATTTACACCCCAGTCTTTCTACCAGGAGGATTTTATGTTCTTTTAAACAAACATAAAAAGTCATGTAGGCAAAGCTATGAATGATGCATGAGTAAGGATTCAAATATGATGTATTTTGTTTGCTTGTAATGGTATAGGATTTTCTTTTCATTTATAGCCGAGGTCACAGATAGTTCTGCAACTCTTCTTCTCTCTTCTGTGTCACCTTTTGAACTCGGTTGGAGTTTTGTCATCTGTTTTGGTAGGCTACAGATGAGACAAAGGTATGCGGCTCTCTAATCTTCTGTTCCTGCTTGGATGAGGGTGAAAGAATTCTGGATTTAAGCCCCCACTTCTGTTTCCTTTGGCTTTCAGAGATCAAGGATGCTTCCTTATACTTTTCAGCTGTTAACCTGAGTCAGCTCTGATCTGGGTTATGGCCACAAGTGTCTCTACATGGGACAATTATAAATTGAGAAAGGCATGGAGGAGCTGCGGTCATGTCCCAGGCTGGTTATAGGCATTGTGCCTTCAAAAGGAGGAAACCAAGAATATTTCTGTTTGTCATGAATATATTTGAGGATGGAATACTCAGCGAGCGTGGTACACAGGGTTACCGTAACAATGCAAACAAAGTCTGGAGAGCTGTTTGGCCCTCTCTCAGTGAAGTATCATAAGGTGGTTGAAAAATAACGAATTACTTGGCTTCTCATGTTTTATCATCTTCTTTGGCCATTTCTGCATGTTTTCAAGATTTTTAAAAGTATTTTGTCTGATAAGTTCTCTTAAGAACTCAGTACACTGTGGGTTTCCACTTCTTAGGAATATAAGCCAGTTAACTATGGAAATTTCTAGAGCTGGATAGAGTCAAATGATTAAAATATGCAGCTCTTCTATGGTATAATGGTCTCTCTCTGTGGCATTAATCCTTCTCCTTTTCATACAATGCACTTGAAATGCTGCTTTTCCCTGTAGGTGGCAAGTATTGTCATAACTTCCCTTCAAGAACTATTCACCTTTCAAATGTAGAAAACAGTTCTCATTGTACTTCAGCTAGAGAATAATCCCTTTTCTTTTGCTCCTTCATCCTCCATGGCACACTGATGATAAGTGAACTCTCAAGCAGTTACAATTTCACAGGAGCTTTCGTGGATTGCAGAGCTCTGGGTTTTTCAGATACCACGCATTCAATCAACACCACTTGGAATGTCTTTCTGCTTTTGAATCTGACCTGTTAATGTCGCTACATTCATCCTAAATACTGCATTTTACAGTGGGAATTCTTGTGGTTCTCTCCTTAATGTCTTCTCATTCTTTTTTTCTGAGCAGCTGTTGGTAGCTCTCCCTACTGCTGTCAACTCTTAAACCTCTGCATTACAAACTGCAGGCCAGGGTGAACTTAGTGCATTAAATCAAGGTCTGCAAAGTTGGCTTGCAATACACATTAGGAGCCCAAAAATAAAGAGAAATGGAAAACTGAGCCATTCCTAATGTAATGTCCTAAACTTAGTTTATACTTTGATCCATGAATAGCTAGCACATTAGAAGCTTTTAAAATAATTTTATACACAAAAATCCAGCTGGTGACATTCTTGCTGTGCTGCAAGTATAGAAACAATAATACCAGTGTTTGGGCCACAGTGCTGCTACATCAGATAGAGAAACAGCACAAGAAAGGCCTCTCTGGAAGGACAGTGATGTTTGAAAACTAATGCTGAGTGCTGTAAACCTGAGACCACTCGCTAAAGGCATCGGTTGATAATCCATCCTGGTCCCAGTATAAGCAAAAAAGTAGCAAAGAATTATTAATTACATCACCACACCTATATAATAGAGTTCACTGTAGTTATGTAGGAGTTGAGAGTATTCAAGCAGTTTCTTTTGATGAAGTAATCAGGCTGCTTCTGGGGTCTGTTTCAGCTGCTAGGGGCGTGCTTCAAATGTAAATGACTGCCAAATGGATTCCTTCTAAATTCCAGCCAATTAAAATACATTTAAAGTGCAGCTGGTGGAGAGCAAAAGGCTTATAATTGCATAAGAAATGTTTGAGCATGAAACAAATCCCTGAAATTTGGTGAACAGCAATTATTAAATACTGCATTTCTGGAGAAGTAGAGCAAGCAAACAAAAGAGCCTTCCGAAACTGCAGTCAGAGGCAAAGATGACACTTTTACCACCACCTTAAAAGAGACAAAGCCGGGAGTGTGTTTGTTAGGGTGTCAGTTTTCCACCCTTGGCTCTTTAAACCATGCAAGTTTGGCAGCTTGCCCTATGTGGTGCTGCATACAAATATTGACAGAACAGTGTGGTATTTGTTAAACCCCTTCTTGGGAAGCAAGTGATTGAAACTCTGAAGGAAGATCTGAGAACCTCAGACATTATATTTTTTTCTCAGTAGCACTATAATATTTACAGAATGAAACAGAAAATAGTGAATGGGGTGTAATGAATGACCTTCCTTTTCTGCTTTGCCTTGTAAGTAAGGACAGATTTTTTTTGTTTAATGCTTTAAATGTTATTATAAAAGAGGTTTACGGCTAGTAGCACTGAAAGATGCCATTAACACTTTTGATTTAACCTCATGTTTTGGGAGAAAGCTTGGCTGATAGAACAGACCATGTAAATAGGTTTGCCCAGTGTGCAGCCACTGTGGATAATGTGTCCTATAGATGCAGAAACCTTACAGACTTTTAAATTCACATCTGTATTTGAATGTTGGTGCTTTCCAGACATTTTATGCTCGTGTCTGCATCTGCCTAGAAGTGAGATTTCCAATTTTTCTGCCTCTATTATGCCTTAGTAAAATATAATCTTAACCTGTTCAGTAGATCATTGTGCTGATTTTAGAAATGGAAACAAAATTTTTATAGACAGTTCAGAGGGGTTTTTTTCTTTGCAATATTTTATTGGAGGGTACTGTCTTTAGCCTTTTGGTATAAAACAAATAGTTGAAATCAGGTGAATCAAAAGTGTTCCCTATGTTATGTCAGGTTTTTCTCAGTTGAATCAGAAAGCAACAAATGAAATGGGAAAAAAATGCTTTCCGAAACTAATAAGTGTTGGTTTCTACCTGTTTGTATCTTACCACACAACATTCATATGAAATAATTTGAAATTCCTGATTGCTTCCTCTTTTAACATATCCTAGTCAGTCAGTCCGTTTTGACTTCACTTTTGTTAACTGTGAGTAAAGACTCCTGCAAAGTTTCTAGCGACAGATCACATTGCAGCAGTAGGGGTTCAGTTAAATGTGCCTTGTTAATTGTTAATGTGAAAGAAGCACAGAGCATGTGCTGAAGACAGGCTCGTAAGAAATAAGCTTATTGACAAAATAAATATCAATTCATTGATAAATCAAGTTTTAGACACATTTGTCATGAAACATAAAGGCGAGTACACATATACATTGAAAATAACTGTAATGCAGTTAATCCCAAAATATTCAAGAGAATCAACACAAAAAATCTGTGAGTTGAGGGGTTGGTTTTCTTTTTGAAAAGCCTTATTGATTAAAAATTATTACAGAAGGCAACCTATTGAATAGATTGAAACTACTTTGATTGGGTAAGTTCAACTGATCCCCAGGCACTGTTGCAAAATTAGGGTAAATGTTAATAGCAATAAGTATGATGGAAATAAGTGTGTGTGCTTATGAAATACACAGTATACATACAGTAAGTTTTAGCAGCACCTGGCCTATAGCAGCATTAAAAGTTTTGCGCAAGCCCCACAGCAGTAAGGGTACAAGAGAGTGCAAACAACAGTTAGGTGATTGTAAGACATATTTTTTTGTTAGTTTTGAGATCTGTAGACAAACGGTGCAACATAAGTAATTTATTATTACAAAAGACCAAATAACCGCTTTCTAAAGTTGCTAAATGTGGAAGCTGATAACTGAATGTAGACTCACTGAAAAGCCAGCTCGTGGTTTTCTTTTTCTAATGAAATCTCAGGGCTAACAAAACTTGTTTCAAACTAAGCCTCTGTCTTAAATGGGCTTGACTCAGTATAAATCAAAAGATGAATCTAGGTCCTCCTGCATAATAACATTTTTCTTGTCATTTACTTTCCCTTTATGCATATGATGGATGTATCCCCTATGCCCAGTGGTTCATGTGATATATCAGTTACCTTAAAGAAAGAGAGAGAGGTGCTTAGAAAGTGTTCAAACAAACAGGTGCAGAGGATGCATTAGCACTCTGTATTTCCTTCTTGATCTCATTGTACCAGCACTGGGCTGGGGTTTGGATGATGGCGAATTAGAGCCTCCTTTGCTGCACGATTAATCAGGGAGTGAGTGTCTCTTCAGGGAGCTCACTGGCCTGCAGGCACTACTGCTGCCTGCGCTCTGGAACTTGGGGGAGCTTAGGTGGAGCTGTGTAAGAAACCTTCCAAACTGCCCTGCACTTCTGCACAGGTGTGGATGAAACGGTTTGGGAGCACTTAAAGAGTTTTTAGGTGTCCCCAAGGCTAAATATCCTTTGGAAAGCTGGCTTTCTGGATTGTTTCCTTGGATATTAGCTCTTAAATCCTGCCAAAACACAGGCAGGTTTCTATTGGGCTTTCCCCAGAATGACTTGCTGAAAAGTTGTACAACTTCGGTGTGTCTCCACAGGGAAAATTACATAAGTCCGACTGAAGGGTCGACATAATTTATAATGGCAAGCAGATGAGAACTTGCCTGGAGTTTTCCCCTGGGTGGTATTACTCAGTGATTCTGCTACAGTAAAAGCCACTACTACTTCATGCCTTTGGCAGGTCAGACTCTGAAATTTTTGGGTATCTGAATATATACGCTCCTTTATTAAAAGCCTCTCATGGAGTCTGCAACGGTTATACTGCCCATAGGACAGGGGAATGGCTGTTCTGCTGGTTTCCTGAACAGCGAAGTGCCCTTTGGTTTCTACATTAAAACATCTATTAATTTTAGGTAGGATTTACTATTCCTCCGCTTAGGATTTTTCTGGTGCTCTAGAGAATTCTGGAGGACAGAGCCTGGCCCCATATTTAAGGAAAGTAGTACAGCAGTGGAGGAATATCAAGATAATTAGTGGTTAAGGATGAAAGTTTGACCCAACCTGAAGCCTAGCTAATAGCAAAATTCCTTCTACCTGGGCATAAGGGGATTTTTCCTAAGTGCATGGTGTTCTCCAATAGTTGTGAGGATGGAGGCCTCTGCTTTTTTTTGTTGTTTTGCATCTTGATCCTTGATAATGCCTCATGTATGGTAAGGTACAAATGAAGGTATTGGCCTGAGGGAGCTGTTCCCCTGTGTCAGCCCCGGTAACTTTGAGGTTTGGCACTGGTTTCTGTGACAGGATTTGCATGACCCATGTTTCCCTACCACTGCTCTAGCCTCCACCATGGTCACTGGAGCTGGGCCTGAGCTCTACAATCCTCCTGGCACAGGGACAGAAATAAGCCATTTGTAATAGGAGACTGTGGGAGGAGTGTGTTTGCTTTTAGTGCATCTTTCACAGTTCTTTCCTAAACTCATAGTCACTCCAGCACTCCTGGTCTGTCCTCACATATGAGGCAGTAGTGTACTGGGATTTGAATGTCAGCATTTTGCCTCTCAGTGGACAATGGTCTAATGGTCTTTACAGGGATTTGCCAAACATCAGAACAACAACAAAATACCTTTAAAAAAGCCAAAAAGATAGTGGTTGTTTTCCAGATTAAAAGTGAAAACTACTGATGCTGAGTACAAATAGAATTTATTATTTACACCAAAGTTGTGTCTGACAGTTTGCTCATAATCTTGTGACCTGTGAACTGAAAGCAAGTGCAACTACTGCACTTTGTCTTTATAGAGAGATTGCTGAAAGCAGCTAGAACAGCTCTCATGTTTCTTTACCTTCATCAAAGAGTAAACTTTTTTCCTCATCAAGGTGACTAGTTCTTGCCCTGAACTTTTGCAATGTTTTTTATCACAAAATAAAACTTGCTAGGAAGCAGTTCTGGGATTTTTGGGTTTGCAGGATTTTAAAAAAACCAATTTTTCTATTTTCTTTTGGTAGTATTTTCCATGGATCACATGTAGGAAAGTTGAAGGACAAGATGTTGTGAGGACAGATAATTATTACCAAACATAGAAGTTGTGTAATAAATGGATGGAGGAAGGGAAGAAATACTAAAGTAATATAAATAGTTACACCCTTTCACACGGCCAGTGGAAAACCTAAATGAAAGAGCAATGTATACCAGATGTGTGTATCATGCTGAGCATAATTTTGCTAGGAATGATTTCCAGTAGGAACTAGTAGAAGTAAGCAGGACAAATCTGAGTGTACTGAAAGAGATGTCGTGCTGGCAGGGCTCTGTGAGCACCTGTAAGTATTTGTAGAGCCAGTTCTTTGGTACACTCCCTTATTCTTTGTGCTACAGTTTTACGGCATAAGGATAACTGAAACGATCAATAGTGATTGACTAGTCAAAGAAAAAAGAGCAATAGTCAGTGATAAAGCATAAACTTCAGGTATCCTTGAATTACCCAACTATGGGACTGGCAATGCTAATTCAGGCTGTCCTTCAAATCTGGGACCTTGTAAGAGCTGAGGCAGCCCTCTCTCTGCAGAACTTCACCACCGTGGTGAATCTCTCTCTTTATAGTCTTTAAAGAGATCATTTCAAGCCTCACGCTGTCTGTCTAGAGCCTGTGGATAAGGTGAGATTAATCTCCTTCGAGTTGCTGACACAGTTTGTTGGTGGCACAAGAGGCAGCTCTCCAGCCTCTCACCTAAGCAATAAAATCATCATGCACACGGTGAAGTTGGTGACAATCCTTTCCTTCCTAGAAAGCAAGTCTAATGAAACTACTATATTTTAGTTTTCCGAAATTGGACAGTTCAGGGCAGTAGTCCAAAACCTTAATCTTGTTGTGGTAACTAGAGTTGGTAAATGAGGACATCACACTTAAATGAGATTTTAAGGCCTTGATGATCAGTGCAGGTAGCTGTGGTTCACCAAATGGATGCTGGGCCTTAATGAAATTACTGTTCCAGACATACACCCTTCCTGCGGAACCAAAGTTCTTTTCCTGTCCAAAGTCAAGGAGTTGTCCCTTCCTGTCTTCTGTGGTAAGAAGCACTAAGCAGGAATTCAGAGTAATTTTTATATGCTTTCTTCTGTGGTAGCCCACATGAATGTTGTCTTTGTCACATCAACCCAGGAGAACTTCTCCTGGAAAGGCAGCCGACCTCATTACTGTGAGCGCTGTTCCTGTAGGGTCAGATTGTGTCTCTAGACACCAATTTTTATAAATGGATTGCTCCAAGGAAGGAATTGCCTTTATTTCTTTCATTTGCTGGAAGAAAAGTAATTTACTCCTGTTTTCCAGCCTCTCACCCACACTGGCTCAGTTTTGTGACTGCTCCTAAAGGAAAAGCCAATTCTTTATTCTTTCCAAATCACCCTCCCAGAGAAAATAACAGTAGCTGTGTAGTTCCTACTCTTTCCACCTCTCTGAGCCCATAGGGGATGTATGCAGAGACACAACCCAAATAATGCCTGTACTTGTAGTATTCCTCTTTTTTTTCAGTCTAGAAAGGCTGTGTAAAGCTCAAAACCAAACTGACCCACTGCAAAAAAATGTGTGGGGGACAAAATGCATTCTTGGAACCGTGTTCACATTCAAAGCAACAGTTTTACCTTCGGCAACACTCTCTGACATCATGAGGTACAAGGAACAGCTATTGCTATGCTTGTTAGTGCAGGTAAATTTGTAACAAATATTTTATACCTCCCTGATTCTCCTGTGGAGAAACACAGGGCTGATTTTTTTTGTTTCTTGCCATTTTTGTTGCTAACAACTTACTTTTAATATTGCAACATATATAGAATTATTTACCATAAATGCATGAATTGTTATGCAGTTTTGTAGCATAGGGATACATGTCACAAGGAATATTTGAGTATAAAACTTCATGGTTTACAAAATCCTGCGGAGAATAACGTAACCCTGCTTTCTTTTGCAATCTAAATCCAGCTGAGCTGGAGAAGTGTTCAACTGGGAGGTTTGAGGGATCACCTGGGCTGTGCGGGTAACAGACACACAGTTCTGAGGGCATATCTCTGCCCATATGGGTGGGATGTGCATTTACAGCTCTTCTGTGAAACGAGGTCTGGTAAAGGGCTTTGTGACTGCCTGGCCTGACGTGCGTGATACAAATGTGATGTATCACTATTGACAGTAAAAACTGAAAGGACACTTTATGGACTACCTCTCAACAAGAGAGCTTTATGAGGGCAGAAAGCAAGGCCCCTGTACTGCTGCTGGTCCCCTCAGGAGGCTGTGGTGGAGTGCCAAAACTGAATAATTTTGAAACTAAATATCTTTAAATGGATTCTTTGTTCATTTAAAGGAGATAGAGTGAAGAGGACAGAGGCTTCTCTGGGGAATGTCATGGCTTTGTTGTGCAACACAAAGACAGTGTTTGAATCAAGATGTGGGTACTTCTAACAAGGTCTTTTCTAGCAACATGAGCCATGCACTACAATTTCTCCAGAACCCAGTTTCTCACTCTGAAGTTTGTATCGGCTTTTTGAGACTGCCTTCTATCTCATCTTCTGAGTTAACTTCTCCTTCTCATTGGAGGATCTGTGATGAAGTGCTTCTTTCATTGATCACTAAGAGTTCCACACAGGTTGTGCTGTGATCAAAGACATTTTCTCTTTTCTCTGATGGTAAAGCTGTTGATTTACTGCAAGGCAGCAGGCTGATTTCTATGCCAGCACACTTAATTAGAGGGATTTTTTTCCCCCACAAAGCTATTTCCTTCATACACAAGAAAAAAAATAAGAGAAGGTGGAGAGCACAGAACAGAGCAACCATGAGTAAATACTTATATTTTTTATCATTGGAATGGATCCTGAGGTGGGATTTGTTGAACTGACTAGCTGAGCCTCAGTGCAGCTGTGACAGTTGGAGTCATCCAAGAATATGCTTGAGTGACATACTGAATTGGCTTTAGAGACTAACTTGTTCTTTAATATGATTTAAGACATCGGAATTTAGGTGCAGCTTCATTTAGGCTTTGTTAATACGGAGAGGATTCAGCTTCATGCTGCAGGTGCTGGACACACAAGAGCTGCCGTGGTGGTACTGCAGGTGCTTGGATAATGTTGTACTCCCCAGGGGGTTCCATTCAGCCCAGCCTGGCTGATGCTCCTGCTGCTTCCAGCACCAAAATTTTGACAGTCAGAATCAACAAAGCTGGAAAGAAGTTCAGGTTTATTCCAGAGCAAAGATTTGTTTGATGGATCAGAGAGCTTCAGTAGTACGGCTCGAAACTCTGTCAGTTATAGAGTGATGAAGGGAAGAACAAGTAGAATTCCCTAGAGATTTACTACAAAATCCCAACACCTTGGCTCTTTTCTTTTTCCCCTCTACACTATGCATTTTGCTTACCACCCTGGGGAAAATCTTACAAGCTGTTTTCCTCTGCAGAGCCCCTGTGATTACATCTTGGGTTTTTATACAATTTATTTGACCACTGAAGAGGATTGCTTGAACCAACGTGATCCAGGAATACCTATCCTGAGAAAAGTCTGCTAAGACCTCACAGATTTTTTTTTTATGCACTGGAGGCAGAGGCTTCAAGCCCCTGGCAAATGGTGTTACGGATCTCCGTCAGGTCATTTTGCTGCTTTGCTCAAGAGAAAACAATAAAATAATTATTCAGGAGGAATATTTGAGAGCTCGAAGCACTTTTTCTTTACACCAGAGCCATGACCTGGCAAACAATAAACAATGGGAAAGTTTGTCTTAGTACACAATTTAGCAGAATAAAAAAAGCTGGAACTCTTTTAACAAAGTGTTTTCTCTTCTCCTCAGACATTTTGAAAACTGATGTCACTTGTAATTCTTCAAGAAAGAAAAAAATCCCTGCAGTTTGCAGTACATCAATGCAGGCATTTTTCTCCTGTCTAATCTGTAAAAAGACATTGTATACAAGTGTATTTTCTCTGCCAGAAATGCATTCCTGGAACATAATAAAGGCTTTTCTGTTGTTGTTCAGTAATTTGGATAATAGTTTCTCCATGAAGTCTCATAACATTTATTTACTCCCATAAATGATTAGACCAAGTGGTTTCTGCAGTTGAAACTGGAATCTCTCTGCAATAAGGTTTCTTACTGAAATAATTCTGCAAACATTATGCCTAAAATAATTTCAAATGACACATTTATATGGATAACATAATATGGGTATGAAAAAAATCTGTAGAGCTCTGTGTATAAAGTATAGAAAATTTTAATAGAAGAGTCATCAGCTGTGTAGATTAAACTAGGCAAAACTTTTCTAGAATTATTTTCTAGAATCATTGACAACCTTGAAGAGTTACAAATATTTCTTGTTTGGAACAATTAGATTGCAGTAATTGTAGAAACTGCACTTTTTTGTTTTCCTGTAGCCCCATGGTCAGCCCTATAAATTACAGTGCAGTGGAAGGGAATTTGAGGGAAGTGTTCCTCTCACATGGCTTGGCAGGCGTGGGAGGGAGAAGGAGAGGTGCAGCTCGGCTCTCTGTGTAAAATAAATTGTGCTGCATTATGTGAAGGGGTTGAAGGGTCTGACAGCAGCAAGGCTGGGTTGGAATCAGCACTCACACAGCCAAACTTTGGGAGAAGTGCTTGTGACCCAGCTTGTGTGTATCTGTTACAAGGATACCTCACCTTTGCTTTGCCAGTCCTCATTTGTACATAACCCACTGGGAAGATGGTGGTGCAATCAGTAATGCTACATCCTCTGTCACTAGAGCTGAAATTCTCCTGCCTTTTTAATTTACTTTGCTTCCTTGGCATCCTGCCTTCACCCACTGCTTGTGGTTTACATTGCTCTCCTTGCACACAGGCAGTAATAATCACTGAAGGTGACCAGAACACTGCAAATGAATGTATTTAGATTAAAGATGATGCCTACCTGTTTTGATTTTTGGGGATCTGTTTTATTCCACTATTTCCTAGTGGTGCTCATTTCATCTGAAAGATGAATCACTTGCTGATGGACTTAATAGTCTTCATTTTCTTCACGGGGGTACTAAATATCATCCCCCTTCCATCAAATACAGTTTGAAGTTTAAATTGGATTCAGGAGGCATGAAAAGATGGTGCCTTTAAAAACTAATATATTGGATAGTCCTTGGGGCTCTGTGGTGCAAGACAAGGGAAAAAATAAGAGAGCGGTGAAAGCACCCAAAGCTTGGGCTGTCTGAGGAGGCATCATTAAAATGTTCAGTGTGGGGGTCCATGAATGCGTTGGGAGAGCCCTCTGCTCTGCCACAGCTGCTTCAGGTCTGGAATTCAGCTAACAGAGCAAACCAGATTTAGCCTGATTCTGGTTTTCCAATTATCTAATGCAACCTATGGCTAGAAATATTGTGAGTGTCATCACATATCTCTCACAGTGACACCTTTTTTTAGCTGGAAGCATAACTGATATCAAAGACATTAGAGGGTGAATGTGTTTTCTTCAAATTTGCTTGGTTTTTTTTTTTTTTTTTAATAAAGCTTTTCCTTGATTCTCATCTGAAGGCATACTTGGTTTTGGTTTTGTGTTAGTTCAATAATATTGCCCCCCCAAAATCTGCCTTTTTCCTTAAATCAGATCTCGATTTTCAATAACTTCATGGGGGTGTTTCATTTTTATGAGTGGCTTTCAGGCCTCACTGGGTCCTACAGGGCTGAGGTCCCTTTGCACTCCTTTGCATCTTCCCGCTGCCATCAGCGGCCGCTGGCTCTTGGAACAGAATTACTCCATGGAATCCTGAAAGTAGGTTAGGCTGAGAGCTTTCACAAGCCTCCCTGGAGGGAGTTTCAGATGTGCAAATCCCAGTGAACTATCATCTCAGTGAAATGTCACTGAGACATCACATAGACAGGGCTGACTCCCTTTGCTTCCTCCTGGAAACTTTTGGAAATTGGAAAAGGCTCGGCAGTGTCAGGAGAGGTCAGAGTGCACGAGTAAAGTGCTCCTGTATGTGCATCTCGCCCAGTGCTGCTCCTAAAGTTTCCGCTGGGACGACGTGTTCTTTTTAGCTGGGCAGTTAGAATATGAAACAAAAAAAGGAGGTCATCTAAATAGGGCCCCTTTGTAATTTCTTACATAATACTGTGCATGGCAAAAATGACTTATTGACCCTACTTAGGGCACAGAGGGATGATAGACAGTTCATAATCTTTCCCAGGCAGGGACTGCTTTCAACTGCTTTGGCGGTGCTGTGTTTATTGAAAAAAATGCTCTTTGAATATATTTAGTATGAAGAAAGTTAAGATTTTAAGAAAAGACACATCATAACTGAGAAGATTGTTTTCAGTTTTGTGAGATTTCTGTCAGTTCAGTCCAATAGTAATGCAAATCATAGGAAAATTTTGCCAGGTTTAAAATGGGCTTTGGTCTTGTCCTTGATACCCAGCAAAGCCTGTCACTTAGGCCTGTGTCCTAAATACCTTGGAAAGACTAAGGTATTCTAATTCCCACCTAAAGCCTTACCTTCTGGATGCCAACTGTACTATATTGTGTGACTATATTTATAATTTTCTTCAAGCTGGTGAAGAATTAAGCTTTTTTTTTCAGTTGTAGCTTTTATTTAAATTTCTTTCTAAATAGAAAAATTGCAAAACTCTCAGGTTTGGGCTTGTTTAACACATCTGAAGACAAACTACAGAAGAAAAGCCATGAAATGATACATTTCCACAGCTAATTAAAAAATATCTCTTGTATTTTTTTTAACTAAAGGAAGTATTTTATTAGAGAGAGTAGTGAAGACGTTTGATCACTGAATGTTTTCAGACTTTGGCTCATATCATGTTAGGATCTTCTCCCAACCAACCACACAAGGATTCAGTTGTTGCAAATGTGCAATGTGGTGTTGATACCCTTTTATCTCTACTTATTCTTTCAACCCTGCCCTCAGTGTCTATGCACACATACATGCAGGTCTGTTTCTGTGGAATCTAGAGAAATACCGAGGAAGTACACTTGTACACATGAATTGTGTAGTGCTTCATTCTGCACAGACAAAATGATGTGATATCTCTTTGGTCAGTCATACAGAGCTACAGGTTTTTAATTTATAGAATTAGTCAACCAGGTTTGCAAAAACTCTATCTGGCTTATCCAAATGCCCTCACTGTGATGTCCCCTCGTTCTCCCTGAGCTTTAAAAGAATATTGTTCTCTTGGTACTCACTTTGTGATTTCCTATATAACAAGTAAATGTCAGGACCAGTGGGGGCTACAGACCTGAAAAGTAGCATTCAAAAGGATGACCTGTGATGGTGCAGTGTCTCTGGTTTCCTTTTAACAGTTACAAAGGGCACATTAACACCTGATAATAGAAAATCATTCTGTTTCACAGTTGTGTGTAATTGTAGCAGAGATTCAGTCTATTTTTATTAATTTTTTTTAAATAATGCATGGATATGGTCAGTGAAAGAGCATCCTCTCCGAACCCTTCTGCAACACAAACCCCAAAAACCGCTTTAAAATAAGTTTTATAATTCAGCCCCAACAGCTTTGATGCATTTTCCACCTACCTGTATGAACAGAGCACAAAGACATAATTAATAGACCCAATTCTGACTGAATATATTGAGCCAAGTAGCAGTCAGGGTTGGTGTGACTGTTCTGGCTGAGGGCTTTGGAGTATGGAGACTTTCGGAAAAGGACCTGATCTTTCCCTGGAAGGTGCCTGAACCAAACACTAAGGTATTTTGGTAATCAATCCATCAGTGGTTTTTGCGCCCTATTAGTACAAAGTAACATATAATATACTTTTATTTCCATTGAATTTAAAAGTAGTTTTGCTGCAGCTGGAAAACTATTTTGCAGTTTAATTTCCATAGTCAGAGGCTTTTCATTAGCACAGTTTCCTATGACATTACTTTATTCTGTGTGTAGCTCAGTTATATTGTGGAACATCACAGCAGTAAATATCTACTAGGTGTACAGGTTTTTGTAATCAGTCCCTGACAACATCTGTCAAAACAATATGGGAAAATCCTGGCTGATGTTGTCATTACAGAATGGGGCTGTTTGTTTATTCAATAGAAGAAATAAAGCATATTGAGAGAAGGCCAGAAGAGTCACTCTGACTCAGTTACTGAGATTTCCAGCTTCCAGCTACAGGATATTTTGGTTCCAGCATTTCACATCAATAATAAACAATCTTTATGGGAACCATCGAATGATAAAAATGAGATCACAAATTGAGAGCCAGGCTATGTATTTTTTGATCTGTTGTACGCTATAGTTTACATTAGGGTCAATCTCAAGACTGGAAAGAGGCAGGTTCTGTACCACAGCATTTCAAATAAATGTTTGCCAGCTACATGAGATACTGTCAATAATTCATCACTGTAATTCTTCCAAGATGGTCTGTTGATGCAAACTGTCAGAGCACATGGTAATAATATGAGCATTTATGTGATTTACAGTTCTACAAAATGGCAAATAACTAGAAATTTCTTCCAGTGAAAGTATGCATGGGCTCTTTGGATGTCACAAATAGTGTATGTGACAGCTGCAGCATGCATAAATCATGGTCAACTGTTTGAAGTGTTCTCTGTATATAAGTACATGCACTTATACTGGCATCTTCATAGTCCATTTCCAATATCTGAGTGACAGATTGTACTTTATGTAATTGTGCAGTTTCTTATGTTTATATTAACTCTTTAATCCCCTGACGTGTCCAGTGGTTACAACAGCATATCTTGGTCAGTAGAATCGGTAGAGCTCACAATACAAATATTTCCCTACCATGCAGCATCTCCTGGGCCCATGGGCTTTTTCAGTAATCTTTGGCAACATACTGGAAATTGTATTGCACAAAGTGGTTTGGAAAATTTTTGCGTGTACTCTTGTTCAGAAAGAAACCAAGAAATGGTGACTCATGTGGTAATTTATTTTTGTGTCTTGAAAAAATCCAGGTGAGAGGCATTCTTTGATGGCAGCTGTGTAAGTGCTGGTAGCAGTGGGAAGAGCTTCCTCATGTTTCAGTTCAATTCCCATCTTTGCACCAGCCCTGGTTCCAGAGCTGTTCAGGTTTCTATATGCAACAAAGCACTGCCATAAAAACAAACTGAAGTTGTTTCCACTTGTCCAAACCTCTCACTGATCTTTTATCAGTGCATGTAAATTTTGAACTGGCGTTTATCAGGCCCTGCACACAACCAGCCCATGAATGTGTGATTTGGAACATTGTATTAGAAAATGTATTGACAGTGAAAGGAGTGAGGGCCACCGAGTTGGTTGGGGTTTTTTTTCCTTTTTGTTTCTGGCATAGCGTGTAGGTAGAGCTGAGCCTAATTCCTCTTTTTGGCACCAGTATGGGAGCTGAGTGTTGTGGAGGCAGAGCACTATCCTTTGAACCGGAAACTTGTGTGTTATAAGGATACTTAGCAGCTTGAAGCATTTTACAACAGCAGAATTTCTGTGGTGAAGGAAGCTCCATTCTTCTCAGGAGTATGTCCACTGGATGCTATCATTCATACTTGAACAGGAATGAAGGAAGAGAAATGGGAATAAGGGGCAATCTCTGGCATTCAGTTAAGGTAGGAGAGGTGGTGATACACTGGATTCCCCCTTGTTTTCCTCTTTTTAACCACATAGTCCCATGAAGGCACTTTTATAGTGATTAGGTGAGTGACTGGAAGCCATAAATATTGGAGAGGTTTGTGACAGTGCACAGGTGTCTGAGACTTTAAAGCCAATCTGTGCAGAAAAGTTGCCTACTATAAGACTCTTCAGTGGGTACCAGTGGGGTTGCAATGTCAATACACTTAGCTGAGTATAGAATATAAATATGGTTTTTGTATGGAGAAAGTTTAATAGCTTTATTTCTTTAATTAGAGTAAGGAATAAAACCAATATGCAAAATTTTGGCACAGTTTGTGCAAGCACAACACACCCTACTGCACTGAATAATGTGCAATGGAAGATCCCATAGCAGCCTTTTTCCTGGGAGCTCACATGGGTATAACTTCATTTTAATGAAGGATAGCTGTGGCTGTGTGTGCCAGTCCATCTCTGTCCTACCACTCCCCATGGATTTCTTCCTCCAGTTCTTTTTACAGTTTCTCAGAAGTGCATGAGTATCATTGTGGACAGATAGAGTTCATGTGCGTGAGCAATAGGGATGATTTTCCTCCTGGGAGCTGAGCTGAGTCACTCTGAGCTGTGATAGGGAACAGGGGAGGAGGCGGGAGAGCATTCCTGGGATGGGGAGAGGAACTGTGGCTGCTGACAGCTCCCTGTGCAGCTTTGGGCTCTGTGTAAAGAGAAGCTGTGACACGAGTGACTGTGGATTTGTGAAATCACTGCCTTGCCTCGCTGTTTCTGTGGATTTGTCCTAAAACAAACTTGAGTTTGTATGTCCTCTGCAGTGTGCCATGGATGAAATGTCTATCTGCTGTTCTCTGGAGGCTGGGAACTATTGTTCTGGAGTCTGAGATGGCACTACATGGTAGGGATGAGACACAAATGTGTGAGGTTTGCCCTCTGGCTTTGGGTCTTTGGGAATATTTGTGGAGTGCTTCTACTTTGGAGGTGCTTGGTGTGGTGCAGTTCATGGTATATGTACCCAAATCCCATGGAAGGTGATGGATTCCCATGGACATCAACAGTCATTCTGTCAGCTTTTAATTGTGGTGTTAAATACATGGACAAGAGGCAGTTTTGTGCCAGTGTCTGTGGCACAGAGGCTCATGAGGCAAGAGCTATACCATTGAGGTCTTTGCCCAGCCCCAACATCTTGCAGCATTTCCTGAAACTCTTGGTTGCAGCTCAAGTTTTTTTGGAAGGAAGGAGATTTCGCCTAAGCAAATATGTCAATACATTCCTGTTGCAAAGCTCTGCTAAATAAATCCATTATACTGTTGCTCAGTGCAATTTGTTGTAGTCTGTCAATATCTTGCTTTTAAATACGTTTTAGATAGCAGAAAAGTATAGGTTTTCTTTTGGGATTGTGGAGGGAAAAACAGTGAGGCTGAAGGCAAAAATCTTTTGGGCTGCTTTGGGAAGGGTTGCAAAAACCCCCCTAGAACTGATCTTTAATGTTTATTAAAAATCTGGTGTTCTCAGTGAAGCTGCCTTTAGGAAATGCTGTGATTTCATTTCAGTGATGTGCTAAGAAGAAAAACAGATTTTTTGAGCTGTTGTCTCAAGATTTATATAGGTTGAAGGTTTATGTTCTGCCTGTATTTTGATAAATTTTCCTTGCAGGCATAAAGTGTAGAAACTTTTAATTAAAGCTTAAATTCTAGAGCAAGGAGTAAGTGTTGTGGTAAGGTGCAGACGCTTGGTCATTGTGTAATTCCCAGAAAAGATTTCTGTAAAGCTGAAGTGGCCGGTTAAAGGGCTTGAGCTCTGACAGCAACTCAGATGGAAGATATTCCAGGTGAACATCTTCTTTGGGAAGTGACTCTGCTGCTGCCTTGCTCCCAACACTTGTGTTGTTTTCCTCAAAAATGCTTCCAGAGTATGCCAGCTTGAGGACAACAGTTTTCTATTGGTAAATGAATACTTCCTAGCTAGATGTGGCATTAATCATTCTGAGGTGAGCTCTTGGTATTTTCTGGAGGAGCCAAGTGCCACTCAGCCAGGCCAGGAGGTGTGGAACAGCAGAGTCAGAGCAGGAGCTGCTCTGCTTCGCCGCTGCTTTGGCATTGTTTGGGACAAGTGCTTTTCTAGTTCATAGCAGCAAACACCGCCATTCCCTGTGGAAGCAGGGCCATTCTTTCAGGTGTACAAGGCATGACGACACCATTATTTTGAGTAAATTAAAACTGTGTTGGCTTGAGTGCTTTGGTGTCAGACAGCCCCGCTCCAGCACACATGGGGCATCTCATCCTAAGCAGCTGCTTGGGTAATGAGCAACTGCAGTTTCAGCTCCTGATACCAAGTATTTCTGAACTGAACCAACCTTGTGGGGATGATCTAGTGGAGCATTGACCCGAAATGTCAATGCAATGACTTAATGTCCCCGTATGGTTTGACTCTCCACTCGATTTAGGGAGAATTATGCCTGAATAGCTAAAATCAACATCCTTCCTTCTCTTTCTTGATAAGTGGTGATAGGATTTTAATAACTACAGAGCACCTGAGTATGTAGACTAATTTGCAAGATGTATATAAAATGTATGTAGCCTTCAAGGAGTTGATGGACACTGTCACTTGCTGGGTTTGTCCTTCTAGGGGATAAAATCAAATGGCTGCATATGTATTTTAAAAATTGTTGTGGCTGGAGGGAAAATATTGGAGCAATGAGGACATTTTCACTAGCTTGGAGATTAGAGAGGCCTTTTTGGCAAGAAGAAAATGTAGTATGCTTGTAGCACCTGCATATACTTGCATGTCTATGATCTTGCAGTTTTTACAGCCTGTGGTGTCTATTATCTCCTTGATATACTTGCAAAATTTATATGCTGTTCTTCTGGAAGTTCTTCTGGGTGTAGAGGAAATACAGTGCCTAGTACAAACAGTTCCTTGTGAATGCTACATTCCTACATTTATCTGTCATGCAGAAAAAATGCAACTCAGTAACCTATTTTTAGCACAGTTTCTGACAGTAGTAATTAAATATATTTTTTAAAATCATACCATGTATTAGTAAACCAACTCCTGTCATTATATTTACCATTTCTGTTACATAGAACCCACTAAATTACAGTGGCATTTACTCTTTATCGTGCCTGCTATCTGGTCATTGAATATTTCTGAGGAGAGAAGAGGAGGAGGGGAAGGAAGATACCAAGATTATTTACATTAATTTCACTATATTTTAGTAACATTCAGTTTAGTCCTGGTTGTAAGTTTCTCTTTGGCAATGTGTTTGGGTAGCCTAATTCTGTCTTGATCCATCTCAGTTTGACAGTCAGGATGCCGAGTTTGGTAAAAATTTTCATGTATGTTAGGCAGCAGCTGGAGACAACAGTTAGTGAACAGTCCTATTGGATTCATCAAAGGTTTATTACAGGAGGTTCCCAGTGCTGCAGGTGGAGAAAGAGAAAAAGCTGAACTGCAAAGTTAAGTGTCATCATTTGCCCAGAATTGTTAAATACTCAGTGCAAACTTCTAATGACCAAGTAAAAGTTCAAAAATTATTGTAGGCATTTCAAACATTCATGACCTGACTTTTTCAGGGGTATTGGTAACCCTGGAGGTCCTGCCTGGTGAATAAGCTATAATTAAGTATCAATCTGTGAATATTTTGTAAATAAAGCTTTCAGTTGCTGTGGTTTTATGTAAAAGCTTCTGAAAAGCATAAGTCCTAAAAATAGAAACATGACTTTAGGGTTTTGTCTACAAAATTAGCAGTAAATCACTACAAAATAGCTATTCTACACCACTTCTCAGTGCAGATATTTCTAATGTTACATGGTAGGGTTGCACAGAGTGACAGCTGTCCTGTCCTGTCTTATTTTGCAGCAAAACTTTCATGGAGACCAGCCCAAAGACTGTCTAGTTCAATATAATTACTCTAATTTCTCTAATTTGCAACTACACTAAGGTGAAATGCTGACCCTGCAATGGGACTGAGAAAAGTCTTTTAGAGTAAGCATTTTTTCAATACAGTGGAATACCCAAGTTTCCTATAGAATAAGAATGACTATTATGTTGATATTGGTTTAGGTAATTACAGTTAGATTATATAATAAAAGCACACATCAGCATTACCGTTCTGGCTGAAATCCTGATATTTTAAAATCCTTTGAGTCACAGATAGTCCTAGGTATTAATTGGGCCTCATTACAGGAACAAAAAGAGATCCTGATATGACCTAAGGCTGAATGACAATAATTTCCATCTGTTAAAAGACATGTGCCAAAGCCAGAATACAGCAGAAATTTTTCTTGTCCAAACTTCTGGGGTGTTTGGAAGAGCTCTGAAATGAAATGGAGACAATGAGCACAATAGGCCTCATTTAAAATTCTTTGAAATTTTCCATTTACCTGTGGCATCACATAGACAATACTAACAGATAACACCTACTCATACAGACTAAGATACAATTCTGCATGCTGGGAACTGCTGTATCTGTAATTTTGGAGGGATAAGGAAGCAACAACAGGGCAGGGCAGATGTCAGAGAAGCTGTTCCAGGTGTCTGCCATGACTGAGCTCTAGGTCAACACACAAGGCTTGAACAAAATTGCTCAGCAGAGCAACCTAGAACATAAAGTAGAGCAAGAATATCTGAGTTAAAATTGTAAAGACTTCATATTTCCAGGATATTCCAAATATTGTAAGCAAGTGGTTCTGGCTGGTGGCAGCTAATCCCTGTTATTAATACATGTATATCCATGAGTGTATGAAAGTTGAGTATATGACACTCAGCCTTTGAATACAGGTTGGGTTTCTCACCTGAATTGCTAAGATTATTTGAAATCTGGAAACATGGAGCAGATCCCAGAAGTGCTGGTCAATGTTCACTTGGGTTTCTTGATCCTTTGCAGGCAAAGGGCAATGAAATGGCCTTCATTTGATCAGAAAGCAAGGGTGAGTCTTGCTTCATGCTCCCCCAGACCATTTCAAAGGTGGTACTCAACCTAAGAGCTGCTTTTATTCTTTCAGTTAAGAATGGTGTTCTAGGATGAATCAAATGAGCTCACACCATGACTAGGAAAGCCTTTTCAGGTTGTGACTCACACTGTGAAGATAAAGAATTTTCCTGCCTTTTTCTGAAAGCAAAATGAGCACTTTTAATACTTCTGTGGTCGTAGGGCAGTGTCGTGTGGAGATACTGAGCTGGCTCTGAACCTGCTGGCTGGGCTGGGGCAGGACTGTAACGTTCCCTTAGGCCTCTGCCAAGGGTATTTCCTGTGCTGGGCTCCAGGCATGGAACTAATGTGCCCAAGTTGCTTTCCAGAACCTAAGTAACTTATTTAAAGCTGCTTCAAATATCTCGGCAAGGCATTGCACAGCACTGTATGAATACACCCAGCACCAGCACTGCCACGCACTTTCCATAGCCACATATGTTAGCATAAGGGAAATGGAAAATGCAGCTCCATTGTCTTGCTAGTATGCTACAAGAATTTATCGTGTTTAATTCCAGATGAGCAAAAATTTATCACAGATCTACTGTTTTCTGTTAGTCATGTTTGTGTTTATACTAACTTCACTGAGCCAAATTTGGATCATGGGATTAAAGTAAACAGGGAACGACATGTATGCAGGGACCTGTTGAAGGATTTGAGAAAAGTTCCACGTAAAAAGAGGCAAAAAAGTTGGACAGTTATTTTGTTTAAATCTAATTCATATGGAAGTCAGCATCATCTAATTTTATTTCCCTATTGTGGTTGTTTCTTTTAACCATGGATTCCCATTAAAATAGCTCTTTGACAACAAAATTAGTCAGTCATTTAATTTTAATGTGTGGCATTAAGTAAGCTGGGTGGCAAATTGTCTTCTCAAACAGATTGACTTATTTTACCTGTGGGAAAGGAACAGCTGAACAGCTAGGAGGGAAATCTGCCAGTTCAGAAAATTTATTGTAACTTCCACAGCAGAGACGGAACTGTTTGGTTTTGAATGCTAGTTTGCTTTTGATGTTTTAATCTAACTGAAGTCTTTATCATACCATTTGAAATTATCCTCAGGGTTTGAGGCTATCACTGAAACTTGCAAAAGTAATTGATACTTATTCTGTGTTGTTCACTGTGTTTATATGACTACAAGATGAGTTTTTCCTCTCTTTATAGCATGCAGTAAAATCTTCAGCACTGTAATGGAGAAGGCAGTGTGGTAAACCAGAGCAGCTTTTGTTTGATATACCTGTCCTTTTCTATCCAGAGGAACAGGATGGAGGCTTTTTTTCTTGCAGGAAGACTAAGAAACCTTTCTCCTCACAAAAATAATTTTGTGCTTTTCCATCATTCTTTTTGCAAACATGCACTTGTGTCTCTTCTCCTGGAAAGTGTCTTGCTAGCTGTTATGAGTTGCTGTATTTCACACATTTAAAGTAATCACAGTGTATTGTTGAAATCCTAGTGCATGTACTGTTTCTTACTGCTTTCTACAACAACCTGGGATTTTTCCCAGAGGAGAGCTGAGAGGTCTGAGGACTTCCACTAAGTTACTTTCGAGTAAGACTTCATGGTATTGTCCAGGGCTCCACTGACAATGCTGGGAGCAGTAATTCCTACTTTAATCTATTGGTGTCTTTTCTCGGGCTTTAAGCAAGATGCTTAATCCTTGAATATTTTACCTGTGACATGGATCAACTTTCTGCAGATTTTATGGGTATTAAGAGACCAGACTACTGGCAAAGCATTTCAGATAGCCACTTCTTGATAACAGTCGTTCATTAAAATGAGAGGGTTTTTATCAATTTATATTGTGTGTCATAGTATGGAATTACATGGTATTAAAACCAGGCATGTTGTTACCGCTCTCATTCTCTAAGTCATCTGCTGGAAGCAATTCTTACCTGCCCTGCTTTGAAGATGGAATGGAAAGACCCAAAGAGAACTTTAAATTATAGTACCATATCTCACTCTGGTTTGGGACTGTTGTTTTCTTACTTCCTTTGGGACAGGATGGTGCTGAGTGCTGTGTCACGCTGGATACGTGTGGCCTGGTGTGGTTGGAACCCATGGTGACACCGATGTCTTGTTTCCACAGGCATCATTTTGGCCAGTAGAACTGATTAACAGCGTCTGTGTGTGTGTGTGTGTTTGGCAAACAGTGGGGGATAGAACTCATCAGCTTGTTACTAGGTCCTCATCAGGCCATCAATGGAACACATGAAGGGAGATGGCAGGGAAGGTTTGTTCCCTCCTCTCTCTGTGGCAGGGGCAGGAACTGGACAGGAATTTTCTCTCCTCTGGTGAGTGTAGAAACAGCAGTAGTTGCACCCCACAAAAATGGCAAGCACAAGAGCGAAGAGTAAAACCCTGCCAAGGGAAAATGTAGCCTGTCCAAATCAGTTCATTACTTATTTTCCCTCCACAAGCAGCAGTAATAAGGAAAAAAGGAGAGACAGATTATCATTTAGAGTGAAAAGGTGGAGGTGGTTTACAAATGGCTGAGAGGTAGATGACAGCTTTTGATTTTTGTGGTATCCCTGAGAGAACTCCTTTTTAATACTGCATTATCACATTTGGTGTTAGTAGTGCCATGTGTTCATTTATTCGAGGGAATTACTTGGAACTGCTTGTTATGTTGTGGATTTGCATAATATGTTTAAAAGCAATTTAAATAAAATTTATTTCAGATTTATGGAATCTTCTCTGAAGAATTTTTTCTCTCTGTAATCTGATGTGCTGTTACCTCTGTGCCACACGGTGTAAGGCCAAAGCTTCCAGCCAGATTCTTATCTCCATCTGGTGCATGCACATGGGAGGACAGTTTATAAAGCCATCTGAAATAAATAAATTGTATTCCTTATTTGATCTGAATGCCATGTCCTGTAACAAAGCAGGAGCTATGAAATCCAGGAAATCCTATGACTGAGGGATGAAGAATGCAATTCCAGTGCTTGCTCTCAGTTTGGGAAGACAATCCTTCCTTTGGTGTGTTAGGTGTCAGGATGAAGCAGGACAAGGTTAAGCATGGAGTCAAGAGTGCAGGGCTGTAGGCTGGCAATCACTGGGCAAAAAATCTCTGCTCTGACATGCACAAAAATGTAGCTGATTACTCCAATCCAACGGCCAGTTCATTGATTAAAAGGTCGAATGGGCTTCCCTCCAGGAGTGCAGCAGGAAAACAAACAGCTAGGCTGAAAAACAAGACTATTTAACCATCTGAAAGAGCATGGGGCCATCCCAGCTGCTGCAGAACCTGTCACGACTTGGCTGCCAAGAAGCCAGATGCTTGCATCAGAGGAATGTGTGTTTCACAAGCCGATACCTCTGCTTGCTGACACACAACGACATGTCCGAGGAGGCAGCAGGGGAGTGCAAATTAGTCAGCCTTCCCATTAGGTGCCAGCCCTGCTGGATCACTGACACCCGTATTTCATCAGGAATAGATTATGGCAATAACCTTCTCCTCATGATAGGGACCACTTTCAATATCCAGCAGGGGACCCTGTCCGTATGTGAAGCTAAACACTGCAGAACTGATTTAATGATTGGATCCACTGGAATCTAAATTTGCAGAGGCTTACTCGTGTGATTACAGATGTACAAAGGCCCTCGAACATGCATTGGTTTTGGGCCTGCTCCAGAATCCACTAATGCCATTGATTTCAGTTAATTCTGGATAAGGTCACTGGTGATTGAATCAACTGTTTGATTCCAGAAACAACGGGAAAGGCAAAGAAGGAATAATGACTTAACCTACGGAACTAAGGAGAGCCAGTGCTATGAACTTATATTTTGTAATCACATTTACAATATTTCTGAGCTCCCTTGCAATTCAAAAATCCAGCTTATGCCTACTTCTTCCAGTTTCAAGTGGCAAACACTCAAAACAAGCTTTTTATGATTTGCTTAATATCGTATTTTACAATGAGGCAATTTGTAGTGAAAGGCAATGTCCTTTAAAGACATCCCATCAATTTTCTCCAATGAATGCTTTTCATAGAATTCTACTGAAGCAAAAATTATGGAACTGAAAAAGATTTAGAAATTGATTGCAAATCACTGCTATGGCAGGAACAATCATAAATGCTCATTTTAGCTCTCAGCTCATCTGAAAAGGCTAGATTAAACATTTCATTTCAGACTTTCTTTTTCCTATGTGTCAGAATCGAGGCTTCATCCTGACACTTAAGGACAGGATTTCCCATAGTGTGGGATGTGAGTTAGAGTAAATATTTCCATATAGAGGTGCTCTTCCAGGAGGTAGAATATCATATTTTTTAAGCTGCTGGAGTGACAGGTACTGAGGAGCACATAGGTTTTACAGAAGCTGTCTGGGAGCTCTTGGAGAGAGCAACATGGCAGTGCCAGGCATGGAGAACCCAACCTGAGAGGACAAACCAGACTGATGATATCCCCAGCCCTACATGTAGCAGAGTGGCCAATGTGAACATGGTTATTTTTGTTATATGTTATTTGATGCTTTCTCTCAAGTTTAAATTCATAAATGTGACAGAAGAGAGAGCTATTGTTTGTTCTAGCAGTAAAACCTGCTGTCGCTAAGGACCTTTTCTCTATTCTTGACATGCAGGGGAGGTAAAAAGCTTTGAAAAATCGCCTAGCAAGGTTGAAAACCAAATTATCTTTGTGATCAAAAGCTTACCAGCCTGATCAAACTGCTTCAACTGAAGGCCAGTTTTTGACAGTGAGTATCTGAGGAGATTCATACACCGCCCCTCACACCCTTCCTTTTCTTCTCTCCACTTATTTCAACTTGTCAGTTGTTTATCTTGGCCAGCTACCCCAGGAAAGTGTTTACTGTGTTAACTGGTGACACCTCACATCCTTGTAGGTATATGTTTTGTAAGAAATACTTAACTGTGTTGGTAAAAGTGAGCATAATAGCAATTTTCAAAGAACATTTTGCTCTTCAGTACCCCGGAGAAATTTCTATGACATTTTAGGAATCAGCTCAACATTTCCAACCATGAGCAACTCCAATGAGGGAAAATTCTCCAGACTACAATTTGTTTCACTTTTTTTTTTTTTAAATTTGCACTCCAGTGATCTGTGTATTTACTGTGGGATAAAAATGTAACAGTTCAGGATTTTATATTCTATATTTTATATTCTATATTTATATTATATTACAATCTGTTGGGATTTTAACACCCTGCAATTTTGCCCTAGACTAAACTGCTCTTCAGCCTTTGAGTTTGTCTGTTCTTGCCCCAGCAGTAGCTAGTAAAACAAGGCTTTTACATGGGCTGGTTGTCTGAAGTTGTACTGAACCACACGGGACTATCAGCACAGTAGGACATCCCTTGCGGAAAATGCTCTTAGCTCTCCCTACCTGCTTTTAAACTCTTCATGCTGTGGGGCTGATCACCTCTGTTGCAGCTTTAGGGGTCTGTAATGAGAGACAACCTTGAGACACCTGGGTCCAAGCTGTTTTCTGCTCCTGAGCCAGTAAGAAGTGAATAAGCATATCACAAGTGCAGGGATTCCTGCATACTGCAGTAAAGATGCGGTTTAGGTGACTCAATCCCAGCCAACTATTGCATTTTCCAAGAAGTTGTCCTTGTTTTGGCTTCTTCAGTGAGGAGGAACTTTCTAAGTTAATAAAAAAGTAAAGTTAAATGTGGACAGTGAACCTGTAATAGTATGGATTTTGTGTTAGTATGAGACATGGGGTCTTTAAGAGATCCTGGACATACTGCAAGAGGTCAATTGACAAGCTTTCCTGATATCTGTGTGTACTTAGATCAGTTTGTTATGTCTCAACCTGTCTGCTCATCAAAAATGAAGCAGTATGAAGCTGAATATTTCCTCAGATACAAGAATCAGTTCAGCCTACTGCACATCAGGCCAGAAGCAATGACTGCAGCTCAGGACTTTAACTTCTTTATCTTTTCACTCAACCTGTAGCTAGTCAAGGACAGAATTCTGCTGTTAATTTTGTTCTAGCAAAAGCCATGGCATTCCTGCCAAAAATAAGTTGTATCTGCACAGCCAGCAGCTATATCTTATGATGACTTAGAATAGAAATTAGATGGATAAGTGCACTGACAGGGTGAGCTAATGGCCACTCCCTTAATAAGTGCTGTAATTTGAAGAATGCAGAATCTGTTTGTCCACCCTCATGGCAATTCTCCTCTTGGGAAGAATAACTCGCTGGTTAAACCCGCAAATCTCAGTACTTGTTTTGTTGCGCATTTATTTTTGTGATAACCATCACTTCTGAAAAACTCAGAAAAATTGCTTTTGGACAACTCAAGTCAGTGCCTCTGCAGTGCTGCCTGACCAGAGAGATGTGAGTAGTGTGTGTGTTGTCCTGGTCCTGCTCACCAGGTGTGCTTAGCCTGGAAATGCATTAACATACCCTAGGAAATTTAGTAAGCGCTAAATTTTGCTAAATAATACAAGTTCTTCCTGGGAACAGGTTGCAATTTTCCTTAAGGCTCATCCTTTTTAATTTCATTAAACTTTTTCAATTAAATTAGTGGTTTCCTTCTTTTATGACTCTGTACTCTCTTCCTTTCTTCTACATGTGTCTCGGAGCAAGCAAGTTTTCTCAAGAGAGCTTCAATGTAACTTGTGTTTTGCCATTTCATAAATCCTCTAATGCCAGGTGGAAAAAGGAATCTTATCCTTGCTCTGAGGAAGCACACTGTTAATCAGTAACAGGTTTAAGCAAGATCTAACTCTTCTCCTGATCTTATGGGCTTATTTCTGATGGAAAAAGCTGAAGCCTTGTGGAGCTGTTTATCCAAGCACAGGGCATTGTTCATGTTTGCTTAAATGGTACTTGTGAAGCTGGAACTAAAGCTCTACGGTTTGAAATTCATCTAATTCAATATTATGTGTTAGTACTTATTACTGCCATACCCCACTTCATCCTCAAAGTGTTTTGAAGACTTCCTGGATCAGACTGGGAAGCTCTTAATGAGCAAGATATAAAACCTTGCTGAGTGCAATGGAAGAGGAACACAGCCCTGTGTGTTTGAGGCAGGGAGGTAAATATAACCCATAGTTGCACAGTGTGGTGTTTCTTGTGTGCTAGAGGCTGATTAGCCACAGGAATAAATGCAGGGGATTTACAACAGATCTCCATCAAAAGTACAAACTTATATTTTAGAGGCAGCAAGTGGCAGAGGTAGCAATTGCCTACATGAGCAGTTGCAATGAACTCAGCACCACTGTGTCAGCAGGGTATTGCTGCTACTCAGAGCAAGCACCAAGAGAATCAGGCACTCTGTTATTAAGGTCACACAAATGTTTTTAATGGCACTCTTTCAGGCTAAAAGCAGAATTTCAGCTTGTAGCTGACTGCTCTTGTTCAGGTGTGTAATTGCATCTAGCCTGATTTACAGCAGCTGAGGATCTGACCTAAGGTTGGTTTTCTCTTTGTAAATACAGGCAGAATTTGGGTTGAGGCTTTTATGTGTAGCAATTAAAAAAGCAGTGAAAACTTGGCTTCAGCTCATCCCTGAGCTCAAGTTTCACTTGTTTTGTTGTTTGTGGAACCATTTAGGGTGTTTAGATGTGAGTGGCCAGGTGTTTCCAATATTGAACCTCTTCGTGTGGAAACGTGCACAGATAAGAGAGCTCAGTCCGTCACAAGCTGTGGTGGTGCTCTTCCAGCGTTTGAAGTTCTGACTTGAAAGGACTGACTTCTGAGAAATCAAGGCACAGAGTCCCAGCCCCTCTCTTTCAGCAGGAACACTGTGACAGAGATTCAGATTAGGAGCTGGACTAATTCTCCAGGGAGTACCCTGTGCCTCGGTGGGAGTTGGGTGTGTGTTTCAGCTCCACAGTGCTACTTAGTCTTGGACCTCCCCTCTAAGAAGGCAAGGTCAGTATTTATGCCCTTAGTGCCTTGTGAATAACTATGTTTGATGCTGTTTCTTGCTTTCTTGCATTTTCATCTTTGGAAAGTAAGACGGTTTTCTTCAAAACACATCGTTACTGAAGTTGAGCTGTCTTAAATCTTGCAAAGATTATAGTTTGTAGTTCTGTAACTTTTCAAGTTTGGAATGAGTTGAAACTTTCATTTCAACGACTGAAGTCTTCTGCTCTCTGCTTTAAAATCTAGGCAGGTTTGCACCCCTATTGTTAAATAAACAAAAGAATTAGAAGAGTTCAGTGATAAATTGTGAAAAAGGCACCGCTGGCTTTTTTTTTTCTTTCTTTCTCCCTATGCTCTTCACGTGGTGAAGCTGTTTACGTTTTTCTTAGTTTTCTGCTTTCCCTGTAAACACTGTTTATTCATTCTAGAAAAACATCAGTTGAGTAAACAGAAGTATTTATGTGTAGCACTGCAACTCCTACTAAGATGCAAATTGTGCTGCAGGGAAGATAGTTTGGGCTTTTCTTTCCTCCTCGCTTTTCTTTTTTGACAGTCGGTTAATAAAGACTCAACAATAAGCAGCTGCCTGTGATGTCATTTGGGACTTTGTCCACAGAGCTTGTATTTACAAGTACTGAGCAACTACATAGCAGCAGCAAATCCAACTATCAGCAAACTTCATGTCTGCTGTTACTGAAGGACTTTGGTGCTGTGGAGGGTGTAGAAAGCTAACTCTGTTCTTCTAACCACAGACTTTTAAAGCTCGGTAAATAAATACTGGATAAACTCAAGAGAATTTCTGGACTGCAAAGACTTCTTATGGTTCTGAGTTCTCCAGGGCTGGCATGTTTTGACTGAACTGCTGCAAGTAAGGCTTTTGCTGTTTTTGGTGTTTCTATCATCTCTGTAAAGCTTATTTTCTCTAGGAGTGTGTCAGCATTGTTATTTGTAGTTTTCTTTTAATTAAAAGAGCGGCAAGTATGTAGTTGTTAGGAGTAATTACAGCCATGCATCTGAGTGTGGTTCAGGACAAATGAAAACTTCATTCTGGCTTTTGTTTGTATGAGATTACACTGAAGTGGCTCTCTCTTAATTTAAGTGATGAAACTTGAAGATTCTTAAAATCTCCTGAGTGCTGTCATTAACTGAACAAAACCTGGGCTGTCTGAAGATTGTTCTTGTATAATTTAATTATATTCATTTGAATATTCAAGGTTACTTTGAATTTTTAATATAAATTCCTTGTAGTTTTTAGCAAAGTTTTCTTTAAAAATTATTTTGCTTCTTATGTAGGCATTTATTTCAAACAAAACTTGACTGTTTTTCACTTTTAGCCCCTGTTGAAATTCTGGAGGTGTTTAAGTTTAAAAGAGAGAATCATACAGTGCTTTGAAATCAGATGCTTTTTGGACAGAACGAATTTTTGAGTGTTTAAGTTAGAAATCCATCCCATCCTGGAATATCAGAGCAGAAAAACTAGCTGGTACTATTCTGGTAGCTGCTGTGAAAAAACTGTTTCTGTGCTGCCTGCTGTTTGTGGGACACAACTGTGTTTCTGACCAGAGATTAACTAATTTTCAGGACAAGTAGCTGTGAGTGGCATGGAATTATTTGTGTTTTACAGAGGAGTAAACTGGTCCATAGATGTGGTTTATTAAAATTTAGTTTACCCACTTTTTTTTTAGGTAACAACCCCCTCTAACAACAAGGTCTCTTGCTTCTCATTTCAGTCTTTTCACCAGAAGCCCATTCTAAATTACTGCAATTTCAGTTGTAGTTGCTTTTCTAGGACGCAACCTAATCACACAGGAACTTTTTATTACTGTTTACCTCTGTTTAATGAGATGTATTTGTGAAGACGAAGCACATTTCTGAGGACTGAAATCAGAAAATTATGATTGGCAAGTGTATGAGGGTAAGTCAGTACCAATCAATCAGATAGGAATTGAAGGATTCCTCATGAATTATCAGCGCTATTGATTTTGGTTTGCTTTGCTTGCTGCTGACTTTGTTTACAAGGCCTCTCAGTCTCACCCAGCAACAGATTTTTGGGGCTTCTTATTAAGGTCTGAGTGGCTACAACTGCAGATGCCCCTCTCAAGTGACCCTGTTTCTACAGCTTATCAAAACTGTCCAGCTCTTCTCTTTTGACGCTATAATGTGGCTTGGCATGTCAAGGTACTGTGCAATTCAGGAGCTGTTGTTCTCTCTTTGCAATTGAAGCATATTCTCCTGGAGGCCGGGGGGAACCAACCTAAATTTAGCTCTGCATTAATGCCCTGGGAATGGCAAAGGCTTTTGGTGTTTTGAATGGGTGTGTAAATAAGAGCATATTTTTATTCTTCAGGTGTTCATCCTCATTTTTCAGAAATAGTATTATAAAAAGTTTATATGGTCTTTAAAAGACGTTTTTGTAGCTCAGAAACTTCCACCACATGCAGAAGTGAAGAGCAGAGAGTTGTGATTGAGGCTTTCCTTTGGGGAGATGGAATGGGTTTAAGGTTGGGTAGTTTGATCCCTATCACTGACTCCTGTGAGCCAGTCTTTCTTTCCCTCTGTGACCTTGTGGCCATTAAAGATGATCTATTGTTGTGAACTGATAATTTACACTTGCAAAGTTTCAGATATTGTTGGCAAATAAATGCCTTTGAAATCTTCAAAATAATTAGAACAAAGTGAGACTAAAAAACCCTACTCAGGTTCCACTTATCTTTCCCACTTAAATTATTTTTAAGTGCAAATTCTAATCTGAAAAATGTGAATTTTACTGCTTTTAAAGAAAACGTAATGGGTTCCTATGGTATTGTTCTTACACATGAATTTTTTGTAAGTGTTTAGAGACTTAGATTTACACAAATAGAAATCCTGCCCCAGTAAATGTAAAGCAGGAGGGTACAATTCCACTTCAGTCATGAGCTAATCTTCAGCTAATTACCTTAAAGGCAGAAGCAGACTCTCAAAACCTGATGAGCCTGTGGGCATCCAATTTTCATTTTCCTCCTTTGCATTTTCCTTCTCACATTTACATTTTCTTTCTTATATACCAATGTAGCAAATTAAGATATAGATTGAGCTCACCATTCAGCCAAGGGATCCCCTGGTTGGATTTTTCCTGAGAAATCTGCCCAAGAATACAGCGTATAATCTGATAATATTCTGGGATGGCATTAAAAGGGACAATTGCTAAGAGAATTTCAATTCTTTGGGCTTTCTCACTATCTGAAAAGAAGCAGAATGAGAGCAGACTCCAGCCTGTCATCGTCTGACAAGTGGGACTGGGGTTGGGATAAAAGACATGGAACAAAGGTGCCAAAGGGAAGTTCAGTTGGCTGGGGAGGTCAGCACGGTGCAGCCAGGGCCAAATGCAGCCAGATACTCTGCAGCTCATGTGTGGCTCTGCACGTGTTCAGCTCCTGGCAGGACTGCAGTTACGCTGAAGAAAAATTCATGCCAGAGCTGCCAGAATACCTTCAAAAGTTAAAGCATGTAATATGCAGTTTTATTACTAAACCAGAATAAATGTGCAGTGTAAATAGAACATGAGCCATTAACACTTGTAATGCTCTGTTCTGTCTACTGATATTGCTCATGTAGCATGCAGGAACCTGAATTACATTAGGTTTTCCCTGATGGTTACATAAATTAGTCATGATTTCAGGATGAAAAGTTAGGTAGCTGTTATGTGAAAAACACTGGGAAATCTTTTATGTGCCCATTGCTTAGCATTCAGGTGGATCAGATAAACGTGGTTTGCACAGAGGCAACGGCTTCTGGAAACGGGCTGTAACATTGTCTATGGGCTATGAATGATGCAGACCCTGAAAAGCAGGTTGGATTATAAAGCAGTGGATAAAAATTAAGTTGCTGAAATATGGTCTATTAATATTGACACACAGCAAGAACAAATGTCACTGTTAAACTGCATGTTTGATAAGCTTTCCGCAGGACAACGCTATTTGTTTTCCAGAGCCAAACCAGCCTTGGATAGTGTGTGCAGACAGTAGGTCTGGACAGAATCAAATGCATGTCACAAATTATTTTCTTTGACAGTGCTAATTGATTTTTATAATTCATCGTTATCTAAATTGTAAACTCAATACTTTATCGTATCCTTTGTTTCTTTGTTGCTCAGACATAATACAAATAGGAAGAGTTAATTACCACATGCAACAACAGAGGCGAATTTCATTGTCTGCTTCACTTTGATTGAAGCTGTATTGAATCACCACTGTGGATTTTCAGCAATGGTGGAGAAAAGAAGGAAGAAGGAATTCTTTTGCAGTGAAGTTGCTTTTGGTGGTAGTTAGCATTTGTATTTCAAACAGTATCCTTTTGGCAGCTGGGCTCTATTATGCTTGTTTCGCCTGTACTAAGTATTACCTAATTGTGCAAACTGAAATCACATGTGTGCAACAATCCTGTGGGGAATCAAAGTGGCCCTCCTTGAGGAATACAGCAGGACTTGACACAAGTGGAAGGATTGCATTTGCTTCTAAAATGACTCACTCCTCTAGATATGAGCACTTGGCTTGTTTCTTCAGTGCTCTGTTGATGGCCAGAGCTGGTGTCTGGTGGGTGAAAGGAAATAGTGCTCTCCTCAAGGGAATTCTAGAGATTAAGTGATGACTTAATTTATGCAAGTTCCTAAAGCTCTGATCTACTCTATCTTCTAAGATTTGGTGTAACTGTTGTAAAATGTAGGATCTTTTCTGCTGCTCTGAAATGATCTGACAAAATGGTACATAGTGATAAGATTTTGGGGGTTTATTTTGCCAGTAGAGGGCCATGTTAAACTGGATAAAATACCTAGCTCTTGGACTCACATTTTCAGCAAGGAACTGCTTAAAGCATATGGTTGTTTTCAACGGCAAAATGAGTAAATAATTAGATCTTTTTGAAGCTATTGAATGATTAATTATTTAAAGTCAGAATCACATCACTTTTACAATACAACACAGTTCTGTCTCAGTCTAATCAGACTGAATTGTGGCCTTTAAAATACATCACACCTACCTGTTTATTCTAAATTGTTCAAGGTTGATAGATAGAGCCCTAATAAGTCATTAAGCTGACGTGATATACAGCAGCAGCATGTGCTTTTGCTATAATGACACAAATGAGAAAAGAATTGTTTTTCAGAGGTACAGTCATGTTTGTTTTTGATGTGGCCTATAAACTACAACTCATTATTCAGGCTCTAGTGCTGCAGGAGTTGACCTTTGGCAAAATATTTTGTTATCCTCAATCTTTTATACAGGCCTTTTGTGAACTCTGCTCCGCTCTCATTTTGCTGATTGCATTTAAAGTCATTTATTGCACAGTGTTTGCCCTTCTAGCAGATGTTAAAGGATTCCCTGCCTCCCCCTTAAAGGCTACTCCTCCACAGCATCTAATTATAACCTACACAAAAGATTAACAGATGTTATAATTGTCTTTACTCATTGATTAAATAGTTTCTGCATGATTTGCTCTCTCTTCCTCTCACTGCTGATTTGTGAGGTCTTTCTGGACAAGTCTCAGGCATCTGCAATTTGTTAACAGCGCTATCTTCAGTTTTTAACTTTTTGTGTTCGTGGTTCAGTTTGAGCAGGTTACAGCTGTTCTGCTGGACAATGTGACAGAAAAGTGTTAAAAATGGGTACATGGATACTTGCTTTGATTGCACACAATCCTGTTCTTCCTCTTCCTTTTAACCACTCCATCTAAAATATATGTAAAATGCATTTTAATAGATTTAAGTTGGAGATTAGAGAGGTAAATGCTGAGAGTTGCTTAGCAGTAGTTTTGTTCCTATATTTCAGTTGCCACTTGCAGAGGAAATTAGTGGCTGAGAAAATAATTTTAAGAAGGAAATTCATAGTAGGACTTTCCTAGTTAGGACCGTTAGAAAACTTTGTGGGTTGGTTTTTTTTTTTTTTTAATATTTTATTTTATTTTATGTGCTTCATCTCTCTCACTTTTTCCCAAAATCACGGTTGCTCTGTTCTTGAGCTAATTAATCTCGTCTGTGTTTTGTTCCCACGTTGAGATGAGGGCTCTGTCCTTGGATGGATCCATAGACCTTCCCCTACAGCACAACAGTGCCAAGCTTAGCAACTGTTGGTTTATATTCTTATAAATCTTATAGCATCTTGAACAGGGCCAGACCAAACAATGTTCCTTTTCAGAGAGGTGAAACATCTTGCACGTGTATTTAAACTGCTGGGGATTGATTCTACCAAAGTGTCCTTCCATGTTTGGATTCTGTTCAAGGTTTTCCTACTCTCTTTCATTGACACAGATGTGAGTAATTGACAAGTCCACAAAAACTCCCGTGATAGTCTTGGAAAGTCTCTCAGTTCTATGAAGCTGCATCTGCCATAAGGCCTAAGCCTGAAGGGCTCTGCTTTGCTTTGTTCAGAATTGGTATAAAAAGAAAGAAAAGTTAATAGAAAATATTCTCTCACATGTTCTTGGACAAAACCTCTGAATGGGTTAAAGAGAAACAGATTAAAGGCTTGAGGCTTGAATTATGGGCTTGGTTATTCAAAAGCCGTAAAATATTGTGATGTTTTCCCTGCCCGTCCCCCAAATCCTACTCAAACACAAAGCTGTTGCCTTGATTCCTGGTCAGAGAACCAGCTTGTTTTGAGGTTGGGCTCACCTTCTCCTGTCAAAAACTCTTTAGCATTTTTTGCTACCAAAATCGCTTGTGTTCTATGTGGATATCTGGGAATATTGATTCAATTAATGTAGATTCATGCACATGGGAGACACCCCGTGGGATACTTTGTTGGTGCTGTGTGTATTTATATTCTCTTTACAGTGGACACCATGGTGCTGGCTGTGAGATTTTGAAAGAGAACCTACAGCACTCTAGGTTTTTATTTGGTTTTTAATGTTGATCTCTAACGTATTATTCATGAGTTTTAATAGCCTGAATGATAATCTTTGCAGTGCACAAAAGCATGTGTCCAGGGACTCAAAACTGCTCTAGAAACAGAGGTACTTTGTTTGTGAGATTAGCAAAGAACACTGTATCCTCCTTGTTTTTAAATGACATCTCAGTGCTCCTGAATACTTTGCATTTATGAGCCGGGGAGAGCAGATTATAGATTCATAATAAGAAAATTCCAGGGTGCCAACTGCACTTGCAAAGTGTATTTTAATCATATAGACACCTGTCCACTACCAACTTGTAATATATCTTAGCGGTCACTGAGCAGCCAGCTGATGGAAATCACTTTTATTTAATATCAACCTCATCTGAGTTTTAAATACGGATCCAGAGGTGAAAGGCTAAAATCCCAATTATCAATAACCAGACCTATCTAATCCCCATATTATGCTGGAGGTAAAAGGCCCAGGTTCTCTTTGCAGTTACATAGGAGAAACACCTAGAAATTACTAAAACTTAGTAGCTAAGTCATTAAGGATTTTTAATCTCTGCTGCTATGGAGGAAAGCATTAAAGTGAAACCTGGTGTAACAGTTTAATAAACAGCTCTCTGTTATGTCACTGGCTGTTAGCTCTAACTTTTGAGACCAAGATCTTTGTCTGTATTTTGAGGTTGCACCAGTAAATGACAGAGAGCACCAAATGACTGACAACAGCAGCACAATCTACAAAGCCTCAGGTTGGCCATTCTCCTTGTCTCTCTGCTTGAGAATCTGTAGATTTGTCTAGGATTTAATGATGTGCTTTCTTAAAACTGCTAAATTCCTTCCCTTAAGCTGCAATTCTGTCCTGGTGTTATTGATTTGGAGTGCATCCAGGTGTTCATGGCAAACCAGTTCTGTCATTCATATTTACCAATTTTTCTTTAATCAAGTGAATTGCTTTTCTTTTTGATTACCAGAAAATTCTTCTGTAGCAAGAAAAAGCTTTCATAAGACATTGATAAGAATTTATCACCTAGGTAATAGTTTTGGGTGCAATCCTGGGGACAGATTGGTTTGTAAGGTACAAAGCCACAGGCAGTGTGGCAGTGCAGAGGCAGGCATGCTCCACAAACCCTAGGCAGGGTTTTCCTTGCTCCTGGCAGGGAGCAAATCTTACTGATGGATCCTGTCTCCCCAGTAAAGCACTGAAGTCTCACTTTTACCCTCTGGCTGTTGTCTGTGTGAAAACAAGTTATGCTTTACCTGTTTTAATTATTCCTCTCTACCTGAATTCCAGGTTTGGATCCTTTGTGTTACTGAGGGTTCTGAGCTTGGATGCAGAGTGAAAGAGTTTATAACTCTGGGAAGCATAACTGAGACCCCTGCTGAGGTCTCTAACTTAACCAGCCGCAGTGGAGGGCACATCCCCCCAGCTCCTACCATACTCAGCTCAGATGGGTGGCACAGCCACGTGTGAGGCAAAGCAGAGGTGGAGATTTAACTCGCAGAATCCTCATCCAAGAAGAGAGGAAGGATGTGAAACCTTTTTGTGTGCCCTTAGGCAAGAAGTCCCATGAAGACCCCACCTGGCTTCTTTTCTTTTCTCTTCCCTTTGCTGTAGTCCTGTCCAGAGTTTCTCTTCTCTCCAGTAGTTGCAGGTGATGTTACTGTGAGCCAACAAGGAAAACCAAAGGTGAACAGCACTAAAGACTGCAGCAATCTGCTTAATTCCCCCACTATCAAAGAAAAAAAGGGGCCTGCTCTAATTTTTCTTTTTTTTTTTTTTTAAATGCTGCTTTAATGCTTCCTAGTTTCCCCTGCAGGTAAGATGGGTTTAAATCTGTGGAGGGAGTAGAGGATATCTATCTCACCTACATAGCTACATTTGGTGGCAGAATCTTTTTTTTGTTGACTTTAATTCAGTTCTAGTTGAATTTCTCCCATCAAATTAATTTTGACAGAACAGCAAAGAAGTGAATGAAAACTGAATGTCTTCCAGTGCACAGTGCAGAGTTTGGAGAGAGGATTATTCCCCTGTTTGAGTTTATAGTGATGTGCACATCTGCTAGATAGAGAAGAGTAATGATACAGAGAAGTAGCACTAATAGAAAGTTTCACTATTAAAGTCGTTGACAAAGAGGATTTATTCAGTAAATGACACTTAATATATTACTACCTTCACGGTGTAGTGGAGAAACTGAGACAGGAGAAGTCAGTGAATCAACCTAAATCTCCAGTTCAAAATACAGGCAAACATTTAGGGTTTACCTGAAATGAACCAAGTGTATTTTTTTTCCTTCCTTCCTTATGCTCAAAACTGTTTTTCCCCAATCCACCCTGAATTAATAAACCTTATGTAGAAAAAAAAATACTTTTAAAGGTTATATTTAGCCTCAAAATGCACTTTCAAATTCACAGTGGATCATTTAGAACATGTAAGTGTATTAACACTTTTGCCTTCCATACTAATAACTTTTTATTTCCCAGTTGAATTTTGAGCTAAATAGTAATATTGAATAACTTTGGTTATTGCAAGTCTGGAGGTGCATAAACTATACTCTTAAAGGCTTTATCTAAATCTGCATAGCATTACTTCCAAGAAATAATCTAGGTAAAAATTAGCCACTTTGACATCTTACATGAATTCTATAGAAAAAAGTGGATGAAAAATTCTGTGCTAACCCAACTGTTACTGTAAGAAAAGATATCTTTCAGTTTTTAGTGAACAACTGACTTATGAATTGTCAGTAGTTTTGGTTTGGTTTGTTTTTTTTTTTTCTTTTGTAGTTGAACTGTTTTTACTTTGCATTCAAAATGGACAGATGCTCAAGGGAGAGACTAAGGAATTCTAACAGTATAGCTCCTTTCTTTCTAATATTTTCTGGGTAGTACTGTATCCATAATACCAAAGTGTTGGGTTATTATCTGTGATGGCGCTTTATATGTTCACTGACATTTCACTTGGTAGAACTGAGCACAGATGAGTTAAAGAATGAGAGAATGACATAAAACATGGAAGAGCTATGAACCTTTTAAGTAGGAAATTCATTAACGTTTTTGTTTTAATTTACTTTTTTATTACATTTCTGGCTGATGGAAAAATTAGAAATCAGTGTGACAGGCAGTCTTCACTCTGAGGAACTGGAATAAGCACTGCCAGCAGCTGATGGCATGGGGAAGAAGAATGGAGTAACACTTTTTCCAGAAGCAAAAGCCTTTAATTGTCTCTAATGTGGATGAACCACAGCAAAGTAAAGAGATACGGAGAGGAATGGCAGAACAGGCTCTTTTCTTTCTCATCAGAGTTGTTGGACATCTCATTTCTGGCAGCACCCTCACTTTCAATGTTTTTTTATTGTACTTCAACCTGCCTTATTTTTTCATATGACAAGTGTTCCTTTTATTCTCTGCATTGGATTTCACTTTAGGTAATTTCTTCAGATACTCAGCATCATTTCTCCCTCTTTATTTCTTTTCAGCCTACTGTCAATAAAACGAATCAATTTCTTGCTGTCTCTAGTGTTAGGATATGTCCCTCAAACTTGTGTGGATGTTCATTCCTCCCCATTTTAGTCTCTTCTTTGTCATTGTTTAAAACTGCTGTGAAGGGACTGGTTAATCATTCCACAAGTCAATACATTAATCATCTTTGCTGCAGTTGTCTGAATTCCATAAAGTTTGTCTCTATCCTTTTGGCCCAGAACTGAATTCAGCAATTGAGATAAGATTGTTCTAGAATTGCAGAGACAAGAGGTGGAGGGCTGTTTGGTATGCCAGCACTGTGCAGTGTTCTGTCACCATTAAGAAAATATGCATGAAGAGAGAACATCATTCATTTTTAATGTTTCCACAATAGTTTTCTTGGCCATAAGCTGAAGATGGAGTTTAACCAATGTGTATCAATTCCTATCAATTTTATGGTCTTGATATCCCATGGTCCTACATGCTCTGCTGTGTAAGAATAAAGTGAACTTATGTTGGCTGGGATGTCTCCCTAGAGTTTTTCTTTATACATTGATGGGAATACGTCCCACAAAAAACCTGAAGGTGGTAAAGCTGAATTGTACCCTGTCACCTTTCTGCTGTGGCCATGAAGTACAGACACTGCTGAAGTGTGTGTGAGTTGGAGTTGAATTCTTTTGAGTCATCCTTAGATGATGTGAGGTCAGCTGAAACGAGAGTAGACTTCTTCTAACTTCTGTAAAGGCTGAAAAGGTGGGGAACCAGCTGGAGGATTTCAGTGCCCATCCTTACAGGAGCTAAGTTAGTTCTGGCACCTCAAATTCTGCTCTGGTACCACATCTCTCGTGTGTCTTGCCCACAGCAGTGAACAGTGGTGACTGCAAAGTCCAAGGACCTGTAGCTGTCCTAACTGCACAGATTTACACAGCTCTAAAAGCATTTGCACAGAAAGATAAGAAATACACGAAGAATTTTTTCTGATAAAAACAGGCATGGTGTTTTGTGTGGGAAGCACCTGGAGCTCCTCAGTTGACTGAGGTTGTTCTTGCTTCATTCCCTTCCAGTCTTTCCCTTCAAACCAGGGGCTCAGTTCTGGTTTGGCTGGAAGAGATCAGTGCTGTCTTTCTCCTCTTGTTCTTTCTCCAGAGTGGGCTCTATTTATGGTGGGGTGGAGGAGTTATTTTCATATTACGCAAATAGAGGAGTGGAGCCCTTTCTCAGCTCCCCACTTCCTGGGGGGTAAGGTCATGAAGGGAGGGCATGTATTTCACTGTACCTTATCTTCCCTTATTTTTCAAGGGACAGAAAGGGATTATGAGCTTGATTCAGCTTCTCTTCTGGGCTGTTATTGAACTAATACCTTCATCATGAGGTTATTGCCTGTAATGTAAGGACAGCCTGTGGCCCGCTGGGAGTGTCTGTACAGCAAGGTGAAATGTGAGACACCATGTTACAACCCACAAAGGCCCAGATTCATTAGAAACAAATTCTGCAGCCTAGACACTGACATATTCCCTTTGATGATGCAAATTACTTTGGTTATCTGAAGATGCACAGAGCTGGATGCTGAACATATTACTAGTAACTAAGGAAGCATTTTTGCAGTGCTTTCTATTGGGAGTTTTTCTTTGAGCCATGTGAACATTTTGAAGTGTTACCCAGTGCTCTGTGGAGTAAAACCAGATGTCTAAACACTATGTTAAGATGATTTAATAATTCCTCATATCCACTGAGCTGGAATACCACAGTAAATAAATGATCTTTCATTCTTTTAATCTCTGATGGTAAGGAGGACTAAACAGACTTGCATTTATTTGGGATACTGTGACCATTGCAGACATCATCATCTCTTCTAGCAGTGCCGATGGAAGGGGTGGAGTACACACAATGAACCAATGATTTTTAGTGGTCCCTCTGGACTGTGATTACAACAGATGGGCAGGCAAAAGAGACGTAGACTGAAATGCATCTGTCTCGGAGAGGGAGGGATCTTTAGGCACATTTCACAAGCTCCTAGTTCTAGTTTCAAAAACTGAATTGACAATTCACCATTGCTTGCAGCAGAGACCCTGCTACAGGTCTTACACACAGGTCTGCAGTTCTTGGACTTTGAGTAGTGCCTTCATTTATGCCGATGAAAGAAAAATGAGAAGAGAACACAAATCAAACTGAGCAAAACGTAGAGACCTTGACTATGTGTTTTAAATTCTTTCCTCCAGTTAGTTGTCTATCAAACTGATTCAGATGCTGGATTTAATTGCATTTATTTTTCTGAATATTGTAACATATTAGCTGAACTGGATGCCACTGCCTCTGAAGAAGGTTTGTAATTTGGTGTTTGATGAGATTCTTGTTGGGTCTCTGCTGCCAGCCAGCCATTTTACCATGAGAAACAACTAGCCCTATTAATGATGTACTAGATTACAGAGGCTGCATCTAGTTGATGCCAGAGGAGTTTTTATTGCGATATAAATGGGACATTTGCTTTTGAACCTCAAAATCTCTGCATAACCCTTTAGGTCTGTGAGCAGTAACAGTGAAATTTCCTCAGGTCCTGGAGTTCAGCTTCTGCAGGTGCCTGGAACTGACTCTTTCTGACTAAGCTCAGCTGCGGCTCCCAAGGGAGACAAATGTGTGTTGAAACCCCCAGAGGCAGCTGCTGCTATGTTCAGAACCTGCCTTTTGCAGGTTAACAGCCTTGCACCGCTGAAAGAGGCTCGATGACTAAAGGAATCCATGTTTACCACATAATAACCTATTTCACGTAATTTATAATAGTATTTGGTAATAAGTAATATATAATAATAGGTGGTTAGAAACTGAGCCAAGAAATGGGAGCTTAGGATCTAATGTTTCCTTCAGCCTGAATAGCCTCAGTCATGCTTGGATATCTCTTTCTTGGTTACAGGTCTTATGGTGTTCTGAAGGATTTGATTTCAGTGCAGAAGCTAAGGATACAGAAACACCATTGTCATAATCTGGTTTTTATTGATGATAACACTGTAATATATCCTTTTTCTTCCCATGCTGTTCTGAGTACAGATTCATGCATTCTGCCTGCTTATCTTTCATCATTTTTGTCTCTATAATTTTATTGCATGATATGAATGCTTCATATGTCCCATAAAAGCAAACAGAGGAGGGTAATCCTTTGACCTTTCCAACATTCTTTGGTGTAATTTACTGGCGATTCCTCTCCTCCCTGAGGCATGGCCCTGAAATCCTATGATAAAAATGGACAGCCAATCCAAATAGAAAACACTGAAAAGGTTAAAGCTTTGATTATGTTAGTCTATGTTCATAGTCTTATTTTTTTTATCTTGCCAGAAAGAAAATGAGAGCTGAAAATGGCAATGGATGAATCATGCTTATTACAGAATGCGGAAATGATATTGGTTCAACCCGTTCTTGTTAATGCTGAAAGAATATAATCTTGTGCCCTCTCATTTTATGTCACTGCAACCCACCTTATCCTCTTAAATGAATGCATGCATCCATTTAATTAACCTGGTGAGATACTGAGATATAAATCTTTTAAATGCTTCTCATGCAATTCATCTTGACAGCTGTCGTAGTAATAACGTCTTTAATGCCATATTCTTTATTTTCTGATGTATTGAAATTCCTGGTATTATTCTGAGCACACTGATGGTTTTTCTGGATTTAAGCCCTTAATCTTAACTTGTTTAAATCCTAGGAGCAGTGCTATAGAAAGCTTTACTGGTTGTTTAGTTTGCTGAATAAATGGAAGATTATCTTGCATGAAGAAAGCATAAATATCCTTTGAAAACTGGCTGAAACAGGGTGGAATTTAGAGCTGGTGTACTTTCTTTCAAAAGTTGTGCTTCTAGAACATTCTACTAAGAGTCTGTTCTTTGCTGGCAAGTGATCACCAGTCAAAAATTGCATGGGACCATCCCATGTGCTCTGCTGATTCCCTTCTGAGGGACAGGGTAAGGGCAGGAGAGATCCACAGCATTTGACTCTCAAGCAAGTCAGCCTTCAGTGTCTCCATAGACTGCCGTGTGTCAGTCCCACTGTACTTAATTGAAGCCTTAAAAAGCAAAGAATCATGGAATAATTAGGGTTGGAAGGGACCTCTGGAGTTCATCTAGCCCAAACCCTGCTAAGGCAGGGTAAAAGATGAGAAGGTTCCTTGTCTAGCTCTGTCCCTTCCCACACTTCTTTGGGGGTCTACTTTACCGTGGCCTGGTGCACGATGAGCAGTGGTAAGACAAGGGGGAATGATTTTTAGAAAAGAGAGACTTGGGTTAGGTGCTAGAAATTCTTTACTCAGAGGCTGGTGAGGCACAGGTTGTCCAGATAACTTGTGGATCCCTGACAGTGTTCAAGGCCAGGTTGGATGGGGCTTGGAGCAACCCGGGACAGTAGAGTGGCATCACTACGCATGATGTGGGGGTCAGAAAAAGACGATCTTTAATGTCCATTTCAACCCAAGCCATTGATTCTATGACCACTGGACAATTTTCAATCAGAACTAGAGGACCACTGGATTAGGGAGTGTTTTGGGTCACGAAATAACTTGCAGGGCACAGTTGTCTCTGGCTGCTGCCTATACAGTTCCAATACACTTTGTAACAGCTTTAGAGACTGTAAGAAATTTGGGGTGCATCAAAATTAATTATTCCACGGGGAAACAACAACAACAAAAAAAGAGAACAGAATTAAAAAAGAATGTTATTCTACCCAGGTACTTCAGAACAACATGACATTTTTTAATATAATTTTCCATAGCCAGTCAATATCTAGGTATATAGGCAGAATGGTACAGCAATGCTGTGTTTGCTGTCTTGTAATTCCCATAATATTCTACTCATCTAAGCATTTTAGCTTCCTGCACTGGAATTTTTTTAATTTAATTAACTCATTAATGCTGGCACATGGCACATTCTCCTTCCCGCTCTGCAAAAATGCAGCTTGCTAATCTAAATAGCAACCTAATCCAGTGGGTGTGAGTGCGTGACATGTACATTAGTGCTAATGAACTGCTGACCAGCCTCAGCAAATACCTGGGAGTATTTGCCATTAGGCAGGGCCTGCCCACAGCACTGCTGTGAAATACACAGGGGCAAAACAAAAAGCATTTCCCTAAGTGTCAGGTTGCAGAGGTGCTGATGTTGCTGTAGTTTTCTATTTCCCAAGTGTTGAATTTTGAAATACAAACTCAAAGGAGAATTTAGGAATTATTTTTCTACTTTGTCACTTAAAGTCATGACCAAGCTAAATACCACGATGGGGAGAGATAAGGGTGTGGAAATGAAACCATGTTCATGGCTGCCTTTTAATGACTAGGCAGAATGGTTTGAATACTCTGCTATTAGGGGAAGAAAAAACCCAACCCCCCAAAAAACCCCAAAGGAAATAATCAAATTGCTTAGTATAAACCTAGTATTTTTTGATTGGCTTATCCCTAGCAAGATAAATGTAGTGATTTTATAGAGCTGAACATTGGTCTGTTACACAAACATCAACTCCTTAATTCTGGAATCTTTTTTTCCTTCCAGTTCTGAGAGGCCCTGATAAAGTGTACTTACTGTACTTTCCCTGCAAAGACGTCGACAAAAGCCAGTGCATGTATATTGGTGTTAACACCAGAGCTGGCAAAAGAAACCCAGCTGCAAAATGATAGACTCAATTCAGTTCAATTAGGTTCCTAGGAAACTGAATCACTCCACAGATTGGTAATGAGATATACAATCTTTCACCTTTAGGTCACCTGTTCATTCTAACCAACATTTGCATTGATGACAATCTTTACTTTCTCATTGCTGCTTCCTGACCTATGCCAGTGATATTATTTTCCTCCTCCTCTCCTTGCTGAGGGATAATACCAGTTCTGGTTGTTTTCTCTCAATCTTAAATTCTGGCCATCAAGGAAGCAAGGCTAACAGAGTAAAAAACACATTTAAAGGTGATCACTGTATACCTCTGGCCTCATTCTGTTACCCAACAGTTAGATTTCCACAAATCACAGATCCTCTCCTCTTGTTAACACCGGGGAAAGACAAGCTGGCTGCTGAGAGGGAATACCTTGCTGCCTCAGGGGTGTTTTGCCCTCTTGCAGCATTAAGTTGTGCAAAGCCAAGAGTGGGGAGGCTGCATTGTATCTGCCCCGAATTCAAACAAAAAGATGTTGGTTTGCAGAGCTGTCATTTTTGTCATGTGTCATAACTGTTAAATTTATACATATTTGTAAGAGAAAAATAAATACGGTCCATTTCCAGTTACCAAACAGATATACTCTGTGCTAGTTCCCAGCTGGCATATGTTGGCATAGCTCTGTTGAAATGTGACTGCAGTTTCAAACTGCCTGAAAATATCTTGGATGCTTATCCGAGGAATATAATGTTGTACGTTTTCATCAGCTAAAGCAATATACATCAATCATCCTTTGTTACTACTAGAAATGAAGAGGATATTATAATCCAAGACATTTCTTGCATAGATTTTAGAGAGTGCTTTTCTATGTTAATCACATCATTTCTCCAGGGCATGCTTTTCCAGCCATCTCCTGAAGTAATGAACATTCCTGTACTGAGTACTAAAAATACTGCACTTTAGGATATATAATCAAGCTGATGCCTCTGGCTTGCTGGCTTCCTGAGCAGTGAGGGTAATACCCCATTGAAGCAAGATCACACTTGGCTCTTCCTCTGAGAGTTTTTTCTGTGTCCATACAAAACTTTCTGCCCCGAGCTCAGTGCAAACCTGAGAAAGACACTGGGCAAACATCTGGGACTTGCATTCTCCTAGACTGATCCCCACACGCTTCTTGGGGATACAGCCTGCATTGCCAAGTGCTCTAAACCCGGTGCCTGCTCCCTTATGCTCAACACAGATGAATTCTTCGCTTAGGGAAGAGTCTTACAGCAGAATCATTTCCTGCAGCACAAAGAACTAGAAGATGTGCCCCCAAAGATTTGGAATTGTACACGTGTGAGTGCAGTATGGGTGAAGACACCATAAATTGGATGTGACTTTGCAATAGCTCATGGTTCCACTGAGTTAAATGGGATTTTCAGGGTCTGAGTGCTGATCACTGGGGTCTCTGCTGTAAACATATTGACAAGCAAATTGGTCAGGGAGGGCAGGTAAATTTCTACTGTCTGTTCTCTTGGTAACACAAAAATAGTCTTTCTGAAGGCTGGGCAAACTGGTTCTCAGCACTTTTGTGTTCCAAGACTGATCCATCTGGACTGCTGTTCTCCTCTGCTGAGCTTCCCAGTGGATGTGTTAGCTCCATTTTGAGTTGTTGTTAGTCTTTTGGTTGGTCTCAGAGGAAGAGAGATTTACCTGGGAGGGTAATTTTTTCTCTGCAATGAGCAGCATGATGCACAAAAATGACCATTCCAAGAGAGAAACTTATTCTGTTTTTCTTAAGTGCTTCACTCTGATGATAATTTTTCTTTAAAGGCCTCCTGAGATGGGTATTTTGGGGCATCAACATATGTTGGTACAGGTATTGTATTATCTTGTCTGATAATTACCTGTGTTTCAAAACTTTAAGTGTGTTTAGCCCTAGGTGGTTAACTCTTCAGAGGGATGTGTGACAGCCTGCTAAAGGTAACGTGCAGAGGTGGGAGCTCCCGTGGTGTGGGTGGGGGAAGGAGTGGAGCCAGCAGGTCTGGAGTTGCTGCACCAGTACATGAGTAGGTCCTTGTGCTGTGCTAGGTATGGCTGCAGTAAATCCACTTCAAGTGCCCAGGGCAACATATAAAAGACAGGAATAATGAATAATAATCCTTCCTGGTTTTACTTCTAAACTAAAATTCGGGGCGTTTCCACCAAATACCTGCAGACAGAAACTTCAGGCACTTAACTCATATTAAGTACTTGACCTTCCATGGGGATTACTGGCTCCAGCTGTAGCTGTCACTAGCTCATTCCTAAGTGGTTCTGTGCTCAATGGAGGCTCCCTTGGTGGAAGTCATGCTCTCAGGCATGATGCATGCTCAGGAGAATGATATAATGATTACATAAGGTCTTTTGCTAATTTCTGGCATAATCACACAAACAGTGTCATGCAATGCTGCTGTGTTTGTTTAAATCTATTGTGGTGTTTCTTTTGCTCGCTAATCAGGAAACAATGGGAATTATGTGATAGCACACCACTGAGATTCCTTATTAGCTGAATTAAATAGCATGTGGTGTTTTAACGTTGGAACTACAAAAAAGGCAAGTAAGGGCTTACAGGTAAACCTGAAGAAAAACCCAAAAGACAGCAATGATCACAGTGCAATAACAGATTTTCCCACCATTGTAGGTATGTGTTCTCACTGCATGTGTTCCTTAGATGAATATATAGAGAGGTTAATTTTTATCTGTTTGGGAGAGAATGACCTGAATTTTGGTCTTGCATAAGTATAAAACAGAAGTACAAAAGAAGTGTAGGAGACACCAGGTGCCATTCAATAGAAGGCTGAATTCACCACTGCATGGTTCGGTAGCCAGAACACTCACAGCTTCCCCATGGGAAGTGCTTTAAAACAGCAGTCCCATGTGATGCCCACACCGTACCCGATGATCCCAGTGTGCGTGCCTCTGGGAGCCCTCTGAATTCCAGCTGGCTTCAGAGGCTGAGCCTGGGGCATCCTGCTCTCCTTGCAGGCGGCCTGTGCTTGGCCCACGTTCAGGCTCCTGTGTGCCCTCATGGCAGAGCATTCGGGGTCAACTTGAGGAAAGAGCTGTGATGGTTTTATCCGCTTGATATCCCCACAGCGACAGATGGGATCGTTCACAGGTGCGTGAGAAGCCAAGTCTATCCACAGGCATGCAAGTGTGTCTGGAGGGCATGTGCGAGGCTGCTTTTGGGAATGCCAGCTGTGCTGCCCTACAGCAGAGGTATTTGTGCATCACCTGGCTGTGTGTGACCCAAGGTGATGTTCACAGCAAGCAGAAAGGATCAGAAACACACAGATCTTCTCTTTTTACCAAGTCTTGTTTTTTCAGTCGATGAGACTCTGATACAGTAAATACAGTCACTATGAGATTCAGGAGAAAACTTGGTTCTTTGTTCTGGGTTCTGTATGAGCACATCTGCCTGCCTTAATTTAGTTTAGACTCTGATTTCTGTTATCATTCTATTACTTTCTGTATATTCTGGATAAATTCATTAATTTTGCCAGCCTGTATCACAAATAAATATTATCTTAAAATACAAGCTGAAACTTTCAGATACATATGGCAACATGGACATTTAGGAGGAGAACTGGTAGTTGTTACTTGTAAGCTACAGCTTGGTTTTAGTAGAAACCGCTGGCCAGGAATTACCAAACCCCACAAAACTGGAAAGATTAATTCCCTCTGTGGTAGCTTTATGGGCTGAATTCCCTGGCTGTTCCATACAGGCAGTGGGACTGTCTGATTATCACAGCACAATCTTTGACCTTAAAAACTTAAGGAAAATGCTGAGGGCGTTTGTCTCTTGTTAAGGATAATGAGAGTTGAAAGCTTTTAGAACTCTTCAGGATTAGGTCCAAAATTTGTACATCACAGTAGCAGCACAGATGTGCCAACAAGCAGGGCTTACTGAGAAGTGCAATTAATGTGAAACAAACTGTTTCCCTCCCCCTGCCCAGCCTCAGGTAATTCATTGGCTCTGCAAATTCAGCTCCCAGCCCACTTCAAAAAAGACCATGGAAACATGGGTGTATTACGAAAGAGGGTTGTAGCGGATTTTTTTTTCTCCCTTTGAGAAGTGACCCAAATATATTGGTAATATTTCTGTTTGGAGAGTTTAGAATTTTTGGCACAGAAAATTTGTTCCTGGAACACAGCCTACTAGAAACAGAGAGTCATTAGCTGCTGGGTTATTACAAAGTTAATGATGAAAGACAGTAACTGTTAAGTAGGATATTGAAATATGCATTTTAATGTTTTACTTTTTTTTTTTTTTTCAGTGATGCTGAAAGCAGCCTGACACTTCTAGTTGATCAGAAGGAAAACAAATAACCTCAGCTATGGAGAAAAAAAGACAGATACAGAAAAGGGAATTTGGGAAAAGACTTTCTCTAGACAGCAGTCTTGTGGTAAGAACGAATATTTACTGCATTTAAGGAATATATCTTGTCATAAAACTTTACTTGTTAAGAGGCAATACTCAAAATTACATATATTTTAAAGGTGTTTATCTCTTCATCAAAATATTTTGTGATTATTCAGATTCTCCAGAGAAAAAGTACTGGAGGAATTTTACAAAATGCTAGATAGAAACTTGTCATCATATAGAAACACGTCCATTCACTGTATTTACATAAGGAAGGAATCCAGACAACTATAACAAACTTGTAATTAAAATGCTACACAGCTTCTGTGGGATCAGCCTGTGTTGCATCATACTTAGCATATGAGAGCTGTAAGTAGCTGAGGTTCTCTAGTCAGAAATATTTATTAGGATATCAGGAAAAATGTGTTCACCACACCAAATGTATAGGTATTGTATTATATATTATTGTATATATATACTCTAATATATACTGAAAGAGAAGTACAAATGTCACATGCTGCAAAACAATTGCTTTTGCTGTACCTAGGATTTAAATTCACTGGAGATTTGTCTTCTAGATTTATTTTTAGTTAATATTTTCAAAGGATGACTGAGACAAACAAGGAGTTTTTAGAGCTGTATTATAGGTACCTGACCAGAAAATGCTCATAGGTGCTAAAGAGTTGTATATGAGGACAAGAATGCCCACGTCAGGTACTCAGCATGACAGTCTGCAGACACTGAAACAGGCAAAGCTGAGAGACCCAAGGAAACCTGCGCCATCTCTTTAACACTCATAGGTGGTCTTCTGCCACACAGGAAGTGACTGTGGGATCCCAATGCCCTTTTGCCTGCAGTGCCACACCTGTGCTAATCCCATTACTTGAATTTTACACATTATTACAACTATGTAGTTCCCTTCATCTTATGCTAAAATTGTGGTTTGGGCTTATTTTCCCCCTCAAAGTATAAAGCCCACTTTGTGTGCTAATAGCAGTCAACATGGATGCAGCAGGTTTCAGTCTATCCACTGATGCTCTTTATTCACCTGCTGTGTTCTTTATTGGGGTCAGCGGTGCAGTCCCACCCTCCCAGGTTTCCACCCTTCAAGGACCCTGCTCTTCTCCCTCGGGCCTTAGCTACAAGGCACATCTTGGGTAATGTCAGTTGGCCAGTGAAGAAATGTGCAGAGAATGTTTAAAAAGGGATCTGTCCTTTTTTTGGCACCACTTCTTATGCTGATGAATTACATCCCTTTGTTTTGAAAAATACAATTAATTGGAGAGAAATAAAACTAGTGAAGAGTAGTGAGTTCTCTCCCAGACTCTGAGCTGCTCAGGACCCTAAGGAAGAGCTGTTCAAGATGCCCCTGTTCAGCCCATGCACCTCAGGGCTCTGATACTGAGACGTGACTGTTTTCAGGTTGTTCAGTCTGCAACAAAACCTGCTCTCTCGGCTTGCACGCATTCAGCAGGTCAGGTCGTGCTCCCAACACTTTAAAACTCTTTCTAGCTTGTGGGCAGAGAAGGTAGGTTTGGTATGAACTCACAACTTTATGTAATACACCCGGAGACAAACAAAATCTGAAAGGTTTTTGTAGGCTCAGAAGTATGTTTAGTCCCAGGGCCTAAACCTCTGTTATTAGTTCTAGGCATGCACACCCCCAAAGCAGACTCCAGCCTAAATCCTGCAGCTAAAATGTACTGCTGTGATCCAAACAATCAGCCACAGACTGTCAATATTTATCTGGAGAAAAGAATACTCACAGGAACTGGGTACTGAAAGCTAAAGGAAATGCTCGAATTGTGAATTTTGTATAAAGATATTGCTCAGTATGGCAAATTAATACTGTTTTCACTGATGTAGTGGACTAGATTTAGTCTTTACTAAATGTATTAAGGTAGAAACTTTCATTTCCCTGTGGTGACTGTGTGATCTGCTGGGTGGATGGAAACAAAGAACCAGGTATTTCTGGCTGCCAGTCCCACCTACTGCAAATTTGGATTTGATTTGTAGCCAAGATAGGGTACCATGTCTAAGTCTTACCCTTCCCTATCAGTAAGGGGAGAGTAGAGACAGACATTTGCCAATGACGTAGGGATTACTGTGTGTGTGACACCATCCAAAGTGCTTTGTGTTATAATCAGTGCTATGTGCATATCAAAACACCCATGAGGATTTGATTGGAGGAGAAACAGAAACCGTGGTTGTATGGGATGATGATGCTCTCTCCCTGATCTTCAGCAGTGGTAAGTAGGGTGGGAGATTGCACACAGCTGAAATCAGTCTTCAAGCACTGCCTTGAGGTCAGGGAGTTAGTGCCAACATGTGGCAGCTGAAGTTCTGTGGCTGATTAACCCATATTGTTGTGAAAGTGTTGAAGGAAACGTGTTGAGGGAAAGAAATATTGCAATAGTTCAATATTTTGTATGTATGAACCCACCATGCTATCATCACCCAGTTGTAAAACAATGTCTTCTGCTACAGGTGACACTTAGAGGTTGTGTGACCTGTCGAGTTTTTCAGTGCTCACATCCCTTTGCTGTACTGGGGTGTTACAGGTCCGTGTCCGTGAAGGTTTTTATTGAGTTGAGTATGTGTAACTGGATCAGAGAGTGTCATCCATACATTTAATTAGAAACTTTTGAGTGCTTTGTTGTTTACTCTTAGCTATTATTTCATAACAAATTGGAAGAGACATTCTGAGGTTCAAGTGCCTTCAGCAGCCTGGTAGTAAGTCACACGGATACCTTGTGACTCCATGGAATTGAACTGGGAAAGGCAAAGCCCTTTGTATTGCCCTTGTTGTCCCCCAATTCCTGTTCTAGCAAACCTCCTCTTAATTGTTGCTTTCATATGTGTCTTTCTTCTTTACCCTTGTATCACCAAATTCTGTTTGAGCATCATGCTTTAGTCCAGTCCCCTGCTTGTATAAGTTCTTAAACCTCTCTTGTCCTCTCTCTTCCCAAAGGTTTTGTGTTTCACCTCTCAGGCATTCAGGATTGGACACTCTGCTTGGGAAATCTGGCTTTAGTTCTCTCAAATCCAGCCTTCTCCTTGTTTGGTGGAGAGTTTATCATATCTCAGAAAGAAAGCTAATTTCTGGGTGTTTAAAGAAAATGTTTCTACTTTTGCACTCTGGACTGTGAGATACAAATAGGCGTTTCTGATAACATTCCTCACCCTGCCTGGCTCTGCTGCTTTTCCCATCTGCATCAGATTGTAATCTTCTGGAGTTTTTTTTCCATGATTTAAACTACAAGTACTGCATAGTGATGTTTAAAACAACAAAATTCCTCTTCCTTCCTCGTCTCTTAGACTCTGACCATAGAAGCTATGATGGTATTTGATGGAAGAGTGAGAAAAGGAAAGAGGTGTTTCTGAAGAAAAGACAGGACTTCTCTCTCCCTTAGAATATGGATCTGGGCCTTCAAAATAGGACCATAAATTTCATCAGTGTTTTGCATTCAGGCCTGCCCCATCAAACAATGAGTTTCAGGCTTCAGATAAAAAGATCCATGTTAGGGACATCCTTCAAACAGGGAGAAGATCTGTACAAATTAAAACTTTCTTCCTTACACCACAGGCACAGTAACTACTTTTTGATCACTCAGATAAAGGAGAAGAATTCAGTTTTGTTTCCCATGCTACTCTACCCCTTGCAGGTGGTGTCTTAGGGGAATAAGCTTTGCGATGAGGGCAAAGAAACAATTTAAAATTAAAAAATATAGGTGCACAAATTTATTCATAAAATATTCTTCATAGGGCATAGTTTTTTAGTGAGTGATTAATGCTTTACTGGAAGTTAGTAGTTTGAAACCACGTAGTTTAACAAGCTCCAGAATCCTACCTCTGTTAAGAAAAGCCAGACGAATGTACTAGTACTGCTGCACAGGTCAAAGGGACATCTTGCTGTTAGCTGCAATTAAATTAGATCCCTATCAGCTTTTAGTCATTAGATCACAGGTGGTATTCCAGAAATCTCCAGTATAGCCAATGGCTGTTACTGCTCTGTATGTTTCCCATATTGGCAACATGCTGGAGATCTGTTATACACCCACTCATTTACATTTGCAGGCAAAGCAGGTAAGCCTGCAGTGACATTGATGTTTTATAGCTTTGTATTAGGGTAAAACATCTAGAGAAATATTAACTTCATAACGATTCTCACAGGTAATCCTTCGAGATCATTTATAGAAAATATCCTTGTAATTTCTGCCTGGCATTTACAAACCAAAACATACCCCCCAAGGAGGAGATACCTTTTGCAGTTTCAATTTAGTTTTATACTATGTTATTGTCTCATATGTTGTGCAAGTGATGCTACTGTATTTCGAGTTTATAAAGTTTTCTTCTGCAAATTCATTCCAATCAAAACACCACAACTCTGGAAATCAAACTGGTTTGAGATAGGAGAACTAAAGATTCTTGGAATCTTTTTTGTTTTAAATAACAGATCTGCATCTGCCATGTTTTTGCGACATTAGTAAAGATATTTCATTGTGTATGTGGTCATAGGATGATAAAATAGGAAACAGTTGAAGAACAAGGTGAAACTTTGTCTTTCTGGACTGCTGTCCAAGACATCAAAGTCATTGCTGTTATTGCTACAGTACTTCTGTTTAGCATGAAAACAAACTTCAAAATTCATAATATTGAAGGAGTGTATTTACTTGGAATATATTGCTTAGTTGTCACATAACACCCATGTCAGATTGTTTTCTGTTAAAAGAGAAACCGTTCTTTCTGTTCAGAAAGAACGTTTTGCTTTATTGTGTGCCTTAAATCCTTTAGGTTTGGTTAAACAGAACAGCTTTACAAAGTGTAAGAGTGAATATTTCATGGGTTTGATTTTTCATTAATAATTTTTTTCCTGTTGAATCTTGCATTTAAGCATACGTAGTTGAAAATAACTAGTGAGAGAAACTAAATAAAAACAGGAAGGAAAGGGAATTTTCTGTGATTTTTATTCATTTCAGACTGGAGCATACAAAGAAAGCCAATGTGAAAAGTCATAGTAAAAAAAAAAGTACTTTAATAGAATTTAGGCACTTATTTTCTTAATATGGGTAAAATGAAGACTTATGAGAACATTTCTTTGTTAATATTTGCAATTTATTATTTGGTATGTGAGGGAGGTATCTTAGACAGGCAACGATATTAAAAAGCCTCATGAAAGGATTTGATTGTATTTCAGGTTTTCCCTACAAAAGTTCTTAAACAAAAAGAAAAATGGAAAAACCCCAAACCATAAATAGACCCAAAGCCAAGCTTTAAGTAATTCGTGTGGGATGAGGGGAGTGTTAGAACATATCACTGCCACCAGGGCCACATTGACTACTCTATTCACTGGGGTGTTCTTTGAAAATAATAAAAGCCCTATCCTTTGCCTGATCCAAACTGTCCAGTTGCCTCCCAGGCCCTTTTGATCAGGAAAAAGTCAATGTTTCAAGCTGTGCTCTTTATTTATGTAGATAATTCCCAGCCTGACTACACACGTGGTTGGCCCTTACAGCTGTGGTGGCATTTAGCTGGGGAGATTCGAGAACAGAATATCTTTTTGAAGCAGCCAGCATTTATCAAAGCAGAAGTTTTTGTTTTATTTAAAATGAGGCTTTTACTTCTGAAAGCAAGTTGTGGTAAAGTGCTTCACTGGTGGCTCATGAACTGTGCCCTGCTGCTTTCATTCTGGTCACACGCTCCTGTGGGGCTCTGTAGGATGGGCTTTAATGGCAGCACTTTGTTGTAATAAGGGTAGAGTGTAATGCAATGAATTGCTCTGGGGCGTGGGAGGAATACCTTCATCTGCCTGCAGCTGGGGTGGTGTCATGGGCAAAACCACTGAGTTCAATTGGAGACTGCTGAGAAGTGTGCATGTGATATCTGGGGCTGGGAGCCAGGAATTCAGGGGTTAAATCTGACATCTGTCACCTCTAATCAATTCCTAACTCAGTTTAATAAATTTCTAATTCTGTTTTCTCATTAACAAAACTCTGATTCAGTTTTCTCATCAATAAATTGGACTTTATAGTAATTTCTTACCTCATATGTATTCCAGGAATGATCTGTTATTAGGGTGAGTCTGTGGCTTGCTTTGATATCTTCAGATGAAAGGTGTCACAGAGAACATGATGTTGTGGCAGAGCTGTGAAAAGTGCTGCAGCAGCAAGGCAGGAGGGGAACCCTTCATATGTGGGAACTAAATTCAGCAAAGGGAATAGCCCTGACTATTTTTTTTGCTACTTGACTGTGACATTCACAGTGTCTGGCATTACTGTGCAACATAACATAGTCCAGCATTTTGAAATGAAAGGTGGTGTTAAAAATATTGCCTTGTCAGATATCAACTAATGTTCTAACTTTTGTAGCCTGAATATTTTTTTCTACCTAAAAACTTCTGCCAAATTCCTTCGGAGTCTGCAAGTATTTTCAGTCCTCTCAAAACTTGGATTTTGAATTGTGTGCTAATCTAAAATCCAGGATTTCGTTCAGCTGGATACACCATCATAGAAAAGCCTGTGCCAAGGGTTTAATCTGGCACTGAAAAAGTACAGTTCAGTGCTGGAAAGTGAACCCGGAATGTGAGCCTCAAAGAGTTTTCAGTGTGTTTCAGAGGCAAGATAAAGCATTCATAACATCCAGTGCATCCAGTGGGAGTGTAAGTCAAGGAGAACAGTTTAATGAAGGTGACAAGTGGGGAATTTTGAGGTAGAAGGCGGAATATGGAGAACAGCAGTGAAGCACAGGTTGTGTTAGTAACTGCATAGGTGAAGGTTTGCACTTTCATGGAGAAAACATAAGATACAGAATTGACATAAGGGCTCAGTAAACGGAATTCTAAGAAAAACTTATTTATAGAATTATACAATGGTTTGGGCTGGAAGGAATCATAAAGATCATATTGTTCCAACCCCTTTGCATCTTCCTCAGAGCAAGGTTAGTATCATAATATTCTGCCAATCTGTCAGTAAGGACTGGGCAAATGAAGTGCTATCAGCTGTCTGTGTAATAGACAGTCCTGGAATCTGACTGGAACTTTGTAGAAAAAGAAAATCCCAGTGTGGGTAGAGTGTGTAAAGGCTGTCTAAACAGAAGAAAAGATTGTTTTGCACACCCAGGGCCTTTAACACCTGGACTTTGAGAAAACAGAGCTATCTATAAATGTAGTGCCAAAAGCACAGACTACTCTGCATTTGAATTTTTAATAAAGTGAAAATTGAGACGAGCTCTGGTGGCTTAGGCAGAAGAAAAGAGCCATCTAAATGGGTCAGTTTACAGCAGAAACTGGTGAAAGGTGAGGAGAAAAGAGAAACCACTGACGGGACAGCAGTGTTTAGGCTTTATATTAGCATACAAGTAATACTAACGATGTGGGAAACTGTGGTCTGCATGGATTTGAGGACATCACTTACCAGCACAGCTGTACATGTAGGGTACTAGGAGTACAATCTACTTCAGCTTGGATAGAGAGCATAAAGTTACTAGTTACACCAAGACTGAGAGATGATGGCACTTCCATGTAGCAGTGGTGGAGATGATGACTGGTTTGGATTGCATTTGCAGAAGAGGGATTTGAAAATGAAGAAGTGTGTGAAGCACTGGACATCCTGACAGCAGTTAGTTACTGTAAGTCCCATTTAGAAACTCTGCAGCAGCCTGGCAAACCTTAACATCATAACTAAGAAATCAAGGGGCTATGAGTTCAAGAGGGCTCAGTGAACCCAGGGAATTATGTTAGAAGAAGTGAGTATAGGGTCTTACATGAAGAAATGATTCTGTTAGATGCCAGGGCCACAGAAAGAACTGAAATTTGTGCTTGGGGTGATACAGAAAGTGACCTATTGCTTTGATTAAAGCTTACACAAAGAGGAACCAGTGATCCTTTTCAGCAACTGGAGATGTGGATAAACAGTGAGCAATAGAGAGATGCTTGGAGAGAGAATAGAAATAAAAAGCTCAAGCCCTGAGAACAAATAGTGCATGGAGCATGTTGTTCCTGAGCAACACTTCGAATAACATTCCTGCTGGAAGATACCTCAATGCTTTATTGATCAAAAGCGCTGACTCCTACGCAGGCAGAAGTTTTCTCTGAGAGAAGAATTATTTACCATTTGTTGCTGCACATCAAAAGTTACATCAATAGGTGTATAGGGTGACATGGTGACAGCTGAAACAGTACCCACGTCCCCAGAGATCATGCCTTGACAAACTGCTGGCTTTTGCTTTCTCATGTGTTTGGCACATAAACTTAAAGTGACAAACACAAGGCTTGGAGGTTAAAACAGAAGCTTTAAGAGAAATTTATGCAGCTGATTTACCCTTGTTCATTGTCACAGAAGTGGATGCAAAAGTGAAGGAAAAGTAAGTACAGAGAACAGAAAAGATGGTTTTACTTGTGCCTGCAAATTAGCTGGCAGATGGACTGCGAAAAAACAGAGGGCAATGATATTCTGTTGCCTTCTAAAAAAGTTGGAAAATTGGCCTATGTTGCTACAGAATCTCAGTAATTTTGCTGTCAGACTTTTGACATTAAAATATTAAATTCTCAACAACTCCTAATAAGCTTTTAAAGACACTGATTTGGCTGCAGAGGAGGAACTAAAAATGAAAATGATGGAAAAAGCAAGAGATAAATGCATGAATTTTGAGAGTTATTCAGGAAGGAAAGTTCAGCACGGTACAATACAAAATTTGGGTGTTCCAAAAAGAAATGGTGCTAAGTGTTTAAGTTGAAAGACTCCAGAAACTGAATTTTGCGAAGTTTTTGGTAATTTATAGTTGCAGATGCCAAGGCTTGGAAGCAAAAAAGTCGTAGTTTTATCTTGGTGCAGGGGAGACAACTGTGCTGAGACTTGGTTTTGTTCAATATTTGGGACATATTAAGGAGAAATCTTGCTGTGGAACTGTTTGATTGATAGTAAATCTTTATTTTGGATGGAACCCCACATCTTGATTTGGAGGAGCCTGATGATTTGCAGTGCACACACCAGGCTCTGCTCCCCAGGGCTTTTGGGAGGAGCTGGCGGGTGCCTGCCCTCTGGTCCAGAGCCAGCTCAGCAGCCTCCTGCCTGCTCCTGCGTTTTTCCCTGAAGGACCGGGCTGCACACAGGAGAGAGGAGCTCGAGTGGTGTGATCTGCTCCTGGCTGCCATCTCGGGGTGCTCTCTCCCTTTGCCCTGCCCCAGCAATTACAGAGTGGAGCTGTGACAGATGTAAGCCCAGCCCCAGAAGAGGGGAGGTCACGGATTTGGATTTAGTGGGGGTGCACACATGCTGGGTGTGTGCCACACGATTACGTGCCTCCTGTGACGTGAAGGCTGCGTATCATCCAACTGGCCAGGGATAAGCAGCTACCAAGGGAAATGGATATTCTGGGGACCCTTATCTAGCTCTGGTAAGCTACCAAATGCAGCAGCATAATTGGAGGCTTTGCCTGCCCAGATGTTAAGAGCAGAAGGCTGCCCGTAACAAGAGATCTGAAGAGATTGGGGTTAACTAAATAGGGATTTTATTGACAAACCTTTTAAAATGCTTCATGCCTTCAGCAATTAAACAAAACATGTATCCTGAGAAACACAAGTCTCCTCTGTCTCTCCCAGTTGCCTGATTCCACTTGAATACAATCCTAGGGAGAAAAGAAAGGAAAAATTATGCCCTGTGTTGTTTTATAGTGTTGATATAATTCCCTACCCTGCTAGACCAAGAATGAATAGTGAATCTACCTCCTGCTAGGTCAGTCATGGCATCCTCTCAAATGTCCTATTTTGAATGTTGTTTCATCCATAGAAGATTCTAAATTTCTTTTCATAGGCTTGTGAACATGCCAATATACAAAGGGAATAAAAAAATCTTTGCAAAAGATATGTAGGGATTTCTTGACATTTCTTGAGTTTTGTTTTACAAATAGGCATGGTCAACTTTCCCTCATGTTCTTGAATTTTGTTAATTTTGTCCACTTGCTCACAGTGAAGGCGAGATAACCTCAAATCAAAGCTACAATTCTGAACTGTTTGCAAAGCAGTATTTTGAGCCTGTGTTAAAAATTTTGAGGTTTTTATATTTTAGTTCCACCTGGAAAATTTTGGTTTTGTTCATATAATATATATATAGATATACTTTTCTTTTTGTTCTTATATATATAAATATACATATATACTTTTTGTTCCCTTGCTCATTTAATTCTATAGCTATGATAGATGATGCACACTAAAACTGATGATATACAATGTTTTGCTTCAGAAGTTCACAATTTTGATCTTTAGATAAAGTGAGCCTTACTGAAAATTTCAGTTAAATCACTATGTGTTTTGCCTTTGTGGAATAAATGTTTCCTCATTAAAAACCAAGCTGCCAAAGAACTGGCTAAATCTTCCACATGGAAAATGTTCTGCTTCATGCTGTCAAGAGAGCCATGCAAAACTCTACAGTGTAAATATGTCTTTTGCTCGGGACCCCTGCAGGCAGGGACATTTGAGGCTAGGTACCCTGATTCCAGACATTTTTCTGTTGTAGGGAGTCTGTAGGTGCTTGTTGAACTCTAATTGCTGGGAATGGCTCTGCTGGCAGCTCGTTCCTGCCTCTGCTCCTGCACCCCTGAGCCTGCCTGTGTGCTTTGGCTTCTAGGGCCTTGTGTGACCCAGATAGGAAATGAGCTGGGATCATTGCAAGGCATTTAAAATAATTGGGTATCAACAGCTGGCTTTATGGGAAGCTAACAGTGTAAATCCAGAGAGTTTTTATGATTTCAATGGGTATTTTTCCTAGCGTATAAAGCGGATCCAAGTAATTTTGGCTGGGAAACAGTTTCCCAACTTATTCCTATAATGATACCTTAGAGTTTTTCATTATAGTGAAAATCTCTAGTAGGTCTGAAGGGAAAAATTACCTCCACTGTTTCCAGACACCCAATATGTTTTCTCTATGCTTGAATTTATGAGTTTTGGCATAGATAACTCATAATATGATCAGGTTTCAGGGTAGTGGTTTCTTGCACTGAATCCCAAACAAATGTGTAACTGTTCAGAAGGCTCCAATGTGTCTTTGGTGATGTAAAAATAAGGGACATTGCTCTCCAAAATTCTGCCAATCTGTTTTTGTCTTCAGTATATTATTTACTACACAGTGTATTGAAAGAGTTTTTTGAGGTACAATTTGATTCCCAACTTCTTTGAAAGTTTTTAAGGCAAAAATTGCAGTTCTTGTCAAAAAGAGCAAGATTTGACTGTTGATGACAATTCTTTTGTTTCTATTACTTTGTAAGTAGATTCAAATATATCTGTTCATTAAAGACCTTTCCTGGAAGAGAAGTGCTTGAATCAAATGACTCTGAGAGGTGTAATGCAGAATTCATCTCAGACTGGGACATTAGACTGGGACAGAACAGGTATTTCCATCCTGGGATATTTGCTTCAATGCTTTAACATTTTGATTTCAACTAATTTTTTTTTCTTTACACTTGCGAATGTTGAATATATCTCCTCTTAAAGTGAATTTACTTTCTTCTCATCTTTGTTGTATCGTTTATGGTCTTTAACACAGGGTGCTTGTGCATGCAGACAGAAGCCTTCTGACTGACAGTAGGAAGGGAGGTGTGTGTGTGCATTAGTGTCATGTAAATTTTCCCCAGAAATTAAATATTTTCTGTTATCCGAAAGGAAATCTGTTATTTTTTAAGAATTATATTGTCCATGTCCTTCAAAAATTGTTTTTTCTTGTGGAAACTGCAGTCTCCTCTGGAGCAGTCTATAGAAAATTCCTGAATATCTTTACTAAAGCTGTAAAAGATGCTGCTTTTACCTTTAGCCAGTCTATCTATTGCCTTACTCCACTAAGCAGAAACTTCAGTGGCACTGATTAGAGAGATGTCTCGGGCAGGAAAGTCCATATATGTTAAGGTGATAGAATCTGACATTGCAAGTGTTTGCATCTTATCTCGTGTGTCTTCCACATGCCTGGAACTCAATGGATTTGTTCTGATGTATGTTTGTATGAGACAAAAATCAAGCTAACGTCCTCCGTTTATTCTGTAGGTATTGTCATTCAAACATGTTTTAGTTATCAACTAGCACATCCTGCCTGCTTCTCCTGCTGTTACCGAGGGTCGGACAGGAGATTTCTCTCATGTTGTGTCTTTGTATATTGGATCATCTTGTGATACTGAATCATGCTGTTTGTCACTGGCAAAGCAGCAGGTTCCTCCTAACCCTCTTCCCTCTGTGATTCTATTTGATGGGATTCTTACATACTTTCCGACCACCTTGTAATCTCGATTTCATCTGTGACTTCAAGCTTTCCTTTGAGTACCACATCGACTACATTGTCAAGGCTTTTTTTTTTTCATCTGTGTAGGAATTCAGCAAAAGCTCAGGTCTTGCTGTCTCAGCAGGGCATACAGGGTTTGATTTATGTCTGGATAACAGCACAGGTTGAATTATTGGAGTAGTTGGTTCACAGCCTCCCAGATTGGCTGCTACATGGTGTTCTTAATTTTGAGCAAAATTCACTGTATGTGCTAAAGGACATACAGTTGAATGCGTCCGAAATCAGCACACCACACCTGTACAAGGCAGTGAATTACGTTGGAATGTGGCGTTGTTTAAACCTAAGAGGTTTTAGCTTGCCTCCCCACATGCCCATGTCCTGGACTATGGCAGTGTCTGTGTGACGTGTGAATGGATTTAATGACTGTAACATACCTCAACGAAGAGGTTCTCACAACCCTCACTCACTGTTCTTGGGGGAGTTGGACACTGCTGGTGTCGTGTTGCTGCTTCCCTCTGGTGCAGAAGCTCTGATTTCTTTCAGACCCAATCCTAAGTGACCTGGGAATCTCCTTTGATGGAGGTTATGTGTTTCAAAGGAATTAAGACTTTTTTGCATTCGCCAATTTTATGGTTATAAACTTTTGATTTATAGTTGCTTTGTTCTGCTGGTGGTTGACTAATGACTGCAGATGTATTACTTTGGGCATTCCACTTCAGGTACTTTGTTTACAGAAATGTTGGAAATCTTGAAACACAGGTCCCATTCAGTGAGACACTAGAAACTTTCAGACATCTTGAGTCACCAGTTCCTTTGAAAATCTTAACCAGTGTGCCTTCACCAGTTCAGAAATCACATTTACAAAGATGTGCTTGACAGGGGGTTGCTAGCTGCAAAAATCCAGCCTTACCTATCAAATAGAAGTAAAGATTTGTAATCATGCACAGATCAAAGTATTCTTCATCTGCCAAAACTTTGCTAAAGCAGATTTGATAATTAAAACTACTTTTCTGTCTATAAAGAATAGTTTATACGGCACCAAAATTGCAGCATCTACTCTTTGAGTACAGAATTAACTTTTTGAAATGAGCAATTATGTCAGTTAATTCATTTACATATTAAGATTAATTAGAAAAAAATACATATCTAAGAGATGTGAGATAATTTTTTAAAATGCTTTAATGGAGGAATAGTACCAACCCTTTAAAATTTAAAAAAGTCAGGTTTGCAGTAAGTACATTTAAATTTTTTTCACACCGGTTTTTGTAGCTACAAGTTTCTTTTTCAGCAGAGGTTCTTCTTTCTTCCAAGTGGTAAATATATACTCCAATATATACTCTTTCATTTGCATAAAGGAGAGAGCATCTGTGCTTTCTTGAAAGATGCACTGTTCAGAACAACTGTTACATCCTATTGGGATGGGACAAGTCTGAAAAGATTCTTATTGTTTATCTGGGTCTCCAGTACCTGCAGAGGCTGGAGAGGGCAGAAGGTCAATTCCAGCACTCCTGGAGCTCGCAGTGGTTTAAGAGCAGTCTGAGTGAAAGCATAACCTGTATCATGTGGGCCCATCTCATGTGTAGCACCAGGCCTTTCTGCAGAGGGTGCTGTAGCTGACTTCTCTGCCTGTTACTGACCTGATGTGTATTGCTGATATTTGGGTCGAGGACAGTGTCACTCATTACTCCATTCTGCTGGTCAGGACCAATTTTAGGCCATGGAAAGGGAAGTCCAACACAGCCTGCAGCTTTCTTACCCACTGTGTCCCCAGTGGCACTCAAAGATACGGGCTTCTGTCAAAAAAGACTTTTACCTCTTTGAGCCTGAACTTAAGATAATACCCTGCACTGTAATAAAGCAAAGAAAAAAAGTTTTAAAATTAAATTTGTAATGCTTCTTTTTCAGATAATTAAAATATCTTTGCAATGCTTTTGCCTGTAGCCTTCTGCTGATGGTGTCCACTCTAGTTTTCACCCTTTTGCACTGGCAGTGTAGTTATATACTGCTGTGGCTCTCTGCAGATGTGTTGTCAGGTTGACCCACACACAGAAAGCTCGGTCCACATGGGTTCCAGAGGAGAGATGGAGATGAGGGGCCCTATAAGTTGCTGCTAGGTCAAGGTACTGACTTGAACATTCTTCTTGCACTCAGTGAGGAGCATTCGAAAGTCCTACCTGTAAGCCTCAACTTATCTTGCAGAGATACATGCATTATTTACAACCATAAATGTCTCCCACCCTTGTATAAAGCTAACCTCCAACACTTATTTCTGTGAGTTTCTGCAGTCCTGATAAGTATATAAGTGATAAGTGTAATCAGCTGAGGTTAGTGATGTGCTCCATGGGCTTTTAGTCAGGTGTGCTCATCAGGCTTTACAATACTCAGGTAGAAGCCTGAGAGAAACCCATAAGGCTCTCAGATACGAAAGAGTTACTCTGAATTAAAACCATGTTGACCCAAATCCTTGTATCCAAACATTTCTTAGCATATTTAGCTCAGGGCCCATCTCAGATAAGAGGCAATAGCTAAGCCAATATATTGTCTGCCAGTGGAATTCATGATTGCTAGAGCTTGCTGAGGTAAATACTGTGGATGAACTTTTAATAGTGTTCAATAATTTCCTGACCTTGGCTAATGGTGGTAACTGTAATTGGATCTCTTGCTGCAGGGTATAACAGGGTCTCCTGTAAAGTCAGGAGAGAGTTTGTGCTTTCCTGGTACTTACCTTTCACTGAGATTCAGGTACCGTAGAGAGCTGACTCAGTAGGCAGCTGGTTGGATGTGTGTCTTGTCATGTGTGTTCCAATAGGATTAAAAGATAAACACCCCAGAGGTGGAGTTCAGTGCTTTAAATGCATGAAATAAAATGAAGTTTAATACTACAAGCAATATTATGTTTCTTTTCTTCACACTGAGGTTTAAACTTTGGGCGTATTTTGGGTAATGTCTTAAAACACAGAGTTTTGGAGATAGAGGTTTCCAATTTCAAGCTGAAGATGCACCTTATTTAAAAGTAGCAGAAAAAATGCTATTTTGTTGCAAATAAATAAGGGGAAGCCTTGTAAGTCTTGTTTGCCTTGTTTTGACTGTGTGAGTTTGTAATTTCATGACTGGAGACTGATAGCTATTTTTATCATTGCTCCTAATGCTCATTAAAATACAAAGCTCACTACTTGGGCTTTGAACTTGCTCTTATTTGCATTCATGTACAAGCATATGCAAAAATTTATGAAAATGTCAATCCCTACAGGCAAGATAGGGAACATATAAACGTGTGTTTAGACATAAGCCCGGAGGCACACACAGATGTTTGAGGGATGGTTTGCTGGAGAGTTCCTTCTGTCTCGTGGCTCTGAGGAGGTAGGGGATGGAGATCCATGAGCCAGCAAAGGTACAAGGGTTGGGAATGTGTTAGAAACCACGGAATGCTTGAGAGTAGTCATGTAGAAATTACGGCTTGAAGGTAGTGGGATCAATAGCCCAGCTGAAGTGCCTCTACACCGATGCCCACAGGCAAGAAACAGGAGGAGATGGGAGCCACTTTTCAGTCCAGTGTGGCCAGCGGGGATTGTCCCCTTATTGGGCACTGGTGGGGCTGCACTTCAAATCCTGTGATCACTTTTGGGCCACTGGCTAAAAGAAACACACTGAGGTCTTGGAATTGTGTCTGGGGGAGGGCAATGGAGCGGGTGATGGGTCTAAAGCACAAAACCCCAAAACAGTTATCAAGCACTGGAACAGGCTCCCCAGCAAAGTGATGGAGTCACCTTCCCTGAAGGTATTTAAAGGACAAGCAGATGTGGCATTGGGGGCAGGGTGGACGGTTGGACTTGGTGATCTTAGAACTATTTTACAATCTAAAGGATTCTTTGACATAATATGTGTGCATAAAATCCCTTTTAGGGTGATCTAGGAGCATCAGAAGCAACTGTGAGATCACATGCATCCTGAACTATTTGTTGTCTATTTAGAGAGCGGGTTAAATGTTACAGTAGGTTAAGACATGCAGAAGGAGGGAAGTGATGTAAAGTTTAATGCTAACCAGCACACATCCTCCCTTGCTAATCTCTGTATTACAGAAGAATTTTCCTGTCAGCCTCCTTTTCAAAATTAAGCTTTCAGCTTGAAGCTTCAATGTAAAGAAAAGACAAAGCCTGATTTCACCCCCATATGCTTCAGAGTAAATCAAGCATTGCTTTAAGAAAGTCAGTGAACCAAGCTCTTATGTGATATAAATTGGCACTGATGATAATCAAGCTATTTTAGCTTATGCTAAGTTAAAATCAGCTGTAATTAAGAGCCTAACAGTCAAGTAGGTGTGACTAAAATCAGGTCAACACACTAGAAACCTGAAATATCTCCTTTTGCTAAAGCTGTTTAAGGACATCTTTGAGGCATTGCCATGAAGGGCAAGGTGGTGAGGTTTCTACAGATGGTTGCTGGTCTGAGTGAAGGCAGGAGCCTGGCCTTGTAGCTCTGTGAAATTTTTCTGTTCCATGAGTGGAAATCTCATCAGCATACTCTTGTCTCTGGTTTTCATGAATCTCCATCAGAGGAAGGAGTGACAATTGCTTAAGCACTTAAGCCTTTTCAGTGTTTTGAACAGAATGCTTGGTTTGGATAGCAGCTTCAGAAATCCAGTGCTCGGTGTAACTATCCTCCAGTCATCCTAGCGATTCAGTTCAGGTTCAAACGTCTCATTGCAAGTCCTCTCCTGTATCAATCAACTGAGAGCATGAATATTTTCATGCCTTGGCTACGCAGTCCTTGTAATACTTATGGTGTCTTATCTAAACATCCCTTCTCAGTCTCTGATGTATGAGTCGAGGATGGGTATCACACAAGGTGTAAAATGCGTTATGTTAAATTTCCCTTTCCTTTGGGAAAAACCTATAAATAGCGAAAATCACTAATTACCCATTTTCGATTTCCTTAACAACTGTAGTGATTTAATTAAAACTGAGGAGATTCCCTATAGTTTATCAGAGGAAAGCATTTCTTTCTTGGATTAGTGGTGCTAGGTGAGATGGTATCTGCTGAGTTTCTCCCTGATATTTGTCTGCAGTGGAAAGACACGCACCATGTTGGATGGCGCTGTTTTTCTTGATATTAAGCTTGGCCTGACAAAGGCCTCTTCATGTGCAGTTTGCCAGTAAGGCTTTCTTGGGCTCCTGAAGTGGAAAAGAGGGAGACCTGTAGTGCTCTCACCTCTGTCAGGCTTCAGTTTCACTTGTCCAGAGAGCCTGAGAGTTCACAGGATGGAGCTGGGAACCAAACAGATGCGATGCTTTTGTAAAATATCACATGCTCTGCATTGATGGGGGAAACCTATTGAAAGGTTCAGAGGAATAATACTCTTTTTACTTTCCAAAGTTCATTTCAATAAGGCTGAAAAGTAAAGGAATAGTGCAACGATGCGATGGTTAACTTGGACAAACTCTGTTGAATTGAAGAAGTCGAAGCACTAGTGTTGCTTCGCTGCTCAGTTGGTGTTAAATTTTCCCAGTGTGCACACAGGATGTGTCAGCCATGTGGTAAGGAAGGCAATTAATTTTGCACAGGAGATAAGCCGTGAGCTGGTGCTTGTTGTGTGTACTTAGGGAATAGCAAGGTCAAATAACGTGTGCTGCATTTCCACCTGCAGTGCTCCTCAGACCCACTAATTTCTGTGTGTTTAGTCTGAAGATTTCCTTAAGAACCAGACTGATTTACAGCAGCCTGGATTTTACACATTGCATTGGAGTTTGCACAGATTGGAAGAACAAAGCACAAGGCAGTGCTGGATCCACTGAGCACAAACCTGCCTCAGTGAATAGCACTCCCTAAGCTTATTTAGCACCGTACACCACAAAATGCTCTAAACAAAGAACAAATTGCTGCTTTAAAGAGCTTCCAGACATAAGAACCTGAATCCATATGATACAGTGAATAATCTGTGCCTGATAAGCCTTCTAGCTGAAATGTTCAGAAGAAGTTCTTAATTGGAAGGAGTGAGGAGATGTAAGTGGGAGTTATGTGTATATCATTAGCAAGAGAACAAATGTTTCCAGCTTTAACTAATGTTGACTACAATAAATTAAAATAAAAAGGAGCAAACTGATACTTGATTTGAAGCCTGAGATGAGTGTTAATTTGAGTTTTCTTGACATACCTGGCTTGTTTCGTAGTCTCGGGATTACATAATTGGACTCTTTGTGCTTCAACTGTTTTAAGAAATTTCAGGTTATTAAAAATGTCGGAACAAAATAATAAAAAAAAGAACCCAAGCAAAAACCCCAAATCCCTTTCAAGTCAGATACTATTAAAATTCGATATTCTGTGACTTTGAATGGAGTTTGACTCACCTTACCAAACATCCTCAGCTCAGCCTCAACTTTTTTACTGTTCAAGCATTGCTTACAGCTCCTCCTTCAAACATGTTGCTGCTGATGGGTACCCTGTGATGCCTCTGAGGTGAAGCTCTTTTTTGGGGGTGACTTTCTGCCGTGGAAGTTCAGATTTTCAAAACTGCGGAGTGGATGGGGGAGAGGATTTCCTCATCTGAAACTTAAACATGGGTGGCTGTCTACAAATGCATATACTGTTCTCATTTACTGATGCTCAGCTTTGATGGGAGAGTGAGTTATGGAACAATCCAAGGCAGGGAAAATATATGTCAAACCTTGACTCTACAGTGTTCAGTGTAGCATTGCATTATTGTGCTTTGTTGAGACATCTCAAGAGCCCGTGTGGCAGTGCTGCTTAGGCACCCACTGAAATCAGTTTTAAGGAGTGCCAGAGAAATGATAAGATGAATTATACTCAGTGAAAGTACAAGGACAGACCATTTTCAGAGTTTGCTTTTTCATATTCCAGTCAGGTAAGAAACCTCATTTTCTAGTGGGAAATAGAATTAACTTCTCTAAGACCTCTTGAAATCTCTTGTTCATTTAAAGTTTGTATTGTCTCTTCCCTGATTTAGTGCTCTCTCATGCTGAAGTTCCTCTCCTGCTGTGGGGAGGAAAATACAGTATTTAGGGAGAGACTTTAGATTGACTCTTAACTCTTTACGTTTGGGTAATTTGCAGGTTGAAATGCTGCCACGTGTAGGAGCCAACATTTCTCATCTCAGTGTTTTTCCTCGCTGGAGCTGGTCTTACCTTTTCACCAGAACACGTATTGCAGTCATGGGTGATAGTGGGTATAAATCTCATGGCTGCTTTTTCCATGAGTAATCTGAGCAACTTGACAGTAAATAATGTCAAAAATGTGGCCTTTGACCCTAATCCTGCCATTTTGAAAAAGCATTTTGAGGGATGTTTTCAAATACATTTCTATATCCTACCGCATTGTCAAATTTACAGTTCAGTCCTTGCTTCCATAAGCTTTCAAAGCAATAACATTGACAGTTCAAGCAAGCAGAGTTCTTCAGTTCTGTGCAGATCCTGGGATTCATTGAAATTGTGATGTCAGGAAGATTCAAGCCTTGCTTTAGTCAACCGAAAATATTGACAGAAAACAAATAAAATCCAATTTTTCTACTGAACCCAACCATTTTATCTCACGCGTCCAAGCATTCTTCTTGGATGTGATGAAGTGAGTTGAAAACATTATCAAATACCATTCCAGCTGTAGAATCCCATATCATACAACTGAAAACACCTTTAATGTTCTGGTTTCTTGCAGTTTTCTATGATGCCCACTGTAGGAAATATTTCTGGGGAAAACAAGCAATAAACCTGTCACTGAATGAATTCTGTTTGTTCAAAGAGGCAATGACTGTCCTTGCTGCAAAAGCTGGACCTTCAGCTTTGCAAAAGATGGAACTGCAGGAAGAGGAATTGCACTCGTATTTCTGTGAGCACTTGTATATTAAACTTGAGTTTTTCACAAGTGTTTGTAAGGAGTACAGCCCTTCAGAATACTTTTTTCTCTAATGATAGAATAAGAATAAGCAAATGAGCACAGCTTGAAATTTGGAAGCTTTCCTCATCTAATTTATTTAATGTATTTATTTAACATATCAATGAATACATTGATACAGCTGAAACTATGGAACGCTTGATGGAAATTAGTATTTGGATTCAACATGCCTATAATTAAACCAGAATTGATGAGCTTAAGCCATGTTGTCGATAAGAGCCATGGGAGAGCAAAAGGGAAAAATTATGTCTAAATCCATCCAGTAGAGACAATGACACTTATTTGCCCGTAATTCCACTACAGTTTGAGGAGGGAAGATGTATTGCATTTCAAACTGTGCCTATTTTCTTAAAAGTTTACAAAATATAAATTAACTAAGGATTATTTGGAGGATGAGTTTTGTTCCAAGGTGCACAAATGGGCTGGGACTGGAGTTTTTCAACGCTCCAACTATTTTGCAAGCAGAAGAAGCCACTGAGGTGACAGGTTGGCAGGAGCACCACTGAACAAAGCAGGAACTTACACGTGTTCCTCACCTGGCACGCTTGGTGAGAGTTTAGGTGTGTAATAGTTTAATTTGATCCATCAGCATGTGCTAAACAGCTTCATGTGTGAAAGCAATCAGGAAAAGAAAACAAAGCATCCAGCATCTGTGTGGGGCCTTTCAGACAGCAAACAAATGGCTAATAAACCATTGACCCAAACCAATTGCTGCCAAATGGGCACACACAGGGGGCATCAGCACAGCACAGGATGGAGAGAGGAAAGGCACCTTTGTCAAGCTGCAGCATTTCCACACGTATAAAGAAGGAGGTAACTGCAGTATTTTAAATATCATTAAGTTACAATTTTACGGAGGAGTACAAGCCTGTGAGTTACACGGGAGGCACATTTGATATGGTGGAATGTATCATTTGGTCAAATTAGGATGCCTGAGGCATGAGCAGTTATCGTCAAGTCCTCTCTGAAAAGAAGTGAAATTAGGTTTTCATGGGAATCCGCTGAAAAAGTAGGACTGTCAAAGGAAGCAACACTGTCAACATAGGCTACTGCAGAAGCTTTGTGGTTGTAGGGTGCCGTGGGCCATGGATTCTGGAGGATTTTGATGCCTGGGCAGAAAAGGAAAGGTCAGAGCTGTGAGAGGGCCTTGTTTTCTGGTGGATAACCTCGCTGTAGATTTGGGATACACTGGGTGTTTTGGGACTGGACTCCTCTGTTGGTCCTGTACCCCACCGAATGTCCCCAGCCTGGCCACAGTGAAGTGACTCAGAAGAAGCCCCCCAGGTGGGAATTAGGAGAGCTCTGCAAGAGAGGGCTCATAACTGGGGTAGCATCTGTTGCAATGGGCTACTGTTCATTTGCTTAAAATGCAGCCAAATTGCAGCTTGTGGTGAACCTTCTCATATGATACATTGGCCCTGTTCTGGATAGCTTGGCATGGGCACTTCTGTTATGTATTTTTCTGAAGCAAGGAGATAAAGCTGTGGGTTTTACTGTGATTTCCCTCCTGTAAATTTGATGCTATTAGTGTTTTCTTGTTTTTCGTTCTTCTTATTTGGCACTGTTTTATCCCTATGAAATAAGGATAAAAGTAGTCCTAGAAGCAAGATTTATACTTTGCTTTTTCAGGAGTCAAGATACAAAAGCCTTGCCAAACTTATTTTCAGGCTTTTTTCTTCCATTTTCTCTCCTTTCCCCACTGATGTTTCTTGGCAATACAGAACTGTAAAGCAGCTGTAAGGAAAGGCAGTGTGGGCTGCATCCCCAGCAATGTTTTGATATTTTGCTCTTTCTGCAACTGCGAATTACACACAGTTTACTTTTGTTTGTGACAAACGGGCAACATGGGCTACCCTAGAAAACAGAGAGGTGCTGGGTCTGGCCTCAGAACTCTATGATAAACACTCCCCTTTATGTGCCATTTTCTATTAGAGCTGGCAATGGCCTTAAATTAAAATGCAACTTTCAAGAAACCTTCTTGCATATTCTATCAGTCCCAAATTGTCAAACAATGCCAGGAATTAGAGTAATTCAGAATATAAAACTGAATTTGTAGGGCAGCCAGCCTTTGTTACTGCACAAGGCTAACCCAGATTTCACATTACCAAGCTGAGATGCTTCAAGTCATATTAGAGATTTCTAACATCTTTAGTCAGACCTTGTATCTCTATCAAAGATGCTTATTTGAATGTGGCCATCTGTGAATTGCTGACAGACTTTCAGGATTCATGGCATATGTTTGTGCAAACAAATATAAAATAGAGCATAGAAAAGTGTGTGTTGGAAGGGTGATGGTGAAAGGGATTGGCTCATCTCTGAAGGCTCCAGGACTGGGCTGGACTGTGGGCTTCGGTTTAAGCTAATCTGCTGTATAGCTGGTCATAGCTCAGGGCTTTAGGGCAATGGCTCTGTGCTTGTAGACACAGCCTGGGAGAGTTGATAAATGAGCAGATAAATGAGGATAAGGGCTTGTAAGCGAATTCTGCCCATTTTCAAATATGGACAGTGTAGAGTTAACCTAGCTTTTGCTGTCTGGATTGGAGCAGCCACTAGATATCCTCCTTTTAACCTTACAATTAGTCTCAAGAGCTGCTTCAGCAGGCAGAATCAAGCATCCCTTATTCGTTCCCTCCTCTGACTGGATTACTGAATGTTATTCTGTGGCCCTCATTATTCAGGAGGTCAGACTTGAAGATAATGATGGTCCTGCTGCCTATGAAATCTAGTACTTCTGCAGTTCTAGAGGGTTAAGGATCAGGAACTGGATTTTGGTGTCATGCCCTGCCGTTACCTTTCCTTGTTATTCAGCTCTGTAATGCTGTGAAGCCACACTATCACTTGTGTGATTCCCAGAGGGGGAAGAGATTTGCAGTGTTATATTATTCTTTAGGAGCTAAAAACCAGAGAAAGCAAGATCTGGCATAACGTTTCAAAGATGATGGGCAAAATGCAAGTGAAAAAGAGAAACTGGTTATTAGTGGCTGCTTTCAGTAACAGCTGTGTTTTTAGTGTGGTTAATTCTGTGTCTCAGTTTCATTTTCAGCCTGATGGTTTATACCTTTCCTGAAGTGCTTTGCAATGCTGTGAGAGTGCTCTGGAGGATGGGGTATCATTATGGTGTGTCACTTCTATTTTCCGGGTAGAAGTGACTACCAATGGTTTGACATATGGACAAACTGTCATCCTCCCCAGTGGAAGGACTGTGTGCAGAATAGTTGGGAGCAGCATGAAGGGAAGCAGGGCAGTTCAGGCAAGAACCGAGGCAGAATTGTCTCACCATCTGGTGCAGCAGCCAATTGCCTTGAGCTGCTCTCCTTTCCATGACTTTTGGGATGGAGGGAAGAACTGCTGTACTTTTAATAGAAATGTACCAGCTTTAAAATTCGTTTGACCTTTTGTCCAGAGGAGTATGCTGTACTCAAAACACTAATTTAAAACCAAGAATTTCTAAAAAAAAGTATGAATAGTATGAATGAGAGGGCCATTTCAAAGAACAAAGATGCTTTTATATATATTTTGGGTTAAGCTTGTTTGTAGAAAATCTATCTGTTCCTGTTCTCTCTGGACTAATACATCAGATTGTGACTTGTCTTGTCTGCTTGCATTAATAGCGCTGCTTTATGATAAATGTTATAACACAGCGTGACTCAGATGAGTCTCCTCATGCCTTCAATGCAGGACTGTCACAATGAAACCTTAAAGAATGTGCATCTTTTGATTCACCACTCCTTCAACACTGTGCTGATCCTGCAGCCATTTTTAGAGCTATTTGTTTTATCTTTGCCATGTATTGCTTTGCTTTTGCTTTTAGAATCCCAATGGAAATTTCAGCCTGATCTATCAAAGGCCGAGGTGAGCTGGTATGAATAAAAGAAAAGAAATAGGAAGAAGAAAAGGGTGATGTTTGAAACCTGTCAAATCGTATCATATTCTTCACATTTGGGCCAAAACTCAGGAAGGAAAGTTTGATTTTTAACTATGGATTTTCCAAGACAGAGAAGTATGCCAAAGAAGACGTGGGAAGCTCTTTCTGAGAACTGTCCCAACCAGAGTAGACCATATGATGAGTCTAAGAACAATGTCTTTATCACTTTGTTTTGTATCCAGTAGAATAATAGAATATAATTCTCTAACTCTCTCATAAGACATAAAATACCAGATTAATTTTCTTGCCAAAATGTATCAGGTTTTTATTTATAAAGGTCTCTGGCATTTCCCAGTTCAGCACAGGGAAATTCTGAAATGCGTGCTGAGACATTTCTTGCCAAACTCTGTTTGCAGTATTTACATCCCCTGTGGGATATCTTGAATTGTGCCATTGACACATTGTGGAGAAATTGCCTTTCCCTAGGAGAAGTGGCATAAATGGTGGAACATGTGAAATGGGAAATTTCTTCAAAGAGGAGCTATAGGGCGTGAGCACAGAAACAAAGCTACAAGCTTGTTCTAGCTAGAATTTCCACATCCCAGAAATAGTAATACTTAACCCACAAGGATTTGTGAATCATATTCAACAGAAATTGCAATGTATGAATATTGTGCCAAATTTCTATTAGCTATTTTGAAGTTGTACATTTTTTATCATATAAAGTATGCTAAAATTGTTCCTGATCTCCTGCCTGCCTGTTTAATTTTAACTAATGTTGACAGCAAGAACTGGTAGAAGCATTCTGAATTAAAATTAAAAGTCAGTGCAGAAAAATCCCAAACTATTTTTGTAAAATAATTAGTTCATTTTGTTGATGGACTCCATTTGCAATACACTCTAAGTCCTGTTAAACAAAGATAACGATGTAATAGATCTCCACAACATCCAGACACCTGAGGCAGCCATTTCTTTATAAAATTCAGGGACTAGACTGTCCTCTCATATTCTGTCTCTTTCACTTTCTGTATGTACACACAGGCACATAATTATAAATGACACGTCATTTTTTGAGGGCAGAATTTGGTTCTGAGTTAGGTACAGTGTGTTTGTGGAACTAATGGCTATAATATTTCTTTTGAAATGTTATATTGTGTCTCCTGTTTCGATTTTGCTTGCCCTCTAGGTAAGCAAAACCATTTGTAGTCAACTGATATCAAGTGAGACATGGCTGTAGTGATTGTATAAGTTAGGAAAACTGAAAGTTGAAGCTAAAATTTTTAGATTATACTCTTCTCAGCAGGCGGTGCATGTACTGTTGACAAAAGAAGAACTCACTCTGCAAAAGGAGAGGCATATATTATGATTAAAGGTTTTGTATACACACAAGGTATGCGTGAAAGTGGCAAAGGACTTAATTTTACTGGCAAAAATAGTAGTTTTTCCACAAAAGCCTTGACATCGTATCATTTGAAGATACACCTTTGCTCAAAAATGCTGTGTATTAGGCTGATAATGCTTCAATAGTAATATTTAAGGTTGAAATGAAAATCAAATGAAAGTGTGTGTGAATCTACTCCACAGATCTGTTCTGTGTGTGCTAGAAATGTGATTCTCCACATACTGAGGAAAATACACATCTGTGTCATTTCTGGTGCCCTTCATGCACCAAATGTTACAGTGTGTACTAAAAGGTCTCAGAAATGACAGAATAGAAAATTCTCTTGTACTTTTCAATCTTTATGATCTTCCCACTTTTAGATGCAAGAACAGAAGAGATATATGATGAGAGAAAGGGAAAGCAAGAGAAATCTTGGTTTCTTTGGGACTGTATTACTTCAGCTGTCATTGTCCTGTGCTAGTTACAGCCCCCATCTGTGTCTGGGTGTGCTACCTTTTGTATTTGTGCAGGCTAGAGCAGCGAGTCAAGATCTGCTGGGACTCAGAAAATCCATTTTGGCATTAAGTAATTGTGTTTTCTCAAATGGGATTCAGCTCACAAGTGGAGGGGATGCCAGGCACTTAGAGATACTGTTCCCTGCATCCTTCTCTCTCCCAGCTGTGTTTCCTTCAGACATCTGTGGAACTTATCCATGTAGCTGTGAGAGAGAGAGAGGAGCAAAGCACCTATAAGAGTAATGAAAACTTCCTAATGTGGCCCTATAAGGGCGTATGGAATCATCTGCTTGTCTTGACCTGTCCAATTTATTTACCAGATCTTTAAAAACTAATTCAGCATTACTTTGATCACTTCCTATTTGTGTTGGAAGTGTCTGTATTTGCATTTGATGTATTTAAGGGATGTAAATCCATTGAATACAGCAGAGTCTAATTGAGCGAGATGATTTTTGAATCAAACTTAAACCAATTTTTTTCTTCTTTATGATTACCTGCCTCTCTGAATGTCCTTTGGCATCCAATAATTTGTAACTCCTGTAAAGATACAACATCTATTGCCAGGGAACAGAAGGCACTGGTTTAGCAGAAGAACACGGGCTGCCATCTGAGGCTGTGCAGCTGCCAGCCTGATGCCAGGCCAATAGCCTGGGAGGTTAAATCTGGACTGGACACTTCAAGGCCAAGAGAAGTCTTATTCCTGCTCATGTGTGCTGTGCCCATGCTGTGGCTATGACGTGCTGCTGTCTGTGCTGAGAAGTCCTCTGAGGGGTTCACAGGCTCAAGGCAGGAGTCATGATGTTGGCTTGTCCTTTGACTGATAAATTCAGTCCCCCAAAACACACCATAGAAGCCCTTGTATTGGGTTGAAGGCTTTCCACTGGGGGTCTATCAGAACTTTTCAGTTTCTTCTCTGTAGCTAAATATCCCACTGTGGGGTATTCCCTCAAAGAAAAGAAATGTGTGGAGCAAGGATGCTTCATGTTAGGGGGAAGCTGTCCCTGGAACCTATGGCTTTGGGCTCTGTATTAAGAAATACAGTGCCAGCACAGCACACATCACATTCACCTTCACCAGCCAAATGATCCAAAGTCATTTCTCTCTTTTAGACTCAGCTTGGTTTAGATCTTTCTTTTTCCCCCATTCTGTTGAAAGATTCTGCATTTCAGAACCACACTGTGTTGGGGGATGCCACTACTAGCTTTGGTCCAGGTTCTTCTTGCCACTCAAGTTCCTTTCCATGTCTCTGCAGGAGGGAAATGTGCCGTGGACCCTTCTGTACCTGATACAAGTGTTACCATTTTTTGTTGTCTAGTACAGAATGGAAAGAAGTAACATGAAATGCAGCAAACCTACCTCTTTCTGTTTCACTAGGAAATTATTTTGGAAAAAGCTCATTATTGGTCATAGGAGTAATGATTTGTTTACAACGATGCTTTTAACTTGTAATTAAAAAAAAATCTCAACATGCATTTGAGAAACCCTTATTTTTCTATAATTTATTTCCTGCTCTGGAGCTTGAGACCACTGTTCTATTACAACACCGTCTTTTTTTGGGAGATGTCAAGCAGTTGAAGATATTTTAAATCTGTATTGTATAACTATCTTTTTGATAAGAAGGTGCAATCTGTTATCCAAAAGAATTTTTGTCTCTTAGATTTTATTTCAATCAAACCTACGATTTCATCACTTTATCAAATGAATGCAAACTATCTGCTAGTTACTCTCCTTGCTGTGGGGTTTATTTCACATAAAATGTTACTTGTATTCAAATAGTAGCTTCTGGTGTACCATTTTTACAAAGGATTAAACTTACTCTTGAATTAATAAGCCTTGGACTGTGAGAACATACATTTAAAGATACAATTCTGCAGAAACCTCCTACTTTAAAAGATAATTCTCACAAAGCTTCCCCATAATAATGGGTGATATCAGGTTTCACGGCATTATTCCAGGTCTAGAAAAAGCAATGCCAAATGTCCTGCTTTCCTCAGCTATCCTAAGATCACACAGACCGGGGAACACAAACTGAGTGTCTTCCCCTGCCCACAGCCCTTTAAAGCTCCACTGATCCCTTCCTTCAAATTGCTCAGAACTACAATATTTAATAGTATTTTTATAATTTTGCTGTTAAAGAGTTCTTTCTCTCTGAAGCAACAGTTTGTTTATTTGAATTGCTGGTTAAGCATTGCTTGCTCAGCCTCCTAAATATTGATTTAACTTGCAAGCTAGAAACCGGGAGGATCTTTGTGGCTTAGGAGGCTGTAGAAGAGTCTGTGCTCAGATTTAGTGATAATGAGCATAACTCCTTCCTACCCTGGGAGGACAGGTTCTGTGCAGAATTCCTTGAGACCCCCATGCAGCCCATCACAGCTGCCAGTGTTGCACAATCATGGACAGAAACTGGGGTTCTAACTCGAGGAGAGGCTGTCAAAAACATTATAAAGCTGCATTATTTTCAGAGACAGAGAATCAGACTTCAGCGAAGAGTCTGGAGCTGAGATGAGCCATAGACTTCACCCTCCTGTGGCTTTCAGTGAACTCCCACCGAGGTTCTCATCACCTTCTCATGTTTCTGCTGCCTGGGTGAGAGGGAAAATATTGTTATAGAACAATGTGCTGTAATTCTTAAAGGAGAAGCTTTGCTTTAGGATAGGGTGTGAGATAATCAATAGGTCTAACACACAGTATTTGTAAAAAAGTGAAGGACTTGTGTGAGGAAACCTGTTGATTTAGGAACTCTATGTTAGAGGGGTAGAATGCAGAAAAGCTGGAAAGTCCTGTCTGTTATTCCACTGTACACAAGTTTCAGGGGTTTAACTACTTTACTTATTTAAAAAAAAGGCAACAGTGATTTTAATTTATAGCCCAAATGGAAGAATGTTGTTTGTTAGGCAAGATTTGATATATGAAGAAAATGTTTCATTCAATTGGTGCTATGAAAAACAAATAGCTTATTAGGGAGGAGATATTACAGGAGCCTACCTCTAAAAAGAATACAAGATTGGAAAGCTTAATATATCTTTCCAGCTGAAGTGATTTCTGGTAAGAATGAATCAAGCAATGGCCAGGAGTTCACAGACCCATGGCAGATGTAATTTCAGGGTCAAGTTATAAAAAAGTCAAAAAAACCACGGAAATGTGTATTAGTTTTGTTCATTTTATAGAAGGAAAAAAAAAACCCTTGAAGATCTGTGCATCATCTCTTACACTAACCTGCCAATACAATAGTTGCAAGTGATGGGATTTGTTTCTGGTGAGCCATTTATTCATGACAGGGACAGTAGCTGCAATTTTCTGTGGTTTATGACCTCTAAACACTCCTCTGCTGGCATTATTGAGGTCTGTTCTTTACTCTAACTTAGCAGTTCTTCTTTCACATGAAATGAGCTGCTCTTTTAATCTACCCTTTTACTCCTCTTGTTTAAAGCCATATTCAATAATTTCTTTGTAAATAGATTCAAAGTGGGAAAGAAGATGATTTCTGAGCAACTTGAGGTATTGATGTAGCAAATTCCTGGCCCAGCCACGGCTTGAGCCTGTGGTTCTGCCAGTGGCCATTGCTTGAAGGCAAGGACCACTGACACCAGTGGAGAAAGAGAGTTTGTTTTTCTGCCTGGTATCTTTTAAGCCATGGTAGTTTATTTCAGAAATATTGCCTAAAAACTGAGAAGCTTGAAAGCCCACTTTTGCAAGTGAACTCTACAGGAAAGAAAAGAACTGAATATTTTAATGAGACTTGCTGCAGTATAAAATAATTGCGGATTTACTTGTGAAGAACATCACAACAATCTTTGTCCAAACGCATAAATTGTCAGCTCTTGGCACATTATTATTGAAAAAAAGTAATTGGCCGATAAAATTTTTATTGTTCTCTTCAAAATTTGTGAGCATATCAAATGCCATTAATTATCTCTGTGAACTCCTGGGACCTCAGCTGGTCTCGTGCCTGTAGGAATAGACTTCTAAATCTGACTGCTGCAGAACCAGGAAAACATGCTATTCTTCAGCCTTTCACCCCAATTTCAGATCAGTGTCTCCTAAATGTTTTTGTGTTATGGTTTAAAAAAATAATAAATAAGATTGATAATATAATTCTTGGACTCAATGCAGACTCTTCCCCCATTTAGTCATTAGGAAAATATTTTCTCTAACTGATCGTGTTGTAAAACGTGTTATTTCAAACCGCAGATATTGACAATTATTATAAATCAAGCTGAACAGACATAATTAAAATTTAATTTTAAGTTTGTCAAGGTCTTTGGAAGCATATCCTATGGGCCATCTGTGTCTAGCTTGTGGCTTGTTTCCAGCTGACTTCAGGCCAAAAGTTGACGTTGTTGGACCCGCTTTCAAAAACAATTCCCAGGCACTTCAGAGGGTGAGTGCTTGTTAAGCTGAGTGAAAATTGAATGGAGTTTCCAGAATTTGTCATTTAAATATGAGTTGTGGGAAGAAATGGTTCTAAGGAATTAGATACTTTTAACCAATATTGCTGCCTAATTGCTTCTGATTTCCTCTCCAGTGCTGACAAATTCAGTGCCTAGCATTGCCCTGGTGCACGTTCTGACAGCCCCGCTGAGAACGATGAAACATCAAAGGGATAATATGACTCTCTGGGGGTTTTTCACATGTGCATCAGCATGGTGGTCATGTGGAAAGAAAGTGAGTCTGTATTTGAGGGCAGGCCTGCATTCTTGAATTTGCCATGCACTTGTACCATGAACTTGTGCTAAGTCGGTGTAGCTTTTATACCTTGCTCCTGAGCAATGAGGTTTACAAAGTGTCAAATTTTCTTGAAATGCACGTGGGAATATACATTTATAGTGAATACCAAAAATCTGTGAGCTGAAAGCAGTTTCTCTAGGCTCTCCTCCTATAAACCCTTATCTGTATTTCACTTTTTATTCATTGTGTCTTTTCTCATTGACATCAGCAGCCAGTTTGCAGTACACAGAAAAACATTCGCTTCAGCCTGCAAGTTCAAGGCTTTACTGGCTCCAGCATAGTTGTACAGATATTCTGAGCAGGACTGGCACTAGGTCAAAAAATACACAAAGTAATTCATTGTGAGATAAGATCTGAGCTGATACAGCCTCAAGTATAGGTAGATGCCTATGTAGTTACTGTAGTAATTTATTTGTGAAAATTTAAAAAAACCAACAAAGCCTTGCCTACTTTCAGATACATGTTTACTCTTGGAGAGCTCGAGTGCTGATGGAAATTTTCAGTATGAGTTTGCTTAGCAGCTCTTACAAGATAGAAGTAAATTAGTATTATTCTTTCTTTCAAGATGGGCACAATCTGACAATTCTGTTAAAAGAAATTCTGCAAGCAGAACAGGGAGACAACAACTCATAATGTTAATGCTCATGACCAACAATATTTAGCAATTCATGTCTTAATTACTTTTTTTTAAACTTTCCTTTCGGTTATCTTATAGCTGTTTATGACACACAGTCAAAAATCCAGGGATTACCCATGAGTTAATAATTCTAATGGCCCCTCTGTGATTTTGGTGGAAAAAAAGCCGCCAACCTCAGAAACCAAAAGCAAATCCTCAAAATTCTTAGAATATATCTGTCTTTTTGCTTTCAAATGTCTGAAAGCAACCAAGAGATCATTGGATGTATTTATTGCTCAGCTGTATTTCATAACTGTATTTTAATTTTTAAAATTATGATTGCTCTAGGGGCTGGTGATTAGATAAGTGTTCAATATGTTCAATATATTCAGATGGGAACTAAGTACTACTGTTCACAGATGAGGCATTATAGTTACTATAGATAGTTTAATGAAAATGTCAGCTCAATTTTCAGTAGCACTCAAGAAAGAAAATTGAATTTAGGAATTATTGGAGAAGAAATTGAGACTAGAACTGTCTGAAAGTGTTCTGTGAAAGTATGACAATATGCTTGCCATCCTCTTAACATTTTCACTTTGTCTGCTTCTGCTGGCCAGTTTCAGAGCCCTTGATCTGACCTAGTTTGGCTGTTCTTTCCTTTTCTGATATTTGAAACTCAAACTCTTCCTTGTCACAAACCGCATTGCTCTAAGGTGTTTTTATCATATGGTGTAAGATTTTCTCTGATTCTTTTTTCCTGATCTATTAAAAAAAAAAAAGATAAAGAATGCTGAATGCAAGGAGGAAAGGGGATATCTCATCTTGCAAACTTATTCCTAAGTATCCTGTAGCAATTCTGGAAGTGAAAAGCCACATCTGAACAAGAAGATAATTGTACTCTTGTGATCAGCCTGATGGAAGCCAATGAAACTATTCCAGTGTGTAATGTTTGGCCATTGCTTGGATGTGTGTAGCTGCAAAAGCTTGTAGAATGCTTTTCAGTTACTAACAGATAGTATTATATGCTGTTTAAATGAATTTATGCACATTTTGTAGGTGGCAAATATATTACTTAACTGGAAAGTAATCTTGTAGGGATGAGAAGTCTTTACACTTTGCATTTAGATATAAGTGCAACATGAAAGATGCTCTAAAGCAACTGCTGAATTGGTTCCTTACACTCTGATTGTCCCTCTGCCCTCAGTCACAATCCGTAGAGCAGAATGTTTTTGGTAGGATGGGGTCAAACAAATTACCCTTAGAAGATTAAACTTTAATTATTTTGATTGAAGATGAAGATGAACTCTACCGTAACTCCAACTGTGTTTATTAATTGTGATAAAATATCATGTGGGACTTGGAACCAGTGGCTGCTTCCTGTTCTGAGCCAAAAATAATGACTGAGTACATATTTGAAGACTGATTTAATTAATAAAATCTGTCACCTGTTAAACATTAATGCAACAGGAAAATGAAATCGGTGTGGCACAATATTACTTATCCTGAATTGATAACTGTATTTGTAACCTGAGAACTTTGTCAACAGAATTGGCAACTTGTAATTACATTGGCATGGCCATTGGAGTGTTTGACTGTCAGATGATTAGAATTGATGAACCCTGGTTAATGAAAAGCCCTAAAGGTTAGTCAGTTGTATTTATATAATTGAAGACAATCTCAATTAACTGATAACAGTACTCTTATTTCTAATTTTTTTTTTTTGCTCATTTAAAGGTAAAAATAAGGTTTGACTTCGTTTTCCATTCAACAAAGAGGTTTATTTAGGTGGGATTAATGAGTTAGTGAATTTGTCAGTGTTTTTCACTCCCTCAGTCATCCACTATAGAAAGTCTGATCATGTCCTTGCTTATGCCCTGCATCACCCAGTGACCACCCCTGAACTTCTCTGGCTTGAGGCAATTGTAAATAAAGGAAGAATATGGCTTCATAATAAGAATCCCAAACACCATACTAGCACAGCAGCTAAACTGGCTGCCAAAGCATGCAGGTGTTTGAGGCATTTTGTTAACTGCTGCTACTGGAGCAACAGACATGGAGACAGTAATTTTAGCAATTAGGATGGTCTGTATGTGAAGTGATTCATAATATGCTTGTTTGTATCTCATCAAAGCAGATACTGGGTGTTATTATCTGTGAATGCTAAACACAGTGATTAATTACACCGATGTACAAGAAAACAAGATAACTTGCATTTTCATGATAAGAAAATGCTGATTCCCTTTGTCACTATAATAAATGGTTCTGTCTTCCCTTGCTTGCCTGTTTAGATGTATGGAGATAATACTAATTACTTTATAATTAGTTATGTGTACAAATGAATATAGCCCAACAAATTCATACATTTCAAATAATAACATTTCAGTCTGCAGAGAGCAGGAATTTGGAGCTATTAATCCGGATTCAGAGTGAAAGAATAGAGAACCTAATACTTTTCCTATGGTGCTGAGACTCCTGGCATATAACCTAAGCCCCTGAATACTGGGAAAATTAGAAACAGAAATAATATAAGCCACCTCCTGTCTTTCATTAAGCTGTTTAGAAGTGTTAAGCTTTAATCACTTTAATCACAGGGAGCTGCATCTGACATGGACAGTCCAATAATACCAGATACTCGTGCCAGGCTGGCAGAAGGCCTCTCCAAGGACCATTTGGGAAATCTGGGCCCTTCAGGCTTTTCTAGACCTGCAGTTTCACAACCAAATTGCCTGTGATTGAGGTAGTTCATGCTGCCAGTGTCCAGGGCTGTGCAAGTTCTGCGGGACTGGCTGGGACGTTTGCAGAGCTAAATTATCTGGATGGGGAAAATGACTGACATCCCTCTACTAAAGAGATTATGGGCCTGGTTTAATTTTAACCCAAGGAAGTGTTATTTTATGTTCCATTTCCCCACTGGTACCTCTCAGAGTGACTGTTCAGCCGTTGGCAGCCTTTGCCACGCAGTGGGAGAGGAGCAGCCCAGGCTGTGCCCACCAGGGCGCTGCACAAAGCCTGCCCCATACAGAAAGAGGCTTTTTGCAGCTGCAGTTTTACATACTCGTTAACCGTGTAATCTTTAATTTTATCCACCCTCTACTTCCTTTAATAAGAATATGTACTCGAGCTGGTCTTTGGAAGGAATGCGGTTAATGCTATTCTCTTGCATAATTGTGTATGTCCATGGGAAGCACTTTCATTTATATTCTTGTGGCCAGATATGACTTGGATCATTTTTTACCACCACATTGTCTGTGGAGGCCAATGTTCCTCGGGAAAGTGGACACTTCAGGATTTCATTGTCTCTTTGAAGGCGACTGTCTCCCGATGGCATGCACATCAGTTTGAAATATGTCTGAATCAATGCTGATCTTAATAGGCATTAAAACCTCAATTTTGGTTTCATAACTATGAAACTGAGGGGAACAATAAAGAAGCACCACAAGCAGCAAACAGGCTATTTTGGAATGCATGTGATGTGAGCATGTTCTGCAGACTATGTCATGTCTCTACTGAAGACAAGATTTTTTTCAAAATATTTTTTTTAAAAGAAAGAGAAAAATATGCAAATGAAGTCTATTAACAAGATGAATAACTACTAATGCATGCTATCCATTTCTATAAAATATATATATAGATTTCCCATAGTATACTTGCACTAGCGAATAGAGTAGCCTGAAAGATGACTGCAAATAGAATATGATTAGGGGAGTTAAACCCTGATTTTTAGATGCACTTAAAAAAATGTAGTGTATGCTCGTTTATGTGCAAATGTAATGGAAAAATGCTGTAGGTAAAGTGGCGAAAGCCTAAACAAAATAAACACTTAATTTTCTTTTATTGTACTTTGTGACTATTAATAATATTACGGTACTAAGGCAGAAACATTAAACTAAGCAGGGGACCAATAAATGTTCCTAGACTGTGCAATGCTGTTGATATTAGTGGCTAATAGCCCCAGAGTTCACATAAAATACAGATTGAAGTACAAAGAAGATGTTTAGTGAAGTCAGCAGTGGCAGTGAACTGTTTACAGGTGAAACTAATAACCGCAGGGCAGGAACAGCAGGGCATTTTCTGCAAAAGATATTGAACAGGAACTTTTGGAAGCACTTAATCAGACTGTCTCTGTCCTCAGGGAAGAGATTTGATAATCCCAATTTATTTCTCTTCAGAACTAGCTTCTGAAAGCATTAATTATAATGTGCCATGTTTCCATTTATAAGTATCATGAAAAATGCAAGGACTATAGGGTATGCTGATGTAAAAAAAGTCCACATTGATTTAAGAACATCATGCTGAAGTTATGAGAGATGATTTGATGCCACACTGTTGGGTACATGAATGAGAAACTGGATTTGAAGTTAATGAACCGTAATTAAGTTCACTCACTGTGGCACACAGAAGAATGTAAGACTCGGCAGTAGTCACACTGTGCTTTGTTTTGCCTTGCAAATCTGGACACAAACTGTTTCCCACATCTTTATCTGAAAGATCATAAAGAAAATACTGACTGCAGAAGAAATAAATAGCTGTGTATTTAACTGAAGAAAGGAGATCTCTGCCTCTCCTGTGCCCTCCATGCTGAATGGCAGGGGGCATTAAAAGTACAAAACTGACAGAGTGTTAAACAATATTCATCATAAGAGTGATGCATTTTACCAGAGTCAGTAAAAGAAATAAAATGAGAATAGGTGCCTAATTATATTAATGTGGAATATGATCATTCAATCCACAAAGTAAAAGAGAAAGAAAAAGAATTTTGAGGAAATACTTTTTTTCTGAAGTGTTTTCATTCAAAACAGTATATAATGATTTTCATTATTATTTTATTGTACAATATATTCTGCATTTATAGGAAAAATTGAGAGAGTATAATTCTTTTGCCTGACTTTGATCAGCTTATATATTTATCTAGCTTTTCCCCCTTTGATTTGACTTATGATTAGAATAGTATGATAGGTTACCAGAGTCATTAAAATATCTTGTCCGTGTGCACGTTGCACAGTAGATAAGCAATGATTGTGGCATCTCTCTGGATGTCTGCTTCTTCAAGAAAAAGAATATGGTTTGGGGATGGGACAACTAGCAATAACTAAAGCAACAGTGAGGCAAACAAAATAAATTGTACAGATTATTTATATTTCTACCCAGTTTTGCAATGGGCTGCTCTGTTGGGTTTCTCAGTGCAAGAAGGAAGCAGAAGCTCAAGCAGGGGATTTCTTCAGTGAACAAAGAGCTGGGGTGCAATTATCCTCTTAAGTATCTCTGTCTGCATTCACATCTGTCTTAGGAGAATAGGGAAGACTGCTGGTAATATTTGGCATATTGTTATCCCAAGGCTAATTAACAGGGCTTTATCCAGAACTAGAGATGGATAGAAATCTTTTGCTAAATAAAATAGTTACATTTTAATCAATTGAAAGATTCCAGGCTTCTTTCTGCTGTGGCATTGAACCTCAGGGTAAAACTGCAAGGCTTGTCTCCGGAAGACAATCCCAGCACCAACTTGTCAGTACTATGAGAGTGTCCCTTCCAACAGGAGCCATCTCACTGGAAGTCCGGAGGATCTGCTGTGGTGGCTGAGCCATCAAGCAAACTATCAGCATTTATGATGGTGGTCACCCAGTATGAGAGAGTGAAGTGTGAGAACTTGACTGGAACTGTTTCCCCTGAGCTGGTCAGAGCGTGCAGTGGAGGTCAACTCGGCTTTTCTTCAGTAATCTGTTACCATAGAATCGTAGAATCTGTTAAGCAGGTTAGAAGCAAACTCCACTATCTTAAGTCTGTTGAAGGGAGAGACTCATTTTCCTGTCTTCTCAGTTGTCTGAGAAGTTGTCTGAGTTACTTTGTGGTCCTCCATTACCTCACCTTTCTCTCAATGCATTTTAGGAAATTTACCTCAAGCCTCTTGTGAAGAGTGGAGTTTGCTTTCTGACCCACCATTAGTGTAAAGCTCAACTCACCACTCTGCTTGGGGAGGTGTCGAGAGGCATCCGTACTATTCCCCATGTCTTCCTTAGTCTTCAGAAAAATGTGTCATCAATAGCCAAAAGATACTGCTCTCCTTTAAAAAATTTTAAAATACATCTTTAATGCACCATGTATTGAAAAAGAAAATGGTGACACTTCTTCTGAAATTCCTGCTTATTCTCCAGCCTGAAATCCACATTTTACACAGCATCAGTAACTGGGTCTCCTAGATCCAAAACCTAGTGAAAGGGATTGGTAGTAATTTCAAACAGCAGAAATGGAAACAAGATTCTAGATGGTGGGGGGAAGGATCCCCATCACTTTCAAGATCTGGATCATCATCCTTTGAAGGCAGAAGTACATCCTGGTGATCAGTATTTAGTGTTTGTTGGTGACAGGAAACTCTCCCACCTGCCTTTCAGAAGTTCCTTTGCCTCGTGGTACAACTGCAATCCATGAAGTTTTTCCAGCAGGGTGGCACGTAGCATCTCAGAGCTCCGTTACATGTTCTGGCAGAGTTCAGTTGCTTGGAAACTGCTTGTGAATTTGGGTCAAATTTTCCTTCTCATTTCAGGACAAAAAAGGAAAAAAAAGGCAAAACAGCAAAAGATCTCTATTATCGAGGGAGAAGGAGATGATTTTGTCCTGCTTTTATGAGTTTCAGTTCTCTTCCCTCCCTCAAGAGCATTACAGCCTCCAAGCAATAGTCATTATGTTGCATGGGCATTCACAGTCCCTTCTCTTGACTCTTTTCTACTTTTCATAAATAATTGACTGTCCACTGGTACAGGAATAGGAATCTAAATCTCCCACTACAGAACAAGGCAATCTTTCTGGCTAATTAAATATTCTGTGCAAAGTGAGGAAGCTTCCACACAAAGGGAGGGAGAGACCCATTCAGGAATCATTTATCTCAGGCTCACTCAAATTGGCAGTTCCAGTGGCATCTCCTCAGTTCATAGTTTTTGTCCAAACCACACCCAGGTTCCCAAGCATGGGATGTCTCCAGCATTCTGGATGTTATGGTTTCTACTGTTTTATTTCAGCCTGTTGAAATGAATTTCTGGTCTCACTGCATGGAGAAGTGAGCTGCTGACAGTTGTAGGCAGCTGTGATGAACTGTCACATCAGTACAAGAAAAACCTGAGTAAATGTAATATTCAGTGAATATTCGACTGAAAAAGCAAGTTAGGCTTGGCCAGTGCTGTACTAAAAGACACCTCTTCAGGTCCCAGAACACGGTATGACTGAATAAACTGAATGCTGCTTGGTCTGGTATAGCTCAAGATTTCCAATGCTGTCACTCTTAAAGAAACCTGTGAGCTTTTTCATTTTTTGCCACCATATTTATCATCACATACAAACCATCCCTTTCTCTAGGTTATTCATTCAGATTACTGAAATTATATTTTATGAGCAATGACTTGACTCTGTATTTATTTATGTTCTTAAGCCACAATCCATCCGATATGGGGCATTTTATACCTTTATTTTTAAAATATCTTCTTATCCTGGTTACATGATAGCACTTGAACTGCAAGTTGTATCCATAAAACCGGGAAGCATTCCAAGAACAATGGCACATAACACATTGCAGGTTACAGGTTTTGATTTTAAGCCAAACTCTTGTTTTTGGCAAGTGTGTTTTCCTCTCAGCCTGATGCATCTGAAATATTGATGCAGAGGAATTAACTGTGTGGCTCCAGATCAAGAGACTTATTCTGTGGGATCACCTGCCTAAATGTGGTCCTTCCTTTCTCATCTCATTAATGATGCAGGACTTCCATGCGCAGGTTAAGAGGTGGCTTGACCTTCTTTTGCCATCTGCAGTGCACACTGAATTTATATAGAATCAAATGGGCACTCCATGCTGAAATGTAGATATTAACACAATATTTCAATAAATGACACAAATACTGATAAATTTTAATGCATCTGGTTGTGAAAATAAGGCGGTGGTGCTTGTAGAGCTCCTTGTGTCCTGATACTCAGGTGAAGGATTCATACCTATTTCATCACCATTTTCCACCATCAGTTTGATTCTTTTGACCGCCTACACAATGAATCTAATTTCAGAACTGAAAAATATATATGTCTTGGCAACAGGGACAAAAGCTATAGTTAAAAATTTTCCAGCAATTTTTTTTTAGTGTTTGAAAGAGAAAAAAAGTGGAATTCTTTCCTGGAGGACTGTTGGCCCAAAGAGTTAAAAATAATAAAATACGTTTTTCTCAATGGCTTAGGCAAATGTGACCTCAGATTTAATAGTGGGATACGTAATTCTAAACAATGATTCCAATTATGAACCTGTGCTTCTTAGTTGAAACTTCTGTCCTAAACAACTTGCTAGTGCATTCATCTCCCAGGTGCTTTCCTGGACAGAGTTTTGAACATCTTTGACCAACTACAGAAAGAGATCATTTGGTTGTCTGTTTTATCCAATATATAAAGCCTAACAGCATAGAAAATTTGGAGCAGCAGTATATGAATTGATATACTGATATCAATATTGTATAGATACAATATTGTATATATTGTATCAATAAGAAGACTTGAAGAATCAATATATACTTGAAGAATCAAGTATATATTGATTCTTCTTTAATTTCTGTTTCCGCCTTGAGTCTACGTCTTCATCTCTGAGTCCACATGTCCACTGCAGCACTTTGAATCTGTAGGTGCACAGCTGTGTTTAGAAGTTGGCACAAGTGTGATTTATTATTTATTATCAGGTATCGTTTCTCTTGGATCTATCTCAGAACTGAAAATAGGTAGGAATGGAGACCAAAGCTGTGAGATATGGCTGCACTGTTTAAGTGAAATTCATCCCATGGTGAAGATGAGAGGTACAATGTCCGTGAACCACTTACACCCTGCTGCTATTCAGATCTGAGGACAGAAGGGAGGATTTAAACTCTTTCCTGCTGGCTTTTGTTAACATTCAATTTCTTGCAGCTGTGGACTACACTGAACATGTTCATCGTTTGGTTCACAGCTTTCCTTTCTACTGAGGTTTCTTATAATACCACACTGCAAAGAAAAGAACCGAGGGGTTAAGCATCAAAGCAGTGCAGTAGAGGAGGAGGAGGAGGAAAGAAGTCATATTGGAAATTACAGATGACTGGAGTCCGGAAGAATGAGATGTAGCAGATTATTTATACTTATGCAAAACTGGAAGTCAAGTACATCCAGGACTCTGCTGTAGCTGGCAAGAGAAACAGGACCTGACCCTGCATGAACAGAGCACGGGATCCCATCACTGACTGAATTAATTCACATTGCTAGAATGTGGGCTGGCTGCTGTGTCTTTTTTAATTTTGCTCTTGGCTCTTCTGATGTCTTATGAGTCACCAGTCTTTTATTGGCCTTGTTTTACAGATCAGAGAGCAAGGGAGCCACAGTGTTTACCTATCTCATATGGAAAATGTGAGGCTTAATTAATGTTTGCAAAGACCTGGTGGATCATCCACCAGAAATGTTACATCTGTGCTATGTTATTCTTATCCATTGTAAAAAGTTCTCCCTCGACCTTTTCTCACCTTCTAATGACCTTTTAAAACCGAGAAAATATTATTGCAAATGGCTCAGGGCTTTATTTAATATAGATTACATATTTTTCAGGGCCAGTGATGTGAGGACATATGTCACTTCGGGGCCCAGTGAATTTGCATTATGGTGCTTTCTTAACAAGTACCATAGGTTGCCCAGCCCTGCATGCATTGCAGGATGGCACTTGGAAATGAGGATACAAATTTCAGGAAGCACAAACCTGTGAATCTGGGCTCACAGTGTACGAGGTGGACTCCGAAAGCCGTGAATGAGAAAAGACACGTTTTCAACTCCTGATGCATCAAGGCTGAGCTTTTTTTCCCAAAGCGTAGTAGAAAACAGGAAATTCTCATTGATGGGAAGAAATACGTCTAATTGACATTACTGATATCTTGTGGAATGACTTGAATTATTTATGATGGTAAAATCATTGTTTACATTGTACTCACAAAATGAAGTCAAGGAAGGAAATATGAAGAACAGTGCTCCCTATTAGACACAAATGCCATCTATTTTTAGGGATATTTTTAAAACTCAGACCCACAAGGTCTTTATATCTAAGCTATATTTATATATCCACATGTATGGCTCAATGCACTAATTAGTAAAGCTCAGGAAGTGATGCAGAAGAGATAGGGATAGAGATGAATGTATGAAAAACCTAAAAATAGGGTAAGCTACTCTCTATACACTTGTTAGTACTGTACAGAAAGGACAATTGTGCTTTTTTTTTGCAGCTCCTCAGTTTGGAATGTGCGTTCTGGGCATTTGTGGCGTTCAATGTTGTATCACAAGATTTTCTAAAACTCACAAACCATAATTTTCTAACCTCCAAACATCCCCCTTCCCCAGCGTGAAGTGTGTCGATTTTGGATGTCATTGTGCTGTCATTAATTACTGTGTGGACTGGAAGCTGGTGTTTGCCCACAGCCCAGTGACCAGAACCTAATTACATTCAGTCTGCGCAGAGCGAGGCCAGTGCCAAGGCTGTGTCATGTCACTGCATCTGAAAATTGTATCTCTCATGGATGCTGGAGTGTGAAACTCTTTTGTTACCAAGAAAAGCTGCCTAAACAAGCCAAGGGCAGGGCTGGTTGAACCCAGCAGAGGAACCTTTAGACAATGAAATTAAGCTCTTCCCAAGTGTTGTTTTTTGTTCTGGCCTTACCAAGTCATTCCCCGTGACTGAGCAGCTAAAACCACTGGATTTGTGATCTGCCTCTGTAAATACTTGTGTTGCAGAAGTCAGTCCTGCTCTTTTTTTTTTTTTTTTTTCCCCTAAGTGAATGAGCCCTCTGGGCCATCTCCAACCAAGCTGCCTGTGAAATTATTGGACTGTAATCTTTCCAGCTGGTTCACAAACCTATGAATTGAATCTCTGTGCACCTGCGTGTGGGGTACTTTGTGTCCCCAGCTGGATTTGGGTGGAAAGTGGAAGGTGGTGAAGCCTCTAAAGCTGCTCCTTCCCCTGTGGTGACTGGGCATGGGCTCGTGGGCCGGAGGAGCTGCAGGAAGGCACAGGCTGCAGCTTTTTCCTCTGTTTTTTGCTGTGGGCCTGTCTGATCCCTTTTCCTAAGCAGACTTCAGCCTTTTCTTGTTTTGTGGCTCTTCCCCAGGCTTTTGTTGCCTTTAAGTGTTTCTCGTAGAAGTTAGCCCATCTCCTAAGACAAATGCAAATAAGTGGCTTAAAAGGGCACAGGTATTATAAAATAAAGATCTTTAGCTGAATCCATGTAAACGATCAATACCCCTTCATATTATTTAGTAGGAAAAACAAGAAAGGGTGTCACGTTTACAGACTGGAGATCCTCACACACTCAGAAGACCAAAAGAGAGGGCTGCTGTGGTGATGGGGTTGCCTATGGACTTGTTTTTCCAAACTCTGAAAATAATGAGCATTATCACACATTCATAGATTATTTAAGCAGATTCTCTCCTGATTTACAAACCTCTCAGAAAGTTCTGATAATTAATAAGCTTCCAAAAAGAAGTTGGGGGAAGTATCTGCACTGTGTATGGCATTTTTCATTATCCTAGTATTTCTTGGGATATGAATGATGGCTTGCTTTCAGTGAGGAGCCATCAGAGATAAATTCCTCCCATCTTATGAGAAAGAGCAGAGTCTGTTAAGTAGAACTTCATTTCCCCAGAATGGTAATACGGGTGTTTATGAGCTAATCAAAGGCAATGCATCTACTGCCCTTTATTGAAATCCTTGATAGCCTTGCAAAACAGATAAATTTTTCTTCTCCTCTTCATGACACACATTTTTCCCCATCCATTTGATGTAGGCAATTTCCCTCAGCACAGATGGCACTCCCCGAATATGTCCCCACCAGCAATGTCCATTACACTGTGTCCAGAATCTGGGCACTCAATGAGGGACTGACTCACTTTCACTGCTGTCACTGCTGGGTGAACAGAAAAGACCCCCTCATAAGCAGATGTGGCAAACTGAAAATGGGAGTAGAAAAATGCATTTATATTTTCCATTTGAAAAAATTCCCAACGTACGTGTCTGCTCTCAAACCTGGGGCTAATGTAGCTTTTGTCCTTTTGGTGGGGTAACTCCTTAGTAAATGCAGGCTGGAATTTGGTGCACAAGAGCACTTAAGGCCAGAGTTAAGTAGTCGAGGAAAACAGCAACAATAAAAGGTTACAGATAAAAAGAGGTGATTTTCTTTTCTGAGCCCTGAGGACTTGTGATCCCAGTCTGTACTCATTAGGACACAGCATAGTGTGAATTCTCAGTAAGGAACTTTGATCTGAGGAGGTTTTGATGGCCTTTGAAGGAGCAAGCAGTATCACAGCTAACAATAACATACCTGTCTTCCTTCTGTGATCTTCCAAATACCCTTTAAGGAAGCAAGCAATTAACTAAGACCTTTTGCCTCGGCTACAGCAGTTACTAAAACATGATGAGAGCAGAGGGTGGTGCAATGATATGATCTACATCAGTGTAAGTAGCAACATATCACTGACAGAGCCTGTAAAGGAGCAGAGTTCAATCCAGAAAGGCAATTCAGAGACAACAAGCTCAGTGTCAGAAAAAACCCAGCAATTACTCAGGATAAGATTTTTCCAAAATCTGCAGCACAGTCAGTATGCTGAAAATAGAGTATCAGGATCAAGAGAGAACATGTTTCAAAGACAATTCAGATTCTTGGTGACTATAGCGATGAAAATAGATTGAAGAAATTAAATTCTTAAGCAAAGATTTGTACTTTACTCTGTTTGTAGTCCTGGAGTAAGATTGGTCTTACACATCTACTGCAGGAGATGATATTTGATACCTTCTCCTTGGTTACAGAAAAATCCTTCTACTATTTTAATGTTTAAAAGATACAAATCTTACAAATATTGCCATATTTTTGAAAGAATTTTATAAACATTCAAATGTTTGTGATCTTCCTTTTCTTCCTAAGTTCCTATGAAACATAGTTGGCCAAATAAAACACAAAGCTCTCAGAAGAGTGGAAGACAATTTTCACTTCAGGCATAGTAGTAAAGATTGATTTCCATTTCCTGAATCAGATAGATGACTTGTTTTTTGAGAGGAAAAGTGATTCTTAAGTACTTTGTCCAGCTTTAGGTAAGACTACAGGGACAGGAATTTTTTTTCTTGCATTTGTGGAGAATACTTTCTAGGTTGTGTGTGCTGCAGCAAGCAAATATAAAAACCAAATTTTAAAACTCAGATATTAAAGCAGCTGGGAAATCTTTTGACTGCATTCTGAAGCAGTCTCAGATGGAGCTCTCAAATTTGATCACATAAAGGTCGAAGGGGAGGCCTTCAGGCTCTCCAAACTCAGCTGGGTTGGGAAATGCCTCGTGAAACTTCTTGTTTAGTCCAGGAGGCCAAACACTGAGTCAATATTTAGACTGAGGGATGGGTCCTCAGCTGGCACAAAATCACTTCTTCCACTGATGTGAGCTGGAGATGGACAGACTTTGCAGCCACTATTTCTTATGGTTTTGTTACTTACCTTGTGGTGTTGGGTACAAGATTTTTCTTTCATTCCCTGTAACCCAGACTTAAGGAAATACATGCAGTCTCCATTTGCATGAAGATGAAGTGTGACTAAGTCTCTTGCCTGTCTGATGTTGGAAAGAGCCTGGAAAACAACAGCCTGGATGCTCTTAAACTGTAAGGCGAAGAAAACAGATTTATCATTTCAAATAATATGGTTTATACAATGATGTCAAGGTTTTTTCAAACATGGAGCTAAAGATGCTCTAATTTATCCCAGTGGAGAATCTGATCCTAAATATTAGTCAGGAGACAAAAATGAACTGTTTATGCAACAGGGATAACCTCCCTCTGTCTTTTTCACTCTCTGTGTCTCTGAGCTGACTGTTCCTATGGAGATCACCAGTCTCTTCTGCAAGCTCATCTTATATTCTGTCTTGGATGGCTACTTACAGTTGAGATCCACAGGATGCTGGCTCTTTCCCATTTGCTTTGGAGACAGCAAATTTTGGCAGCAGAATAGCTTCAAGTGCCAGCTGGCATCAGCCTTGACACAGCTGTAGTAGTGGGACAAGAATTTACTTACAAACAGATCTCCCTGTTTGAACCCTGTGTTACCATCCTGACAAACTGTGAATGCTCTGAAGTGTTTTTGCTGAACTCAGAGGACGCTCCTGAAGCTCAGATTTGTACGGCTCAGAGTCCAGGATGCAGCCAGTTACCTGCATCCCTGCTCCTCACTGCCCTCGACAGCCTCTACTCGGTTCCCTATCCCTCACACAGAGCCCTTCCAGCTTGTCCAGTGACCTACAGGAAAAGTAGGTGTTTGGTCTGTGCAGTTCTGTAGGCTCCCTTCTGGAGAGCTGGAAGAATCACAGTTTCCTTCTGACCTCAGGTGTTACAGCTCTCAGATATTTATTTATTAGTAGGACCCTCAGGGGAAGGTGATGCATTATCCAGCTTTGCCTTATGTGGCTGCTTTTTGCTGTCTGACTCGGGTGTTGCAAAAAAACTGCTGTTTAAAAACGTACAGAAAAGGAGGTGTTCGTGCTTAGTTTCTGAGGCTGAAATGTGGAAAGCAAAGGATGAAAATCCATACACGAGTGATCAACAAGAATGCAAATATTTCCTTTATTAAAGGCAGTCATTTCATTTTAAGCTTGCTAAGGGCGTTCAAAAATAAATATATACTTTACCAATACTGGTATAATGCATGTATTTTCACTGCCATGGATTTATCTCTCTTCTGTTGGATTTTCTTCTAGAAACAAGAGATTAAGAGAATACAGCCTTATTTAAAACCAATTCCCTGAGCTCAATCTGCCCCTTCTGCTTTTGCCCGTTGGAAAAACCCTTTGTAATCTGGTAAAGCAGCAAGAGACCCTAAGCAGGGAACACTTTTTTGTAAAACAGTACATTCCATCCTCAAAGCTTCTGTAGCTCTCAGTCTTTAATCAGTTTTAAATCAGCCCATTTCTCTGACTTTACAAAACAATATTCCAACACCCATTTCTTGGCATGGTGGAAGCTGTCCTGCTGCAAGTGTTCTTAGAGATTTGCAAAAAATCAGAGTAGAGCCTCCCCAACAGGAAGAGAACAATAGAAGCTGAAGTGCCTCATAAAAACGGGTTCAAATTTACATTAACTGAATTTAATCATCAGTTTTCTACTCTATATCTGCATGCGCAGAATGAGGAAAAGTGATAATTAACATTACCATGCCAAAAATGAAAAAAACCACTTTACAAAACATTTAAGATTTGTCGTGTTTGCCTTGCTGCTCAGACCATTTGGTTTGTGAAGGGATAGTTTTATGTTTGCTGAGTCCTGAGAGTCCCAGATACTGATGTGCCTCCCCAGGAAAGCGAGCAGAGAGCAGAGAGGAGGCAGCTGTCACTACCCAGCTCCAAGCTAGGAATGATGCCATATCTGTGCCATGTGCTTCCTGTGGTTTTAGAAAGTTGTTTGGTTTCAAAGTCTTCAAAGAATTCTGAGTGGTCTTGATCTACACTGCCATAGAAACAATAGTCTGCCAGCTGGAGCCGTTTTTATTTTTATATATTGGAAATGCTAACAGGGAGACCTGTCAAAAGTCTGTCTAATGGAGGTCTAGTGGTTCCTCAAGTCCCGGGAAGCCCATTTAAAACCCTGTTTTACAGCTTCTTGATTCTCTCTCTCTCAAGGGCAGCCTAATGGTGAATGTGAAGTGTATCATAGTGGATGTTTTCCCTCAAGTCCTTCAGCTTTAAATCCTTTCTTTTTCTTATTCTGGTATGAGTTCATCTGCACTTCCCTTTTTGTGCTCTTGTCTGCTGTCTGTGGAGACCTAGATTTGATCTAGTAAGGAAGTGCTGTGTGTCACAACAGATACTTTACACATCCTTTAGGCTTCTGCTTGGCAATAAACAAATAAATAAAGACAGCATCAGAAAAACTTCCCAGACAAAGATCAGTACTGTTTTGTTTTCCTTTTAACTTCATGAAGATGCCAAGGAAGATAATGAAATAGCAATATGTTCATAAATATAAACTGTTCATAAATATAAACATACTTATATGAGTGTTTATGGGAATGTACTGGATTTGGTAATTTCGGCATAGAGGCACTTTTCTCTTCAGACTTTTTCATACATTCTGCCATCCTTCCCTGGAGCCAGGTGTAATAGATGCTTCTCAGTAGGCCAGTTTTGGGCTTTTATGATCTTTCCTATTGTTTGGTAGCTATGAAGGAAAATTAGTTCCCTGATAAAGTTTGAAAGAGTCACAAGCTCAAACACTTTCCAAAGAAACTACTTTGTCCTCCAGCTATTCCATTGCACATCAGCATTTCATTTTCCGTAGCTGTCATGGTGATGTGCAGCTCTGACCAAAAGGTTCAGCCTCCCTTAGTTTGTTTTGCTAATTTGTAATGTTAAATTAATTTACCGGGTAAAGTTTATAATCTTTTCTCTTAATATTGATATAGAAGGCATACCTTGGTCACAGGCAATTTTTGCAAGGATTAAGTGTCTTTTTCTCGGTTTTATTTAAATTCAGCAAATTTCTACTCGTCCAGGAGTGGAGATGAAAAAAAGATTGATGTTTATACTGCCAGCCAGCCTGGTTTGGTTCATGCAGGAGACAATGGTCAGATTAAGCAGATCTGTTTGTTCAGAAGCTGTTTCATCCCAAAGTGACCTGATGTGTTGTACCTGCACTGAGGTATTGCAGAGCCTCCTCTGCTGCCTCAAGGAGCTCTGAGTTAAAGGCTTGTAGAAACAACCTCCACATCCCCTCCAGCTCTTGTCAAAGGTGACTATTCACAGTCAGCAGGCAGCCCTTTGACAGTAAGTAGTTTCACATTTCTTGAACTCAGCTTACAAAAGCTGGCAAAGGATCCAGAGCACTCTAGAAAGTTTGGCCCTTTTATAATGTTTGTGTTGTGAGTGCTCTCGCTGTTTGCTGGGTAAGTGATATGTATTGACAAGTCACTCCAATCAACAAGGATTTTTTTTTTGTTGTTTCTGGTAATTTATAGTCTGTTACTGCTTTGCTTGCATTGATTGGGCTCACCATAATACTCAACAAATCCGTTTTCTTTCTTTCAAAACAACATCTTTTAAATCTGTGTGGTTTCCTCTTAGTCCACCATACCTCCCACTGGTGAGTATCAGCCTTTCAGAGCAGCCTAAAGGAGAACTAAGGGACTTTCTTTCTTTAATGACCTTCAGCTGACCAACGTTTGATTTAAATTTTATGGGTATAACATGTTGTTAATCGCACAGCTATTTGCATTTATGGCCTGCAGCCATCCTTCCCTGGGCTGTGATCTCTTTCACCCTTGCACTGAGCCAAGCTTGGCTTGCCAATATTTGGATGTTAGATTTTCCAGCATTTCAATATATGGATAGCAGGGGAAATGGTGTTTGTAGCTCTTGGGTGACACACTCACCTCAGACCCCCTACAGAACCCCAGAATGAGCTAATGCCCCCTGCACTAGCTGGGCTGTTATCTCGGGTGAGATAAGGGAACTATAGGATGTATAGGGTGAGGCACTGGGGAGATAAGATTTTGCAAGAGCTTCTGTGACTGCTCTTGGGAAAGAGGGAGATGTGACTGGGAACGAGGCGGGGGAGAAGGAAACAACAAATTTCCTCATCATTCTCCTTTGGCATCCATGAATGAAAAAAACCTGAAGGTAGAGTCAAAGGAGGGTCTTTTCTGCCTCGAGAAAGTTAAGTTGCCTTCTTATGGAAGGCAATGAAGGTCAAAGAATAAAAGAAGTTTCCACTCCTCAGGTTATAGTTTGGGGAAGGAGGCGGCAAAAGTTTGGAAGGGACATGGTGATGCTCTGAAGAGAAGTTGGCAGAAGAGGAAAGCAGTTTCCTTGTTTTCTCTTTAGTTTAAAAAAAGCTTAGTGACCTTGTAGCAAATGTCCTTGTACAGAGGGATGACCTTCAGGTCACTGGGAGCTGCACAGGGAGAATGTTCCCACTCATGGGAGGGAATGCTGGACTGCAGGACTAATTACCCTCTCTGCATTGTGTGCCATCAGTTTTATTAACATTGCCACATTGAAAAATATTTAATGTTTCAGAGACCTTTTGTTTCTTTCTGAAAAGATCCAAATACAGGATATGGAGAAAGAATTTATTTCTGGAAAGGCTGAACTGCTTAATGCATTCTGTGAAAAGCAGGTATTTATTTTTTAGCCCAAGGCCATAGCTGTGTGTTGCACAGTAGTGAGGGTTTTGAATTCCTTCATGCCTAAAAAAATGAAATATAATTGTCAAACAATGCTCTAAACATGGGGTGGCTGGGTTTATTATAAGAAAATCAAAATATTTAGTGTGGCATGTAGGAAGTGATATTTTTATTTATATGTTTTTTTGGCCATGCATACTGAAAAGAAAACTTTAATAATTGATGAACATTTTTTATTGTTTTTCATTAAAAAGTCATGTCTGGTTTGTTGTGTGATGGGGCAGACATGGCAGTATTGGCACAGCACTTATGTCAGATGCTGTGTGCTGTACACTGTTCAAAGTTTAATGAACAATTCTAAGACATTCTAAGACAAAGGAAAACATTATGAGCTTATAAAAAATTGCATCTTCTCATTCAGCCTGTGGCACTATACTCAATTTATTTAAGTGACACTGAAAAACAATTGCACTTCTTCAGTCTCTTCCAACATCTACTGCAAAAGATGCATTGCCAATACATTTGATGGGAGAAAAAGGTTTATGACAGTGCTTGGAAAGGTATGTTGTCCAATATGTAAAACCTGCATACTTGGACTTTAAAATACTTAATGTGAGTTTAAATCTGTTCCCACTGAGGTCAATGGAAGTTTAATCACTGACTGATTTCACTGGGAACAGAGGCCAAAAGAAAGCACCTTTTAAAATCCCACACAACAATTCCTGGCACACAAATGTGGCAGCTACCAAGACAGTTCATTTTTCAACCAAACACAGAGCATGGTCCACAGTTTTTTTAAATTTAATTTTGGACAAATTTCCACTGGGGGCAATGGGAGTTTGACAGAATTAGCTCAGTGGTCCCTATGAGACACGTCTGACATGTCTAAGCTGTAATGTCTAAGATGCTGACATGTCTAAGATGCAAAAGTGAATCTGGGAGTTCCATTTGTTGCAGTGTGTACCAGGAAAAATTCCCCTATGCACATGTGAAATCCTGAACATGCTTAAGTGGGTTTCAAGAAAAGCACAATGAATTTTCACTGAGATCTAAAGGTCAGAATTTAGTCTCATTCCCCAAACAACACAGATTTTGAGCAACATAAATATACCCTTCAAGGCCCCCATTTCACATAAAATATTATTTAAGAATGCAAAAATGGAGCCTTGTGATGGAAGCAGCAGGTAACTCCTTGATGAGCTGTGGCACAGACAAGTTTTGGAGACAATTGCCAGAAGCCACATGACCACTGAAACAGCTGCTTTATTCTATGCTGAAGTGCTCCACAGACCCATTTATTAAAGAGCTAATTCTGCTCTATGTGAAATTTTTGGTCTTCAGCTCTGAACACCACCAGGGGAGACATCAGTTGGCAGTAGATGTGGAAGGCTATTCATGTTGGCAACCCGAACAGCTTGGCTGGGGAAATTCGTGCAATACTTGTATAAATAAATAATGGATAAGGAGTCAGAACTGCATTGAGTAAACAAAGATTTTCCTGTACCAGGTTTGTAGTATTTTCTTCTGGGGCTCATGGTATTTTATATTGCTTAAAATATTAGGCAGATTGTGATTATTCTCAGGTTTTCTGCACTCCTCTTTTTGTTTGTAAACTTTGAATCTATTTATTTTCAAAAAAGCAGAAGACACCCAAACTTCAACACAACCCTGAAAATGTTAAGTGTTTTGGCTTCATAATAAAAACCCCCAACATTCTAAGCTCAAACACGTAGTCTTTTCTAAGGACTTTCTGATGTCTAGCAATCTTGTACAGATCTGCAGGTTTCAGTTATTAAATAATTTTGACTAAAGTTACATCCAATGATAGTTTTTTGAAAGCAGCAATTCAGTTACACTGAAGGTGACCTCGTGACCAATTGCTGTACGTTATCTTGTAATCCCTGCAGCCAGATGAGCTCTATCACACAATATCCCTGTGACAAAACTCCCCTTACCCAGTATCTGCTCCCTCCCCGTACTTGTGCTGATAGTGGTGAGTCTGTGGAGTTTCCCCAGTGAAAAATAACAGTTAATAAGGCAAAATTGGAATATTTCCACTTTTTCCCTTTTTAACCAATTAAAAGGATGTAAAGAGCCACGTTAAAATCTTCTGTCAAGTGATCTCCGATGCATTTCCTCCTGTCAAGGCCACAGGCAGGAATCTTGTGCTTGGTGATCTTGTACTCCTTGGTTTGAGCGGGAGTTTTGCAGCGGGATCCGGCTCACAGCCGCCAGCAGCTGAGTGCTTCTAATGGTAGTGTCAGGGAAAACTTCCACTAGTTATGAAATATGGGTCAGCTGCTTTGGCTATGACTATTGCACGTCAGTTAATATTTATCAAAGACAAAAATATCTTGCTGCGAGAGAGTAGCATTTGTTCCACTAGTTTCAGAGGCCAATTGTGCGTGGTTTGGATTTCAGACTACAAAATCGCTTCTGACTGTTTGAGGCTCAGCATCTATTTCAGGGCAGGCTGAGGGTTTCAGAGAGCACTGGGGAAGGGGGTGGGGAGTTAAGTTGCTCAAGAGATTGTATATAGGTTAAGAATCCTTTCATATCCGGAAAAACCATTGCACATATGATTTCACTGGCTGATAACTGTCCCCTGAGGGTTTGTGCCCATCAGGCTGAGAGGAACATGTGAGCTTCTGCCAGCTTTTGGTGATCTGAAATCATGTCATGCTGGACAAGACCCTGTACATTGACCCTGAAACAGAGAGTTTGTTCTCTTGGAGACAGAGGTATGGGAATGGAACTAAGCAACACTGAGTGCCTCCTGTGCTTGTGTCCTGGTGAAGCCTGGCCCAGCTCGAAGGTCAGCGAATGAGCAGGGAATCTTCCCATTGCTTCATCAGCCGTTGGGTCAGGCAGAGCGACACAATGATCTCGATCTGATAACTTATAATGGGAACTCACTGTGTGCATCCCTGTGTACAGAGATATTTTCAGACCTGAATTAGCTATTAATAATACTAGGTTGCTTTAAACAATGTTACAGGGATGTAAACAATCTCTATTATCAAAGACATGGGAAAAATTGCCCAGCAGCCACAAAATTCCAGAAGTTCAGCTGGGGAATACAACTAGATAGACTCCACCTCCTGTACCTTTACTGCTCCTTGCAAGTGAATCTCATTTCTACCATCATTTGGTTGAACTGACTTCTTTGGCTTCAAATATCCTTTTCTTTTCCTTTCTTTTCTTTTTTTCTTTTTCTTTTTTTGTGAAAAAGCTTAGAGGGACGACAGGGAAAAAGAGATCTGTGAGGAATATTTGTATCAATTATTTTGAAACCTGTAGCCTTTTTTGCATCCTGTCCATTTTTGGAACAAGTAAAGTATATTTTTAAAAGTCAGTATTCCCAGCCCCAATCCCCCTCCCAAAAAAATCTCCCAAAACCCAAACAACAAAACACCAAACTAAGACATTGTAACATTCTTTTAAAAAAATCTGTCTTCTGAGACAAAATATTGCAGTCAACTGGTGATAATTGACTTTTTAATGCTAACTACTGTAGCTTGAAGCACTATACAGGTTTTGCATCACTGTTTTTGCTGCTTGATATTATTAGTACCTCTTAATTTGGAAAGCAAGATTGTGTTCCATTGAGAACAGTGTTGGCAGATTGCCTGTGCCTAAGAGACACACTTAACGTGCAAATAAATGTACATGAGTGGTACAAAACATGAATTCATACGAGCCTGTTCATAGTAGTGCGAAGCTGCATCTCCAGCAAGTCAAACTGAACTGGTTTGTTTGCAGACAGCAGAAACAGCTCTGGCTGTGCTGGAGTAGCTGCAGGGAAAAGGCAGCTGCAGCCACATCTGAGGGTGGGATCAGCCCTAAGGAAGCACTTGCCTCAGCCTCTGCTTAAAAAAATGTCTGAGAAAACGCATTATTTTATACTAGTTTGTTGAAAAGTGTGTGTATATATTGGAATTCCTCTGATTATTGTGAGTGATGTTTTCATTCTGTGGCCAAGAGTGCTCAAGAAATGCTGAAAATCCAACAAAGCCCTTGTTTTTTGTGGGTGTTGCTGTGGAGCACAGAAACCATGGCTGTTTGTTCACCATGGTGGTTTCTCTGGTGCACTGGTTTGGCAACTGCATCACCTATACATAAAAATGCATCCAGGAAGAAACCTTCCAGGCCAAACAAATGACTTTGATAAGCTATCAATACATGACTAAGAAGCTGCCTTGGAAGCACACCCACTTAGTTTGAATTAAAGGAGTAGGATTTAGGACAGGAGATATAATCCAACTTGACAAACTAGTTAAATATTGACAAGAAGCAGAAAGGCAGCAGCGCTCGGGCTGAAGAGAAGAACACGCTCTTGCTTTCTGATTGAGCACAGCCAGGATTTTCATACCCACAATGGATGGCTGCAGGAACCCAAAAGATCCAGCCCAGTCCAATGCCCTGCATGGTTTATCATTCCTTCAGTTGTTAAAGGTAGGTCTGCTCTCCCAGGAAGCTCCCACTTTGCAGGGAGCTGGGTGGGTACCTCACAGCTTTAACTTCAAGGGGGTATTTTTATTATGGGTCATGCAGTTGCATGCAGGCTTACGCTACTGAAAATTTAATGACTGAAAAATAGATGGTGGACCATAATGTTCTTTTCTGCCTTGTAAATTGGAATGGTTATGCATGTGTGTGTGTGTGTGTGTTCATTTTAAAATGTTTATTTAGTTGGTAGAATTATTGTAAGACTGTGTTTTAAACCAGCTATTATCTAATGGAGAGACCTCATCGCCAGGGGTATTAGGAGATTATGGCTTCATTTACCATAATGCACAGAGATAGCCCAAGTGTTCTGCTTTTTGTTTGTGTTTGTTTAAATTTATATACATACTTTAACCCATTCCATGGTATTTTGTCTTTCAACAAAATCCTCCTATAATCCAAAAAGTTGAGCAGAGATGCTGCTCCACATGATAACTGAAGAGCTATGTAAATAAAACCTGACATATTAACTGCCTTGGATTCCTGTAACTTCATATTTGGAAATAAGAAAATGCAGTGTAGATATGAGAAACAGCCGTGTTTGCTTTTCCAACAAGGTAATTAGTCAACAGCTGGAACTTCTGAAACAAAATAACTGCAGCCAATCATCTCTTCTGCATTGCCCTAGCAGAAGTGAAATTAGGGCACAGAGGAAAATAAAAAATATGGTTGGGTTATTAGCACAAATGGTTTTATAAACAAATAAAACATAAACCAAATTGTAACAAGCACACGAGAGAGTGAACAATAAAATATTGATGGTTTATTTTAGCATGTGGTCTCCCTGGGAGACATTTCATAAACACATGATGATGTACATGTCAGAAAGTGATTGTTCCGTACCCCCATAACTGCAGCATTGTTCTGTGCAGTTCTGGGGAGCCATATGGCCTGAACATACCATACAATTCATTAGTGAACATATTACAGCTTTATATAGCCTCAGAGAAACGTGGCAACACGTGATGTAATGCTCATGGACAGTAGTTTGTTGGCTCATTTACCAGTGCTTTAAATAGAACTATGCTGGGCACATTAAATTTTATGGGTTTGCTTCTAAAGCTGGGAAAGTCCCTGCACACTTTCTTGTTAGCAGTGCCTCTGTATGAAACCTTGCAGGGAAAGGGAGTTATGGAAAGAAGAAAGTCTAACATTTATATGCAAACTGATGTGCAATGGACACTGCCTGGCTCTGCAAACGCTGGGAGCAATGCTGAACCCTCATTGTGTTCTTAGAAATCACAAGCACGTTCTTGATAAAAAACTTGGATCCTGGCCCATGGTGCTATAGCCAAGGTACCAAACTGAGAAGAAAGCCATATGTGGCACTATTTGATTCAGGATTAATATGCTGTGGCTTCATCTAATCAGGAATATTTAATCGATTTTGCTGCCTTACAACACGATAACCTTTGGTATCTCAAATACCTTTGGGTCCCGATGTGTATGGGTCACTAACACTGAAATCAGTTCTCTGGTTTTTTTGCTTTGTGTGAGTTTTCTAAGCGTACCTTGGCATGCTGAGCCCATGTTTCACAGAGTAATGCAGCCAGCATTTGGTAAAAAATGAAAAGCTTTCATTGATTACTCTTCGGACACATGCAGGAACCTTACACGTGCAGAGCTGCCTGGGTGTGACTCACTTGTGTGTTACTGGGGTTTTCTGCTGCTGCAGCTTTATTGAGATCAGGGGAGTTACTGCGGCTTAACCCAGAATTGCACAGTGGTGACATCAGCCTCATTAATCCAGGAGGGAATTCTGCACATGGAGAGGCTTCCAAACTGAATATAGTTTTTCAGAAAGGAAAAATGGAGCTAGGAATCCAATCCAGTATAAGGAACTGAGATTATTACGTGTAGCACACAGTGGAATGGTATCTGGTCTACAAACAACTCTGCGAGAGAACATTCCTTTCAAATGGAGCCTGATCATTTTAGATAAATGGTTTGAATTTGCAGGACTGGGATACAAATCCCTGTGTCTAAATAAAGGTGACTAAAGAGACACAGGGATCAAGAAAGTTGTTCTGAGTTTGTTAGAAATGAAGGAAATATCAGGAGATTTGTGTCTGATGGAGCAGGAATCTCACAATAAGCACTGTTAGGGACCTCATTCCAAGCATACTTGAACGTTAGCTCTGATTTGGCTTTGAATCTGAATGCAGACTTCGTTCTCATGCTGAATCCAGAGCCCAAATATATTTTCTCTATCCCATTTATTTTCCCAGGCCTCGTTAATTAATAAGATCTGTGTGCATTCCAACCCAAGTTCCAGAGTTTGACATCTTAAGGACTTCAGCTATTTAAAGCAGAATTCCCATGTATAAGTCATAGTAAACAAGAGTAAGCAGGAAGTTATCTTTCGTTGCTCAAAAAAGTAGCGAGTGCTAAATTAAATAAATAGCATGTCTTTTTAATGTTCTGTCACACAGATTAAAATCAGATAGAGCTTTTATTGAATCTGGCCCAGAGGTTACGGAATAAAATAAATATAATGAAGTTGATTTGATTCTCCTGTTTGTTTCACTGTAGTTGGAGAAAATGTTTGCCTATGGAGGTGAACATTTTGAACACAAATCCAGAAATACTTTTAATTTGCAACTCAGAAACTTGTAAGAAAATGTTGTATTTTGGAAGAAGCTTAACTTTGAATGATTAGACTTACATTATTTTTCAGTGCATTGTCACTTAATGTCATTCTCCAATTCATGCAGTGAAAACCCTGGAGCTACTCTGTGTGATTGAGCTAAACCAAATGTTTGGCAGGAGAATGGGGATTTTCAAAATTAGAAGTTGCTTCTTTTGGTATCTGGTTTTGTTTAACTATGGAAACAGAAGCTTAAGGGGGAGAAATTTTGCTTTGTGATTAAATGGCTGAAAAAAAATGTGGCATGTAAAATTTCCTCTCTGAAGCAAGGTAGTTGAGTTTTCATGCTAGTTTAAGAAAGAACACAACATCTGTTTTGGTAATGGTTTTCGTGGTATTTTTTATCAATTTAAATAAAAGCCAAAGAGATCAGCAAAGATGTAAGAACAGACTTCTAAGCCAAGTTCACAAATTGGCTTTAAAAGTGATTAATAACCACTCAACATAATCAGGCAGTATAATGTAATCACACTTGGGCAAGGAGGTTCATCAGGCTCTGCCTGCAAATGCTACAGAAAACAGTTGTTTAGTTACATTTTGTGTTTCTGGTAAAGTTGCCTTTAGCATGAAAGGAATTTTGCCGTGGAAAGAAACACAGAATTGTCCATTAATGCAATATGTAATGCTTGTGCAGAACCAGCCACCTTCCCATCTATAAACAGGGATGCCCCTGGTTCTGTGGCAGTAATACAGCACTGTTCCAGTTGCAGCACTTTCTTGATGTTCCAGCACCGTGTAGTTTTCCCTAATGATTATATCTCTGTGTAGGATATACTTTCAATTCAGGATGAATATAAAAAAAGAATCTTGCGACTTATATTTTCTTTGGATTGTGTTCTGATCCTTGGCCCTGCCTAGGACAGAATTAAAATTGCATGGCAGCTCCTCCCTGAGACTGGGGCTTTAAAATCCAATTTTGAGATTTTAGATTTGAAATGTGACTTGAATCCTTCTCAAACTTCTTCATCTACTGTGTTCATTTCTCTATGTAATCCACTCCTCAGGCTCCAAGATATGACATAAAATGATATTTTTAAACATGTATTATGTGGAATATGTTGAATATCTTCAAAGGATATTAATAGGAAAATAAACTCTGGAAATAGCTATGTGTTTTTAGAAGCAAGAACAGAAATGCAGTGTTTCAGCAGTGTATAGTAAAAAAAAAATACTTCTGAAAATAAAATTTACGGATGATTTTTTTTATTTATTTATTTTTTATTTTTAAATCTTAGCTTGTATTAAGGAGTCTTTATGTTCTGTATGAGAGTAAAGAATGGCTTTGTGAATTATTGCCTAGTTCATGGGAGGTGATGAAGCAGCACCTTACAAGTACAACTTGTCACAAACAACAGGTAGAGTCTGCCTGACCCTTCCCTGTGCTCACCCTGGATGGTCATGTCCTTCCCATATGCAGTTTGCTGGGATTCCATATGGTTTCTCTGCAGACTGCCAGACATGTGGGAAAAGAAAAGCCTGGATTGCACACAGGATGACAGGCCAGCTAAAGCCTTCAGATATTCTGCACTAAGGTCCAGTTGGCTCAAAGGGTTTGTTTTTCTCCCTATGGCATTTGAACGTGCTGATGGTCAGGTGAGCACTGCAGCCACTTCCAGCCCCATCGACTCCTTAATAAAATTCTCTTTTTAATTCCTAGGTATTCAAAAAGCAGGGGAGTTATTTATAGTATACAGCCACAGGCAGAGAAATCAGCCTAGTTCCCCAATAATTTTAAACAAACAAACATCTGTTTGGCAAAATATTTACTAGGCAATGCCAGAATTCAGTAAGGCACATACAGAAAACACTGATGGAAGGAATTAAAGGAAAAGCAGGGGAAAAAAAGACACTCAGTGAATGTATCTACTAAAAGGCAGATATTCCCTGTAACTGCTACTGGAGGCTAGAGACAGAATTTTAAATGTGTTTTGGTAGCTGGCAAACTGTCTTAAGGGTTCTGCTGGATTCCTGCTGGATGGGACGGTGTGATACAGCTGGTGCCTTCAAGACTTCAAGAACAGTGGTGCTCCATACTCTGCGTGTACTCAGCTTTGCCTGCACTTAAGTATGTTACATTTCTTTTCTCAAAACTGAAATTTTGCTTCACGTACTATATGTACATGTATTCGTGGAATTTGGTACCAGTATTATTAATTTTCTAATTCCTTCTACCAGTAGCAGTGGTTTCCACTTTTGTATGCAGTAAACTGAAGTAGTGTGAGGTACAAGTCTGTTCTACAGAAGCTGGAAAGTCCAGAGGAAATAGGTCAGGTAGAGAGACCTGATCTGGGCAAAAGAATCTCCTAATTTAAAACATTTTTTAACTAGGAGAAAAAGCCCTTTGCTGGCATGTTTGCTGGAACAATGCTCAAAAGCAGACAAGTGTAATGCAGACTGGGAAATCTCTTCTGAATTATTTTTCGCTCCAACCCTGGCATGCATCTAAATCCCGGATTTGTCTCTGTTTTATAAAATGTGTTCTCAAGAACTTTGGTTTTTTTTTACTTTTCTCCCCTTGCAGTGTAACTTCCCAAGTGTTCCCAATGCCAGCAGCTGTACTGAGACACTGCTGAGTTCCTGGGACGTGCACTGCACTTCCAGCTCCTGCTTCAGGCACCTCACTTTCACACTTGGCATTTGCTATCTTTTATCTCTCATGCTCTTCTGTACTCTTTGCTCTCTTTTTCAAGGACTTGGCTGCAGTTCTGTGGGATTGTTTTTAAAATCTGACATCCTGAAATTACATTTCTGGTATCAGCCAAAACTCTTTGCCCAACATCCCTGTCCCTACCATCAGCCACCAACACAGAGAGCTGTGTGTATTTCTGTGAAACATTTTGTCATAGTAATCAGAACTTCTATATCTTTCCAGAGGGGTATTAGGAAACCTAGCAGATCTTCTAATGTCTGGGTATTGCGGTGTTTGAGAGATGAGTTAATGCTATGGCATTTTAAATGTAATGACCTAAATACTCTTCCAGCTGACTGTAAAGTAAATGGACAAATGAAGCACATTGTTGTTTATGCTTCATTGTGTAATATTTTAATACTCTGTCATGCTTGACAAGGTGACAAGGACTTCATCTTAACCCATACTTTTGATGACTTTGTCAGAAATCTTAAGTAGAATTTTATAATCCTGGGGAAAATCTCTCAGGTAGCTGGGTTTTTTTCCCCTAAGTTCCCTGAACCTGCCCACCTGTGACTAAAGTCAGAATAAGAAGTAGGGTGCTGTGCTGTGCAGTGCTCCCCAGTGCTTCTGCTGGACCAGGATAAATCAAAGGCTGAGCTAGAGCTGTGCCTTTCAGCTGGCTCTCAGCACACAATGTCACCTTTCTGTCACCAGCCTAGAATGAAACGTGTTTGCTCTGCTGGTTCCTGGGCTGAAAACCTGACCTTCGAGAAAGGCTCAGTAATGTCTTAGGTAGGGAAATGCCTTGTTCTGCTCCTGTTGCTGCCTGAGCCAAGACTGCAACCACAAGGATGAGATCCCACAGGGATTCATGAGGGAAGGCGGAAACTGTTTGGTGAATTCTGCTCCATTCTCCAAGAGGGCATTTAAGGCTGGAGCCCATAAAGGTCTCCCTGGCAATGGACCCCAGAGCTCGGCACCCCAGGGGTGCATTTGGAGCCTTCCCAGAATAAGGAGGGAGGTGGCTCACAGGGGCTGCAGGGCAGCCAGGGTGCTGAGGACAGAGATGCCTGCTCTAATCACTGCATGTCGGGTGCCCAGCTCAGGGCTTCAGGCAAGAACCATCCAGGCACTTATCAAGAGTCCAGAGCTGCTTCTGGTCGGTGATTCCCCCCGCAATAATAATAATAAAACAAACTTGTTTGGCAAAATGTTTATTACCTGCTGCCCATATGTAACGGATAGGTACATTCTAGCTGTGCTTTCGAGGATTTTTAAAACTCAATTGTTATCTAAAGCAAGGACTATGGTCTGTCCTGTGTAGCACAGCATCCTCCAGCTTAGGTCCTGCCAAGACAACTGTCTTGCACAGCGAACTATTGTCAGACTGAAGGTTCTGGAGAGTTTGGTAGTTTGTGGGTTCACCTGTAAGTTCTAACCTTGGCAAATGCCTCACGGGATGTGAAGGAACAATTGGTGTAAGAGTTGTGGAACTGGGATCCTGTAATAAAGATTTGTGTGAAGTACAGAACTTCAAGAATTGAAATGTTAAGGATATATAAAGCTATAGCTAATGCACAGCATTTATTGGAACACACTTCAATAAATCTTCCTTTTATAGGATAATTAACTTCAAGGAGAAGAGAGTGTTGGAAAATTATAAGTGGAAAGTCTTTTATTTGCCAAAGCTCTGTGTTTTAGACATCTTACACAGTCAGTTATATACTGTGCAAAGACAGACCAGGGATAGAAAATCCCACTGGCATCACTAGGGTTTTCTGTTCTTGCCTGACATTAATCTGTGCTTTCTTTACACTCTGATTTAACAGTTTTCAGTTACTTTTTGTGGTCACAACTTGGAATTAAATGAGACAAACCATGTTTAAAAATCAGAATGCATTCTGGCAGACAGATTGTTGGCGCTGGTTACTCTTTCTGTGCTGTGCATGAAGCTGTGATGAGGATCTCCAGTGAGCAGAACTAAGGCCACAAGTGGATCTGTGCAGAGGAAGATGTGAAGTTGAAGATACTGGCAGTTTAGGACCAGAAAATAACATGGCATATTAATTACATAGTTTCATATGTTATTAATAGTTTCCTTGGTTCCCTCTTAATTACACAAAATAGTCACACATTTTCTGGTCCCCCACTCTGCGGAGTAACTTACTGACATACACTCTATTAGACTCTTTCAAACTCTGCTTCAGGAGTAAACAAATGGTGGCAGCTTTATGGTGGACCCTGTTCCAGGGTTTAAAACCTCTGTTTATCCAGGATTCAGCAAGGACAGAAATGACTTTCATAACAGAACTCTAGTAATGCTCCCTGCTAAAGCTTGAGTCCTTGAGATATCATTCATTAGCTCTCAAATTTATTTCTACTGTATACTGGCTGCAGGCAGAATAGTTCTTTTAATGAAGGACAATTGTTTTTTTCTCCTTGATCCATGTAAGTCAGCGTGTGATGTTATCTTGGAGATAACTAACAAACCTCGGGTTTAAAATAGAAGAGCAATGAGCTGCCCCCCTGGGTCAGGAAGCCCTCCAGATCTTCCCAGTGTGCTGCTCTGCACCCGGAGAGGAGGGAGGGACTACACTTTGGTGTGAATGTAAATATGTTCGGGGAGTTATAAAGAAGAGGAAGTTTAAATATAAACAAAATAGTAAAAACAGCACAAATAGCACAGTGAGCTACCAGGAAGTGACAAAACTTACAAAGAGAATTGGAAGGGAAGAGATGGAGAGGGCACAGATGAGTGCAGTGTGTCAGTGGACATGAGTTCCTCTGGGGAGAAGGGTGAGGGTGGGAGCCCTGAGTGTGACCCTTCTTCCCTGCCCATCCCAGTGAGAAGCTCTGCACATGGAGCAGTCCTGGAAGCCTGCATCCTTGCATGCTTCAGAGAAACTTGTTTGGCTTTGTTTTTACCAAAAGACCCCTCAAAAGGATGTGAAATGAAACCTTAAGTAGTATCAAGCTCACAAAGGACACCAGAATAAAATGAAAACAACAATTTCTGGTTTTGGTGTGCTGTTTCTTGGTTTGGAAGTCATCAGTCTCTTGAAGGTTTGGCAGTGATTTTACCTTGGCTGAGGTCGAGGGCCTCACTGTAAGGACCTGTGTGTCCTGTCTTTGCAAACACAAAATAAGATTCAAGATTCTGAGCTAACAGAATTGTGAGCATATCCTCAGAAATAAGAGAAATTCCACACAGAAGAACAATCAGTACCTGTCATATTTCTCCTCGTAGCTTGTATTACACTTCTCAGTACTTTGCAGTGCTTGAATGCTTCTTTGGCCTGCAATAAGTTGCAGTTTTCTAACACGAAGAACAAGTGATAGGTTAGAAGTTACCTAAAGAGGAAGCGTATCATCTGTGTCTGGGTATTGAGCTCTTGCAGCTTCAGATTGGTTAGACCAGAGGGTTTGGATACCCAGGGGCCTACTGTCATGTGTTCAAATTGTCCCACCAGTAGAACGTGTTTCTTTGGCTGGGTGGCCATAGATTCTCAGTGCATCACTGACACTGACAGTGCTTCAGTCACACTGGGAAGGAATTAATTACCAAGTGTTATGTGACTGTAATAATGAATAACACAAACCAATTCAGATTGCACAAATCTTGATTTGATGGAATATCTAGGTAAGGACAAAGGAACTCTTTTGTACCACAGACTGTTTTGAAATGTACATTTGCATGACTACTATATTAATTCATCATAGCATTATTTATTATAGCAAGGGATGTATCAATGCAGCTTTTAAATATGCACCTTTAAATGCTACCAAGAGTTCTAACTCATGTACAGGGACTTCCTGACACCTACTGAGCTTGTCTTCACTCAAGAAAGGTCATGACTAAGGTTTCAGAGCAGGTAGGCTTTGGTCTGGCAAAGAAAGGCACATCTGGGTGTCCTGGCCGTGTTTATCAGTTCACTGACCTGTTCTAACCTGGATAATGAGAGGGTAGAGAATTAGACTGCTTTGTATAAAAATAATCTGCTCCATAATGAATGGATTCTCTCTCCTCCTGCTGTAGATGAGTGTCAGCAGAGCATCTGCAGAGTATCTGTGTCAGTACATACTCTACTGATGATATCCTGTGGAGGCACTCACTAAGTCATCTCTTCACCTTTTCAAGCAGTATTTCATACACAAGCAGGCAGCTGTAATCTGTATTACTGAGTCAGGCTTGGTAGATTATTTTCTAGAGTAAATAAATTAGACTGCACTGATCTGCAGATGGATTGTTGTAGTGGGGCCTGTCTTAAGCAAAAGCTACAGTGAGAATCTCCTGGAGTGTGTTGCAGTCTGCACAAAAGATGTGACCTCCAGAGGAGCACAACAGCTCTACTGAATTTACATATTTCTTATTTAATTGGAATTGATGTGACCAACTATGCAGGTACACTGAATAACCATGTAATCCTTTTTTAAAAAGCTGTGTACAGGTTTTGTCCAAATCATTTTGGTGGAGGAGAGAGGAGACACATTACTTTGGCTGTTCTTTGTACCCTGAAAAGATGCTCTGAGAAAGCAGGCAGACAAATCAGAAGTGTGACAGAGCTTTTTTCCAAATGCTGTTTGAATTTTTATGTGAACAAAAGTTTGATTGGCTTGGAGTTTTAGTTATTTGTGACAAACAAAGCTCAGATGCTGTATTGTCTTGCGCTTGCTTGGCTGTCTTTATAGGAACATTTGTGAGCTTGGCACACCTTTCATTTGAAATGAAGTGGAAAATCTCCAGCACTGTGTCTGGTTTTGGGTTTCATCACATAACTTTCAAGCAACCATAATCTACAGTGAATTTTCACTAAAATAAGATACATGTTTCCTAAGATTTAGTGAAGAGAGTAATAAAATGTGGATTAGCTGCTAAAAACTCATGAAAATGTATTTTCAGTATGTGAAAAGGAGAGGAAATTATTTCTCTGTCTCCATAATGAAATGGAGAGAAATAATTTTAAAATCAGCTCAGTCTCTTTCTCATTTTCTACTATCTATGGTGCTCCATGCCCTTTGTCCTAGTGTCAGATACAGAAAACTCATGAATGATGTACCTTTGTAGTCACAGCTGCAAAAGCTTCAGCCCTACACATTTTCCTATGAAGGTTAAATAAATAAAACAAGCAGTCGGTAGGTAGTTCTTGAATTCCTGCTGAAATCCAAGATTTAACATCCTTTCAGCAGTGTAAGGTTGAATTTATTGCAAGAGAACTCCATGATAAAAAAACCCTCAAGCTTTTCTCTGAACTACAGAAAACAAAGATTTTTCAGTTTCTCAACTTCTTGTACAGTTCTTGCCCACCTTCAGGAAGCACTGGGCAAGGTTCTGTGTTTCAGCTCCTTTCAGGTTTTTAAAGGTGTTTGGATTACCTATTGCACCTGCCAGTTGTGGTGATGGTGGCCACACAGCATTAAAACAAAGCAACAGTTCAAATTTGGGCTGTTTCCCCTTCATGAATCAAGTGTCAATCTACAAACAGTAGAAGGTGAAATGCCCTACTGAAAGTCTTTCTCCTTTTCCCATATGTTTTTTTGGGGTTTTTTTTTGTTTGGTTGGTTGGTTTTTTGTTTGTTTTTTGTTTTATCTTTCTTTGCTTTTATGTCCTAAAATCTCACAAATCACTTCCTGGAAATGACAGTACAGTTATGGCACATTTGTGTGGAACATCAGAACAATATCACCAGACTTCTGTGTAACCTATCAAAATTTCTGGGTACCTCTTCACACCAGTTATCTCTGATAATTCACTCCAGAGCACGAAATAATTGCAAGTTTCTATGTGTCCTGATATTATAGGTCATTACAATTTTCTTCTTCTCTCCAGTGTGCTTATTAGCCCTTCAGCTTTGTTTGTGAGCAAATTAGACCATGGTTGAACCTATATCAAAAGGAGCATTCAGCAAAGTGCTCTTCGTTAGCCCCTAACTCATTTGGGAGCTGAGTCTCATTCCTGTGCCGGCCCCGGCACACAGAGGGGCACACAGGGAACCTTGGCAGGGCTGAAGGGACTCTGCTTCAGGACTGATGAATGCACAATTGATGCTTTCTGCAACAGCACGACGACCTCTTCTTGTAACTGCACTCCGCTGAGCGGGGCTGCTTTGTGCCCTTGTGGGAAGTGCTTTCTAGCAGCTCATTTTTGAGCTTCATCTCCAAGCAGTGGATAGGCTGCCACCAAAGGTACTGGGCAGTGCAGCTGGCCTAGGTGGTGTAAACATCCACGATTCCTTATATTGCTTAGTGCAGAACATTACATACAGGAATGAAGCTGGACAGACTGAAATATCTGCAAGAGGAGTGCCAGCCCACACAGCAGCAGTGTGCGATTATGGGCATCGTCCTGGTTCTCTGTTTCCTTGCTGACTCTCTGTTGAGCAACCCAAAGTCTCAGCCCCTCATGCGTAAAAGCCATCAATTGACTGGCTCCTGCTACCTTTGAGATCCCTTCTCCTTCCAAACACCTGCATCCCAAACAGCTTCCAAACAGCTGCATCCCAAAAGAGAGAGAAGCTACATTTTACCGTGGGAAATGCAATTTTTTTTTTTTCCAGAAGTCATGTAAAGTAAAGAGAATATAAAATAAAGAAAATATCAATTCTTTCCGGAACTGAAGTTCAGATTTGTTTCCTCAGTTTTAGATTTACATCAGTAATTCCATCCCACGTGTAACCTACTCTGCTGGCTCAGTTGAGTACACAAATGGACACACAGTAAATTGGGCTGTTTCTCCTGTAGAATGAGAAGGGAAAGGTAAAATAGATGCTTTATTATTTCTCCTTTCGTATGCCAAGGTTTCTTGGATAAGCTGATGGAGTGGACTATTTAGATTGCAATTTAGGGACGAAAAAGCTGCAGTTGGGTGATTTTCCATGATTTCCTGTTCCTACCTGTCAGTGGGCATATGTGCTTGTATGGGATGTGAATAGGAGATACTAATGAGTCTCAGCAGTTTGTTCTTTTTCTCTTTTGTTCTTTCTGCTTGCTGTGATGAAGTAATCTGGGCTGCATCACTGAAGACAAAATTATTATGCCTTGCAAGTGAATAATAGATGTAATCTATTAATTTTTCTTAATTAACCCAAAAGACTGAACTGTGGCAATACTTTCTCTCCTGTTGACATCAATCTAAGAATATGACTACAATCCTGACTGGCAAAAAATCTCAAGTTTGGTTAGAAAATATTTAATGTGCTCTCATGAATGAGATCACTCCCCTCAGATCCTCATGTGTAGGAAGTGCCAGGCAGGAATCAGCAGAGCTGTCGCCTCCAGGATAATGGGGCTGCCTGTCACCGGGTCCTTGGTGCCACATTGCAGCTGGCATTTCAACATGAACCTTGTTTGGGAAATGTCAGTCTTGGCAGAGTGGCCATTCCCAGAGATCATCCTATTTGGTATAAATATACCTGTATGAGGTAGGAACACAAAAACATGATCTATAAACCCATGTGGTGGGCATGTGATGAGTTCAGTGGAGTTCAAATGTTCATTTTTGGGTTGCTGTGTTAGAGCTTTGCAGAATTCAGATGGAAATAGAGGTAGTGAGTGCCTGCAAATTTTGAAAGTAGGGTGGATTTGTGGTGTGGGGCCTTGGCTGAGCCTGTGTGACGTGCGGTTTTCTTTGCTGTCACTGTGATCTTGTAATCCTGAGGCTTGGGAAGCTGATACTGAGGGAAGGTGATATATCCCAGAATGTTTGTTCTGTCATGAGCAAACTAAAATTTACAAGATTTATTAAAAGCTGTGCTCTTTTCCAGGTCAACTTTTATGCATATGCAAAATGATAGCCAAAGCCTTTAGCTCCTCCTTATTGTGCTCAAAGCACTGAGCTGTGAAATAATGCTTAGCGTTGATCACAGATGCATAACACAGTCCACAGTCCTACCTTTAGGTATAAGGCACAATTAAATGGAATCTCAAAGCAAGCACATGATATGTGTACTTTATAAATTGGATAATAAAATAAATGTTCATTGTTACTTTAGGACTCTTGTGTTATTCACAATGTCTACAGATCTTAATGGAATAACTGTAGTATCCAAAGGTGGAGAATGCTAGAGCTTATTTAGGCATAAATTGCTTGATTATTGGAACTTCCTATTAGAATTTCCTATAAAGCTCATTTATGGAAATAATTAGAAACAAACTCTACAGACCCACTTTTCCAGACTAATCTTCTTTACAAATTGCCACTCCAAAGTAATTTGTGTCTCTCTGTTCTGAGAAACTTTATCACAAGTAAGAAATGCAATATTAGGTTTGAAAATTAATACCCGATAATCTTCTGATGAGTGTTGGACAGCACATAATGAGCTTATGCTTCTGCAAGCAACTGAGTGAGGAAAATATTGCTGAAATGAAGGAGGAGATCTGGGATGGATCTCAATCCTTTTGAATGAAATTTCATACCTTAGAGGGTAAGTTGAGCTCTAGTATCTGGTTAGAAGCTGGACAAGGTAAACAGTGTTGTGACTCTTTGGAAAAGTATATTCAGTTTTTAGGGAACTAGGATTGAATAGAGATGGTCAGGAGTAGTATTTTAGAGACTTGAAACAATACTAGAGTGCTGTACCCTGGCTCAGACTGAGGTATGATAAAGTTTATTAAAGATAAACTCTTGTCATCTGGCAGAAAACTTCCACAAAAGTAGCTAATTGGAAATGCTGGACACTGGAAATATAAATGTAGGTATTTAGTACCGAGCCTTTGCTGTGTTGATGAGATGGGACGCTCATCAGCAATTTCTCACATCTTTTATTGTCTTAAATATTTCTCATGGTAAATAATTGCCATTTGCTGCGCAGCAAAAGGAAAGGATCTTATATGCCTACTGAACAGAAGAATTTCAAAACATAGCTGAATATACCTCTTGAGGGGGAGAAAAGATCAGCAGCCAATATTGTTGTTCTGTGCTTTTAAGAGAATTTACATATCTGTGAGTTTTCTCCTTGTTAGAGAGTGGGTCTGTGATTGATGTCAGCTGGTAACATCCCTGTCAGTTGCACTGCAACTTAAAACAGACATCACCGGGGGCTTTTAAATGTCATTTCTGCAGAGTCAGATCATGAAGCCCAATTCCTTGCAGGATAGCATGTTGCCCTCTTCACTCAGGTCTGGCACTCTTGCAGCGCTGCTACTGTGAATCTTTGGCACTTCAAATTTAATCTTCTTTTTTTTTTTTTTTTTTTTTTCAGACCATGGTTGTCTTAAGAAGAGATAAATAAAAAATCTTGTGCAATAGGCAAAACATTTCACAGGTAAAAGTGTTCCAAAACCAAAAGCAGCCTCCTACAAGTGTGCTGTCTGGTGAGACATGCCAAGAGGATGGCCTAAAAAACCTGAATTCCCCTGTTCAGAGATGAGTGGAAAACTGAGGTTATAAATATACCTTAAATACCAGAATTATTAAAGGTGATGTGCAGGAACATTCCCCACACTGTTCAGTTCAGATCCTTAATAAAAAGCCCACTTGCTGCCAGGGATGAAGTGAGACCTCTCATTTCTGACAGCCCCAGTGTCAGCTGTAAACAACCAGCTTGAAAGAATTATTTGTAGACAGGGGGTAAACACAGAGCCACAGAGCAAATGGATCCTGCAGGGTCCTCTCATTACCCACCTGCTGATTTCTGTTCTATCCTGGAAGCATCTGCCTTTCCATCCTCACTTGACCCGGAACAAACTTCGGAGCCTGGATGGCAGCTTCACTAGGGACAGCAGAGGGTGAGACTGTCCCTCTCACTTTAACCTGGAAACTTCTCCACCGAATGAACTTAAAAGGGCAGTGAGAGAGAGGATTGGCTACAGCCGATGCCTGAAAATGACAGCAAACATTTTCTGCAAACAGATGTTGATACCAGTCAACACATTTTTCTTATTTCCCAGCTGTAGAACTACCCTTGACTTGGGTTTCATTATTTCTAATCGTGTGTAGTGCCTCTTGTTGATAACTTTATTTTCTGCTCACAACTTATTCTTTTAATTATTTTAACCATCAAATGACAGGAATTGTTTCTTGCCAATGCACAAATATTATCTGCTGCTCAGAAAGCAGTGTAGGAGATTTTTAGCTCATAGCCTCATTTCTCCATTGCGTATCAAGATGGATCTATTTGCCTATAAGAACATGCTAAGGTGTAAAAATATTCTGAAGATATGTATATACATGATGGTTCCCCTTGGAATATTTCTTCAATGTTTGGCCAAAACTCTTCCTCAAGGGTTTTTTATTGAAATAAAATGACATTAATAGGACCTAAATACTGGAAACAATAGATCCTTCTAGCAGGCTTCCAAGGGCTGCATGGACATGTTTCCCAGTTGCTACAGATTTAAGTGCTGGCTCTATGCTTCTTACAGGTTTGTGTATTTAAGCCACTGAGTGTTCTACAGAGATTCACAATACAGTTCTAAAATCCTGCAGAAAATACAGTTTTCCATAAAATTTTATGCTTTTTTCCAGAAGAGCTCATTTCTTAAATGGGGGGCAGGTCAAGGGAATAAATAGTGAAAGGGAGCATTAAGACCTCTTTAGAAAATTAGACTTCACAGAATCAAATATACATTAGTAAAACTTTAAATTGGTTTCATTAACTTCTCTAAATTATGCATGCATTAATGGGATTCTTATTATTAATTCATGCAATTGTTTGTACTACTTTTTTGATAGGGCGTTATTTATTTATTTATTTATTTATTTATTTATTTATTTATTTATTCCCTGCTATTCCAGCACTGCATTGATGGGACTCATTAAATGTAATGGTGTTTGGCAATTCATCACACAGATTAAAAGCCCTTTCCAGATCACCTCCACTCACCCTTTCTTTTGGAGAACATTTTTGGCATATATTTGGGAGGCAATGAATTGCACAATTTTCTAGTATACAGCATTTCAAAATCTGTATGCCTGAGAAACGTAGTTGAGTTTTTAACCACCATTCCTTCATTTAATCTCATTTATTCTTATTTTAAAAGAACTCTTTCAGACTTCTGTGTTAATTCTAACCACAAAAAAAATATGCTTAAAAATGCATAGAGTAGTAGAACAGCTTGGTTAAAGTCAGTAATGGGCTTTACCTGACCGTATTTTATCAACTACCTCCAAAAGGTGCTGCAGAAGGGCTTTTCAAATACTAAAAAGCTCTATTATTTAACACCATTGTAACATCAGCAATATATAGAATAATGTATTCCCAGTAGTGCATAATGAGGCCGTAAATTCCTTCGAGGGTTCTGGCAATATTATGAACCACCAGAGCAAACTTGGATTTTTTTTTTTTATGTCACCAAAGTCAGAGCAATCAATTTGTGCAGCTTTCGAAGCAGATTATCCCTTCAGAGCATGGTGGGGCAGCAATCAAAGTGTTGCAAACCCCAGCCAGGCAGGATTGCAAGCGTGGCAGTGCAGGGGATGGGAGATACAAAAGAATCATCCAAAGTCCTGTTGCTTCTGAGGTACAAACCAGTGAGTGAAAGGGTGTCATATGGATTTTTTTTTTTTGAAGGCTTGACTGTATTAGTTTCTTGTTGAAAGTCAGGTTTTAATTAAAGAGTCTCCATTTCAGATGTCTTCCTGAGCTCACAGGCAGCAGTCCCGAGCAGTGGGTTAAGATTATGTGGGGAAGCCAGCAGTCGCTCTGCATAAAGATACAGACACCTCAGGGTGTGTTTGTCCTTCTGGTACAAGCTGCATCTTAATGTTTTTTTCTATTACTGGTGATTTGAGAATTGCTTAGGCCAGCAAACATCCATCAGTAATTGTACAAAAATAAAATTTACAAGGTGGTATGTAGAAGGGTAGTAAAAACGATGAGGGTCACTTATGAAGAATGAAAGAGTGGCAGAGGATGATGAAGGTGTTGAAGGTTTTAAAGATCTAATTATTTTTCTGCCTCTGTACTTTTTGCCCCTTCCCTTCCATCCAGCATTACCAGAGTAGTAAAGGAATTCACACCTGCACCAGCTTAGAGGCAGCCACACGATGATGAACTGCAGTCTGTGACTGTCCAAGGCTTTAGATTTTATTTTGGAGTTCTCATATGAACAAGCTTTTCTAAAACAGGTCCTTGAATTGCAGTTTCATTATGCACTTCCTGTTTCTGTGAGTATGTTTCTTTTCTCCCAGAAACTTGCTGGGTTTGTGCTCTAATTCCTCTGCCTGAAACAGGAGGGATTTTCCTACCAAATGCCTGTGATTTCTTTAGTTGGACCTTCCACGGTGGAAAAGCTTGTCATGTTCCTGTTTTCCTGTCCACTTGTTATGCAAATATGTGGCTCTCTGGGATAGTCCAAGCCTGAGGAAGGAGGGAAGTTGCTCGCTGGGGTGAGGAAGGGCTAACCCATGACCTTGGCTGAAAGCTGTGTTAGCCCCTAGTTATTGTTCAGCCCAAGCTGGACGGGCTGAATTGCTTGTGATTGATGTGCAGTGATCAATCACAGTGAGCTTGCCCAGCTCTGGAAAGGACACAGAGCTAGGGATGGAGAAGTTAATGTTTCAAAGCACTGGTGTCTACATAATTATCAAAGTACTGTCCACACAATTGTAACAAGTTTGAATTTATACTGTATCAGATGTCCACCATGAGCATTGACTGGAGGCATTTTCATCAAAGGAACTTTATAGACACCTTGAAAATACCTCTGATGCGTTCTTCAAAACATTTTCAACATCACCCTGCACGAGTTCATACCCATCTGCCCAAAAGAGGGAACATCCTTGTCTTCTGTGCAGTGCACAAACTTCTGTGTTTATAAAACCTGTTTGGTTTGTAGCTGTGAACATCCTGGCAGGTACTTTCTCCTAATCCCTAGGGCAGTAGAGAGGAAAGATTCAGCGGTCACCATTGTGCAGAATTATCTCAAACACAATAGATTTTCCTCATGACGAATCACACATAATCTCCATAGCAACCCCACATAATTATGCACAAGATTTCAATGTTGCAGCAAAAATAAGCGTGGCGGGAATTGTAAAGAATAGTTATATAGTGTGAGACAGATGTGGGAGTAGATGATGTATAGAAGACTGAAACACAACTGTTCTCAGATGTAAAAAATGAACAAAAGACAGAAAGATTGCCTACTTCGTATTGTGGAGAGTGGTGATCAAGTCAGTATATTATCTGGAAATTGGAGATGATGGGCTCAAATATCTCCTCATAAAATGTAGAGGTTCCTGATAGTGCCGCAACAGTTTGAGGAATGCCAGCAGCAGTTTTATTCCACTTTCATAGGATTATTACAGCTATAAAAAAGATATCTGAGTTGTGAATTGACATGCAAGAGCTAAATGAAGCAAAGTTTGGTTGTTGGGGCTTTTTCCCAAATTTTGTTTCAGTCTGTTTGGAGAGATTGATTAAAAGGAGCTTAAAAATATTATGGGCAGTTTTGTCATCGTCCTTATTTATTTATCTATATTTATATAATCTGTATCTAATCTATCAATCAATCAGTCAATCAATCAATCAATCAATCAATCAGTTATCTATCTGTTCTTTGGAACTCAAAGATTGCAGATACCTTCCACATGAGCAGATTTCTTATGAAGGAAGGACATTTTCATAGCTTTTATTTTCAAAACTGCACAAGAATTTAGGGAGAGAATGGGAGAAAAATGTTAAAAAAATTTTATGTCATGCAGTGTCTTATTTCTCCCAATGCTGCTGGCACTTTGTACAGAATCCTAAATGAATAGTCAACCCACGTGTGAACACATTAGCAGCGTCAGTGCAATACACATTATACATTCTGCTTGTGTATTCCCGTGCTGATGAACCCAATGATCCCATTCTTGGAGCCAGTCCATCTCAGAAGTGGGGGCATCTCAGAGGCCCTGAGTATTTTGAGCTTCAATGGTATTTGAGGATTCCCAGCAGCAGATCCAATAATTAAGTTCATGCTCCAAGGGCAATAATTCCGTGTCAAGACGTATCTATGATTAAATCATTCTGATGGTGATTTTCTTTTAATTATCATGGCCTGATCCAGAGCTCCACGTTTAACCTGGCTCTTTTGAACTCAGTCAGGTTCACTCCAGCTGATTTTGACTAATGCCATTAAAAAAATGGAATAATTACATTAATTAAAAGTTTGGCTAAAAATATGGGAGAAAAAGATATACTAAACCAATCCATCATTCAACTATTTGTATTCAACTAATGTTATCTGCTTTATTCAAATGCAAAGATTTATTTCAATCCAGAACAAATTTAAGCCATAGGAATAGATAACTTCTTACTTTTAATATTTTATGCAACTTCATTCCAGGTTTATCTTCCTCAAATAGCAGATTACATGGATAGTGGAGATGGGTTTGGTATTGCTAAGGGTGGTTTTGGTTTTGTTAATTTGTCATATTGAAGACTCCCAGTTTTGTTCACAGATGAGAAAAGTTAGAGAAATGACTGTCATTCCTAATCCACAAGGTTTTTTGTCCCTGAGGCATTAATAATTTATAATCTGAATAATTTTTAATGGTATGTGAAACTCCCAAGTGAGAATCAAACCAAGATGTCTCTCTCCCCTTGTACCTTCTAGAGATATCAATTGAGGAATTAGTTGTTTTGAATCCTCTTTAATGGAGCATTCAAGATTACATTATCTTCTATTTTTAATTTATGCCGCTGCTATTAAATTGCTTTACTAATATTAGGTGTTAATGAGTTTTGGATACTTTTTCTTGCATTCAATATATCACTTTTTCTTACAATTCAATTAAAAATCCTTTTCAAATGAAGCAAAGGTGACTACAAGAAAATAATTGAAAGTTTGACTAAGATTTTCTAGAAACAAGGAAGCAAGCACTGCATCCTGTTGAGGTCTATTAACATTTCCTACCACAAGGTTTTCCATCTGCTGATATAAAACATAATAAGATGATTTGTCAGTAGATGTATGCTGAACTTCTTATTCTGCTCTCAGTCCATTTTATTTGCATATAAAGTGGTACATTTGCAATCAACAATAACTAGTCCTGAAGGAATGATATTTAAGGGGAGAATATAATTAATCTATTCAGGTCATAAACATTTTCTTCAGGGCAATGGGCAACCTTCTAAGACAACATTCATAATCATTCATGGACATTACTAAAATACTTTAGAATGAGCTGGCAAAGCTGAGGATGGGCAAAATATTGCCATTTTCTTCCAAGGACATCTTTATATTTGTCTTTTGCAGCTTTTTGAGGATTATATTAATGAAAAAAATCCTCTCTGTTTTTTGTATTTGGCTTTGTGTTGATGCTGCATTGTGTTCCACAGAGTGCTTAAACACGATGTAGGAATTGTGTTTCCCATCATTTTATGTCAGAGCTCAAAAAAGCATACAGGAATTTTTCTATTTTTCAAATATTATGACCACCTTATATGGAAAATAGTTATAAAGCTCCTCAGCAGCTGTAATTATGATAAAAGGTTTTCAGCAGGTCTGCCAAATAAGAAGGCATTTTTCAAGTACATTTCCATGCTACTTTATCTTGGGTGGCTTGGCACCTGTTTCTATAAAATTTAACTATTTCAGAATTCTTTGAAAGTTACCTGGATAGAAGAGGAGGACGAGAGGAGGGAATTGGACAGTGTTTAAAGGAACACTCTGCTCTGCTGAGTATTGTACCCCCTGCAGCACCTGAGTGTATTAACTGAAGGTGCAGGGAGGGTTCATGTTGGTACCAAATTATGTACAGAGGATGACAAATGGGTTAAAATCCGAAGGCTGTGTGAGAAAACGTGGTGGAGCCTGTCCCAACTACCTGAGTTCACATGTGCACTCATTTTGACACAGTAATTTTTAAAAAATGAAAGGAAAAAGGAAAGCAATCCTGGGCAGTCACAAAAGCCCACAGTCAATAAAGCATTTGTTAAACCACTCTGTTGCTGTGGCACAGGCTCAAGCCTGTCTACTCAGCTCCCTTGAATGCCAATGCATGTTTTTAAGTCAGCCTTATGATGTAAATGTTTTACTTAAAAATATTTTTTGAAATTAATTTTATTTTCTTAGACACAAAAGGACCAAAAGATAATGTTTAAGCCTAGAAAGAGAGTACACTGGGCCACTGCTGAGGCATTGGTATTGCCCTGTGGTGAACTGGCTTAACCACACACAGATAAGTCACAGAAAAGTAACAGTCACATGAGTGAACCCGAAATAACTGGTAATTACTGATCACAGTACAATGCAAACCTTTCACATGTTGATTAACTGTAGCTAATTTATGTGAGTTTATCATCTTTGTAATTGATTTTAGCTGTTTTGTGGATGCAGCTAAAGAAAACAACAGCCCATATTTACCAGGCAGGAACCACTCAGTTATTGCAGATGCAGCAAGCGATTCAACTTGGTCTTGAAAGTCCAGATTTGCTTTAATCTCAGCTTTAATTTGATCCCAACAAATTCAAACTGTTCATAGAACATGTCAAAGGACTGGCCACAGCAGATGATCAATTTGTCATGCTCTTATTATCACTGCACTTCAACTTGGAGGGAAGCAGAGTTTGGTTGATAGACGGAGGAACCAAAAGCTGTATATTTGTGTCATAAGGCAGATGGGTTGGTGTCAGCATGTGCATTTTCCTCTGTGAGAGAGAGGAAAACTGTACAGCCACCCGGCATGAATCACAGCATTTTCCTGGAGATTGGATTTTTAAAAGTCAGACATCTAATTGGCCAAGCAGACGGCTGCTCAGACGAAAATGAGAAGGCTGTAGGGGCAGAGCTGCCTTTCTGCAGGCCACACATCTATTTGGGATTTAGGCCTTCTCTGAAAATATGTTTCTAATTTTGTCATATCTGTGGGAAAGAAATTCTGAGCCTAGGCAGCATGGAGTGAAATGTTTTATTTTATATATATGTATATATATATATATATGTGGCTCACACTCTTGAGGTTTAGTGGCTTTTAAAAATGTAATCACATTTATCCCGTGAGCTCTTCATGTTGTCTCACTCAGTTTTCTACCAACACCTGACCACCTATGTGCTCAGCACCTCTCCCTGAGCAGGTGAGCAGTTCTGATACAGCCGATTGCCATCGGTGGAGGGACTCTCCCTGTCTCATCCTCTCTCTGCTCTGCCCTCTGTGATGGGTTTTTACCTTCCTGATGAGAAATCAAGCCCTCAGAGTGAACACAGTAGGGTGGGTTGCAGGAAGCAAATGGCAGAGCTGGCAAGGAGAAGGTAATGGGGTTTTCCATTGGCTCCATCTCTACAAATTTCCAGTGGGATAAAGAGAGTTGCAGCAGCAGTAAAATTCATTGCATCTGGACCAACTCTGTAGAAGGAGGCTTTCTGTCTGTGGTGTGACAGGAGAGGCATGGCCTGGAGAAAATCAATGATGAGGCAATTGAGAGCAGTGAGCTGCTCCTACAAAGTGCAAACTTTTCAATCACCATTGTGGACAGATAATAAGAATCTTTTCATTTACACTGCAGAAACTTGTTCGAGGCAGCAGCAGAGGTGTAATAATAGGCTTTGCTTCTGGAACTGGCAGCAGGGGATTGAGATAATCCTCAGGCAAATACTGGTCTCTGTGATTTCCCCCCTTATTTTATGAAAGGTCCTATTTCTTTCCTTCGACCTGAGGCCTGTTTGAGCTTCCTGAAATCTGGAGCCTTCAGTGAAAGAGCTGCATGGAGTTCTGGCACCTCCTGCCTAAAGCCTAAACCTACCCCACACCATTGGCAGTGACAGAGCTTATAGAAATGGGGTTTTACAGGAAAAAGCCACCTCCTCTTTGCCAGCCCCTGCTCCCTTGATGGCAGCAGAGCCGGCAGATCCAGTGCTGTATTCCTGTCCACCCTGTTCCTGTCCTGCTGGGAGACAGCAGATATCTATAAGTCACTATATATCAGTGACTTATAATGAACAGAAAATGTTAAATGCTTGGATAAAAGGTAAAATTCAGCTGTATTCAGTCTACCTTTTAAACATCATAAACCCTGAGAGAAACTGAATGGTTCTTTATGGGACTCAGGTATTTCCCAAAATCCTGCAGTAAAACTTGTCTTCTGCAAGACCAGTACTACTGAAATGAGAGGACCCTGACTTCTTCAGCTCTGTCCTCTCTTCATCACCATCTTTAATGTTTTTCACTCTGAAGAAATGGGAAGAGATCATCTGGCATGTAATACTTTGGGAATGTAGGAAGAGGGAAGACTGTCAGGTTATTCTGCTTCGAAGTCTGGGGACAGCCCAAGATTAAAAGCCTTCCAGGAGAGGTCAGTTGTGGAGGGTGTGCTCACTTGCAATGGGGTTCTCTCGAGAAATTTAAAGTCCTTTCTGAGACCCTGATGATCTGCCTTCAGTCTTTCTTTCTGAATGCCTGCACTTTACTACCTCCTGTGGAGCTCCCAGGGCTCCCAGTGAAATTTGTTCAAGTGTTTGCAATCACACCAACCCACCCAGCCAGCCCCATGAAGTCATGCTCAAAAACTGCAGGATGTCAAATGTCGTTGGCATTCCTTCTTTGCCTCTGGAGCCCAGGATCCTCCTGCTAGCACTGACCCAAGCCCAGGCTTATTTATGACTTAAAACTACAGCAATGTATGCGGTTTTTATTAAGCAAAAGCCCAGGGGACCAGTTTTAAAATGAAGCAAAAGAATGCACAGGAGCCCAAGTATCTGTCATTTCTGTAACATACCAGGCTCTCAAGCAAATCATAATGCAATTGATACATTACACAGTTTGTGCTACAGACTAATCATGTCAAGGTGACTGAAATGGGCCCTTCATTCATTTATAACCTTTTCTGTGTTGTCAAGGATCTAATGCATTCACTTTAACTATAATAAGGATGAAATGCATACCTATTTTAAATGGAAACCACTTTTATTTAATCAAAGCATTTTTGGCAAAGTAAAAATTTTGAAGTGTTTGTAGTCCAGATGAACTGCATGACTGTTGGTACTGGTCTTGCTGTTTCAACCATTTTACTGACAATGGAGTCAGTGACCAAACTTTCATCAAGCAAAACAGAAATCAGACACCTGAGTTATTTCTTGTCAATTAAATAGTTGCTATTTATTTTAAACATAGCTGTTTATTGCATGTTAATGTTCAACCTAACACCAACAGCCATCAGGAAGAAATGAGATATTCCCAGCACTTGGCTTTTGGCTAATGTGCCTCAGAATGCCTCAAGACTTACACCTCTAACTACTGTAGCAATAAAATCTGCTTAAAACAAAGAAGATGAGAAATATATCCAAAACTGAAAGATTGAAAGTTTTAGGAAATCCAGTAATCTTTTAGAAAACTCTATTAAGTCCTGATCTTACCAATGATTGCATATATGTGTGTTTCTATTTCTGCAGTTTTCCGCCAACATGGGACAAGAATCTGCCTGCAGGGACTAAAGATGGCCCTAAATTTGCACTCACATCTAATTTCTGTGTTCTCCTAACTCCCTCCTGCATATACAGTCATTCCCATGAAGGGGGGAAGGAAGGATTTAAGCTCAAGAAAATGACCATTCCATAACTCCAAAGTTTAATTAGCTATCTGGAGATGTCCTTATATACCCTGACTTTTGAACATATAGAGGAAACAAAAATCAGATTAATTTGAAATGTTCGAAGTTGCTACACCGAGACTGAAAACTTCCGTATCAGTTGTGCAAAATCCAGGTGGTGTTGGGGGTTTCTGTAAAGTTAGAAGTTTTTATAAACAAATTATTCTGTGGAGGTACACAAATTCATGTATTTGCAGACACTCAATTGCATCATAAAACAACAAGATTACTTATTATAATGTAAGGATTTCTGAAAGCAGTTGGATACATTGGCAAATTTGTTGTCCAGTTGAAAAAAAACCACCCCTAGCCTTCAGTTTGTTTTACATATTTGAGTAATATAAATGATCTGACAGTTGTTCCCCAAGGACATATTGCTGTTTTTGGGGGGCTGGTTGTTTGCTTCCAGCAGGTTTCCTATCAAGCTTCTCCTTAGCAATCAAAGAAAGGTATATTGGAAGAAGGTTAGGTAAGGATGTGCCTTTCAATTTGCTGCTCCAGCTTGCTTTTAACCTTGTTAATAACACATTATGCTCGTCACCCTATGAAGATGGTGGTGTGATGCATTGTGGTAACTGCATTTAATTCACATTCTAACCAGGTTCACTGGGTGCAAAGGCTGTATAAAATAATGCAGCTGCAGCCTAGGTTGGTTACTCTTGCAGGTATGAGGCTGCATTTTGCCTTACATCACTGGAGTTGACTTCTGGACAGATAATGACAAAAATTTTACTGCAATGACATTGTCATTTGTAAACTAGCAGAAATGTTCTAAGTAACACCCAACATCATATGAAGGTTTGAGGTTAAGCATCCACTTATTTTAATAGCTTTATTTATTTCTTTTAGCCCCTAGAAGCCATCATTGACACTGGACCATTGCTTTTAATTGCCTCATTTAAAGAGCACATTTCAAAGTCTGCAATTGTTTATTGGGTTTATGATCATGAAAACATCGGTTGTAACTGATATGGAGAAATTATTTCTTTTATTACACTTCTTGAATTTTCATCCTGGTGGATGACAATAAGTGACGCTCAAGTGAACTGTCCCATGGAAAACAGATTTTCATAGTCAGTTTTCCTACGCAGGGCAGAGACAGGGAATAGCTGCAGAGTCACTGGTATTTAATGTGAGCTGGCAGGAGCACAGCTGGCCCTGACATGTGTCACAACACATAGACCCAGCACGTTCATGGGAGGCAGCCCTAGTGATTGTGGAGGCCCAGCACTGAAACAGGCACTGGCCTCTTTGTGTTCTGTCTGTGCATCTGTTCTTGGCATGAAGCTGTGTTTAGTTCCCTCCAGAAAGGGCTAGGATTCTCTCATGAACATATTTCCACTCACTGCCCTGGGACATAGTGACCACTTTCAGGACAATCCTGGTTTTTTTCAGCAAAATCTATTCTCATACAAACTTGTACATAAACTGTCTTCATTTAGATACACAATCTCTGATTATTTAGCTCTGCCTAAAGGAGAATAAGTTCCTTTAAAGAGAAACATGTGCTTATAATATTTTGGATAAACTCCATGCTTAGAAATTCCTACAAAATACACCGTGGTGATATAATCTTTTTCATTTAAATGAAATAATGCAAAGGGAAAGCTCTTGACACTCAGTGTCAGGCATAAAATGCACTCAGGCTGCCAGCTGTGCACCTGCATCCACAGGGAGCACCTCTGGATTGCACAGGCACTGAGATTCATCACTCCAGCATTCTGCAGAATTTTTTCCCCTTCTTGTTACATGGAAATTTTGTTGACATCTATAACTTTGTGAGTGTTCTCATTTGAGTCCCTGCTCTCATTACTTATGGCCTTCTATTTGGGTAATTTAGCAGTAATTATGCACCAAAAACTTGTGCAGTAAGTTCCATAGGTTGGAATAGGGGGGCACTGACTTGGGAAACAATTACCCTGAACTGGTTAACAAAAACCTGCCAAACACCAGCAGCAGGTTCTTGGCCAGGAGAATGGAGTATAGAGAACCACAGGGATGCAGATTATCCATGGCTTCATCCAAAAGTGGGGGTAGTTAGCCCTCGATAGAACCACCATGCAGGTGAAGATTTTTCAATATTTGACCTGTTCTGGGCAGTCAGGCAACAGGAGGTGTGGTATGAAATCCTTCAATAAATTAATCTTCACTGGCACAATGCTTCTCTACTCTTTCATTTCTCATCCTCTTTGCAGCCTGCTTATTTCCATGTATGCAGAAGAGAAGAATTTATGACATGAGAGTGAAATGCAAAACCTCATCAAAGCTCGTGCACTCAGTTGCTTTGGTACCTTAAACCACTAAATATTTACCAAATAACACTGTGACACTGGCTTTTTTCCTTTTGGTTAGGCATTATTATTAGAAAGCAAGTTCTGGTAAAAAGTCTCAGATTTTTTGATGAACCAAGATTTATAAAGTAATTTAGAGATGTAAAGAACTATATAAATTTGAAGTGTCATTATTCATGAATAATCAACTGAACAATTAACATAAAGTATGGCAGTCCTCTAACTTGCACTTTTGATGTTAAATGAAGGGAGACCAATAATACATAATGAATGAAGATAAAGCCAAATGAATTTCTGAATTTTGTTTGTAGATGAGTACATACATCAAACGGCCATCTGCCCATAGAGAAAGGATTAGAGGTCTGCTACCACTTTCATTCACAGCTCACAAAAGAAGGGAAATACAGTATTTCTCTTCTGTAGTCTCAGTACAAATCTGTTGTAGATATGAGTGTGATACTCGTTGTGACTCAACATTAGAAGGCCATACAAAGTTAGAAACTGAGGATACAAAGTGCTGTTTCAAGAGCCATAGTGAACCTCATGAACTTTCACAGATCAGACTGAAATGTCTGTGATTGACTGATCCAAGCAGGTGTAATACGGACTCTGCAATTAAAAGTCACTTTTTCTAGAGAGTTTTAGGAAAAGAGAAACAGAAGAGAAATAGAAGATAAAAAATGAAATGAAATGAAATGAAATGAAATGAAATGAAATGAAATGAAAATACATCCATATGCTATAGCTTTTGGCAACTCATATCCAAAATGATTTGGAAAGGAAGAAGCCTTGTGTTTACATTATCACTGAATCTTTTGGTACGTCTTAGCAAAGACCATATGCTGTATCACAGCTTAGGAAAGATTTTATAGGTCAAGCTGTTAAATACCAATTTAGTTCATAGGCTGCAGTTTTGAACAGTTACCTCTGCATGTGCAGAGTGTTTCAATCTCATGAAAAACTAAAAGCCCTTGTTTCTAGCAGATCACATAAAAGAAAACATTTAGTCTGTTGTGCAATGTTCCTTCTTCACCTCAGATAAATTCTTGGCCAGCAAGAACTGGTGTATTTGGGAGAGTATACGCTCGATGTTCATGCAACACCATTTACACTTGTGGTAAAACAAATGTGAGGAAAGGCTGTCCATGATACAAAACACTGCAAATAGAATTTGGGAATTTTTTGTTTTAACAAGCGGCACAAATCTAGTTTTCTTCCTACAGTTTTCCTTGCATGTTTTTATGTTGCATATACAGATTTAAATGCTAAAGTGTAGCCTACTATGGATGTTGTACACTGTGTAGTGGGTAATACATGTCACCTGCAGCCTTCAGAACTGGAGAAGGATCCAGGTAATTTCTGAATCCTGCCAAACACTATCAGCAAGTAAACAGTGTTTTTATCTTCACCACTACAGCACTGCAACAGCAGGGTTGATAGGTGACTGCTTCTGAGCTGCTGCTGAAGGAGCTGTGTCTGAATGGGGAAGGTGTCTCACTTATTTTGGCAATACTATGATCTCAATCTCTCTATTCATTGCGAGCTTGCATAGAGTTACATTTTCCAAATGTCCATTCATTGAAAATTTGTGTGTTTTTGTTCAGATATAGAAGATGGCCAAAGTGTGAGTATAATTAATATCTGAGTAAACAGATTCTAGACCTTTGTGATCTATCCAACGTGGTTAACATGAGACAGATACTTAGAAAATGCCTATAAATTGAGAGTTCTCTACTAGTATTTTCATATGAAGCATTAAATGTAGTGCTTCCTATAAAAAAAATGGCTTTGCTGCTTGTGCTTGCATGCTTTGTTAGGAAAAAAACCCCATGCATAAAGGTGTATTTTCTTCTAAAATCCCACAGTTACATAGACAGTGCCACCTAAATGTGTTTGTAGGTGATCCCTATTTTAAATGTTAAGTAACTGTTTAATACATGTTAGGGAAAATAATTCATGACTGTTGTTATTATTATTGGCTGGGATTATGTGGTAGTAAACATTGAGAACCCTTTTCTTTTAATACCTGAAATAATGCCTAGGACTGAGGTTGCTGATCCTCTCCCTAGAAATGATTTGAGATCCTCTTCCCTAAATCTTAGGATACTGATCAGTACTGCTAGAAACTTCCTTTCATAATTAGTGGAAGATTAACTTTTTTCTCAAATTTAGTCATACCTCTGCCCTTTTCATTTCAAGTGTTTATAAACATTTTCTTCACTTCTATGGGAAAAAATAATTTCTAAACAGCAAAAGACTAATGAGAAACAAACTTTGTATATTAAGAATACTGTCTCTTAGCATGCACCTCTACATCCTTTCGTGTCTGTGTGTGTATATATATATAAATATATATTGTTTGTGAGTTGGGTTCCTTCATTGGTTTTGGCCAGCTGCAAATGTAAATGTCCAGTTGTTTTATTTCCCATTTTTATTCTGAGACTTTTTCTGTTTTATAACCGGAGACTGCACAGAGAAATAGCATCTGACAGTGTGCAAATAAAACACCTGTCCCTCTGTCAGGCAGGTTTACAGCCACATAAAAACACACAAAAGGAGTGAAAACAACTGCTCAAATGCAGAGCAGGCATAAATCTTGTTTCAGTAAAGCTGAAAAGTATTAACTAACTCCTGGAGTAAGGGGGGAGAGGGAGAACATAATGTTTTGAGGTGTCCTGTGCTGGAGCTGGGAGCACATAGTTCACTTTTACTTTCCAGTGATCAGACACAGTTATGGGAAAGGCACTCGGGTTTGGCATCTTTCCCTGTGCTTAACAGGCGCTGAAGGTGACATCCAGGGAGATCCCAGCTGGGATTCCGAAGTGTCTAACCACTTACACTGGCACAGAGCAGGATGTTTATGTTTTTAAGCTCTAAAGCTCTACACAAATAGGCCCAAGATTTAGCGAGGACACAATAATTGCTTTTCTTTCAACAGCAGGTGACATCTTTCCCACTGAGAAAAATATAAGCCTGCTGCTTTTAGTCATAACATGAGCAACAGGAGGAAAATACATGAGAAGGTGGGAAATGTCACCAGTTGTGTCTTGGAAAAGATGTTTGCAGGCATGAGCGAGCCTTTAAGTGCACAAAATTAAACATTAATTGACAGGTCTATGTTTATTGTTCTTGAGCCACAAGTCCCACAATTATGTCATTTAATAGTAATAATTACCTGAAATGTTTTGATTTCAGAGAATGGTGGAAACTTTCTTGTTCCTTTTCCTTGCTGTGTGTAGCACACTTTGCCTGAGCAGACAGCATTTCTGTGTGCCTCGGGCAGTGTGAGGACCAGCAGCAGCTCCATGGGCTGGTCCAGGGAGAGAGTGGGCTCAGAAAGAGCTTTGATGCTGCTCTTCAAGCTCAGCAATGGTGCTCTGTCATCTTAACTGATAGCAATAGCACTACAGCTCTCCTACTGAATATCTGATACTGGTATCACACTGCATCCATTTCCCTGTCGTTGTTCGCACAGACCCTAATCCTGGAGTTCATTTTCAAACTCCATCCTCCCTGCAGCCTTGTTAGGTTGAGGTTTTCCTCTGACCTTGGGGTGGCCAAGGCATGAACAGCAGCGTAGCTGGGCTCCACATCTGACTGCCTCTCTGGGAGCTAGTATATGGTGATGAAAAGAATGGTGTTAATTGGTGGGAGAAATGGGGAAATCCAGCCTAGAATTGTGCTCAGGTGTCACTGGAATTGCAGTGCTATCCACTAGAAAACTTTCCCAAGGTTTTGAGGGCATACAAATAATCATTGTGAAACTAATTAGTACTCGTGTAAAGATTATAGCTTAGTTAATACTTCTGAGTTTGCAGTAATGTTCAAAAATTTCCTCTTGATGGATATTAATGTGTGCCTCATGTCTTTTTCAGATAAAGCAGTCAGAACATTTCAGTGTTATAAATTAAAAATTAGATGTGGAGAAAAACCTCAGATCTCCCAGGAGAATAGTATCCACATTATTCCAACTCCAAGCTACATTTATGATGTACTATATCTGCTAAGAATTGAATGCTGCCTTTTTTAAAACAAAGGTTTTCCCCGTGTAGCACTAATCATGGCTAAATGAATAATTATTGACTTGTGGAAAGCAGAAAACTCTGCCATGATTAATAACTTAGTATTGGATTTGAAAGCAGAGCTCTAATCAGGAGCATTTTAGGAGAAAAATAATCTAAAGGTCTTTTTCATCAAAATTTGGAAGATAAAGCGATTCAATATGGCTTGAGACTTATCAGCTGACACATGTTAACTCAGGCAGTGCAATCTGCCAAAGCAGCAAAAAATCACTTGTGCCTGAGATGTCTCTGGAGCTGATTGCGTGACTCCCTTATAGAAAGGGCCTCTCCAGTTTTCAAGGCTGTAAGATTAAGTCACAGGATCTGAACTAAATAAACACTTTCTGAATTAGCTATTTTTGTACATGTGTGTGTATGTATAATGCACAACCACACCTGGGATGTTTTGGATGTCAGGTTAGGATGTAACCAGGCTCAAGGACTGGAAGGACTGAGGATGCCTTGTTTTTGCCCATGGTCCTGCCAGGGTGGCTCAGAGAATGGGACTTTTCAGTGACTCAGTTTTCCCCAGTAGGCAGGTCAGCCCAATAATCTCTGCAAACTTAACTTTTTTTCGCCTTGCAGGAGAGCCTGAAAAGTTTTGCAGTCTGAAACAGCAGACTGAACGTTTGCCTTGTCTTAATCCTCCTGTGCACCATATTTACTTTGTGGCTAGACAGATACTCTCATATTCAGCATGTCCTTCTGGCCCCAGGCATCTGATGCGTGAATGCAAAGTAATATAAGGGGGAATTCTGCTATCCACATAAGTGATTGTGTCTTTCAAATATGTACAGAGGAAATTTTTCTTCACCTTATTCAGTATGAATGCAAGGAAAGGAATTTATATGCTGGGCTTCCTTGCCCTCCCCCTCTCAGAAAAAGAAAAGCAAAGCAGTTGGATACACAGGAAGGAATGGGGAGACTGTTTTGAAAATTTACCAAAAGTCTAGAGGCATTTCAGAAACCTCCAAGGAAGCAGAATGAGCACATTCCCATTAAAATCTCGTTAGGTGCCTATCTACATCTTTAGCTGTTTAAATGCTCCATCTAACACTGTGTTGTTTTGTTTCCTTTGTGATTTGTGCCTCTCCTTTCAACAGCGGGAGTGACATAGGCAAAAGTGGTTGGACTGGAAGACCCAGGCCACACCGAGCCCTGAGATTTGTTTATTCAAGTAAACACTGCAGGATTAGGCATCCTGAAATCCTACCCCAAGCATCCTCATCAGGAGAGGCTACAGCAGGAGAAGTGATCGGGATGCCAGGTCTAGGGCCTGAGTTACACCCCAGGTGCATGGAGACCTTCTCTTTTGAGGTTCTATCCCTTCCCTGCTACCACAGAAACCTTTGGGTGGAACAATTTTCTTTTACAAGACTCAGTTATAAAGGGTACGTGAAAAAAAGGGAGGTGAGACGAGAAATGTCTCTGCTCACCTGCAGAACTTTTGAGTGGTTCCCTACAAGTCTTCAATCACAAAATGTAGAGGCACCTTCCTACTAAGAGCCTTTTCCCTGTTTTCATAGTGTGCCACTGTCTCCACATCCAAGCAGGGACTGTGTGACACTTGTTTGTGACAAAATTTCCACCGAGTCCCATACGAATAGGGTGGTACTACTGTGCAGTGAAGTGTTCGGTCTAAATTAAAAACAGTTAGAAAAGAAAAGAGGAGGAAGGTTGTTATTAAGTGTAAAGGCTTTTTTCTTCAAGAGAGAAATTGCAGAAGTACCTATGATATGCATTTATATAGAAGTAATTCAAAAGCTTTACTAGCTTGCTAGCTTGCTTTTCTTCTTAAAACTTTTGTAGCTGATTTATGAAAAGTGTTATTTCTCTTACTCAAGCACATGAAAAGAAGCAAATTAACTCGTTACATTATGTGGACAACCAAAAGAAGAGTTAAATGGACCATACGATTTTCCCTTAAAACATTAATTTTCTTGTGTTGTCTTTAATTTCCTTCATAATAAAATGTTCACAATAGCCACTGGGTATTACTGTATGAAAGAAAAATTAGATCGTTCCTATTAGATGTAAATCCTTTCCTAGACTTGTCATCAGGACATGATTATTGTAAATTTCTCTATACATGTGAAATGCCAATCCCCGAACACATTTCCTGTTGCAAAACAAGAGATTTTCAGTCTTTTCATTTAGATACTGTCAAGTTGATGGCTACAGAAATGCTTTTAAAATGAATGATTAAGGGCTGTATCTAAAGTTTGGAAATTGGTTTTTCTCCCCTGAATAAGTTTAATTCTGCAGCATCAATGAGACCTGCAGATGCTCAGCACTTCTCACAGCAAAGCCATGCAACATTACACGGGCACGGCTCACTGGGGGCAGCAGCTCAGTTTTATGGCTCTCTTGATGTGTGTAACACCTGAAAACCACACTTACCTGGTGGGCCTCTCCTTATGTGAGGAGTAAGACCTGAGAAATTCCTATTATTGTGGTTTCTGATGGGAGCTGGGTGTCTGGGAGACCTGCCCTGCCTGAGCTGTGGGGCAGGGCAGAAGCTTCAACACTAATCTATGCTTTCAAAAATAATACCTATGAAAGGCATGTTGGTGTAGATGATGCAGATTTGAAAGGGAAAAAAGCACTTTCTGGGCTGGAACTTCTCTTTAGTTTTAAAGTTTCTTAAAGTTGTTGTTTGGGGTTTTTTCTCCTGTGATTTAATATAAGCTCAGTATTTCTGATCTAGACTATGCACACAAGCATCCTAAGGCTTATGGAAATGAATCTAAATAATTAGCTTTTGTGAAGATCATACAATAAACTGTCTGTGAGTCATGCATGGAGCACCTACAGAGTTCAGATGCAGAATTTCAGCCCTTCTGTTGTACGTCAATTATTGCCACTAGTTTTGAATACTCTGAAACACGAGATGCTTAACAAATGCTAGATAATAGCAAGAGGCCAGTGCATTCCAGACTGTTTATGTACAATAATTGCTATCTCCAAATGACACTTTTTCAAACCAGTGTTTGAAAATCTTTTGGTCCCAGTACTCTAAAAATCATCCATTAACCATAGAGAGGAAAACCTGATTACTTTCTGAATCTCATCCATGTTCATTTTGGACTGACATGGCCTCAGTTAATTCCCTCGAGGTCAGCATGATTCCAGCTGAAGCTGACCCGTAACACCCTTACACACTGGAAACGAGATGTCACCTGCATGTGAAAAAAAAATGCTTTGAGGTACAGGATTGATACATGGTGGGTTTTTTAATTTGCCCTCTCTGTCTCAGAACAATGAGAGCCAAGGCTTCTGCAGGAAATTGTGTCTCTGCCTCCGGTTCCCAAGACAGAGACACTGCCTAAACACCACAATGGTGGCAGTAGGGCTGCAGGTACATTAACAGGACTCATCACTTGTTGCCATAGATTTTCCAGTTGATGATGATAAAGATCTTTAAAATGTAATTCAGTTAAATATCACAAAGAACTTTTCCAGTAAGCTGCAGTTAACGACAAAATGATATTACCAGAAATATAAAGATTTATGCTTATATTTCCACTGTTAATTCATATTAAGTTCCCTGTGCATTGAAAGATTCATGTGTAAGTAACATGGACAGCTAAGTATATCACTTTGTATATCACACATAAAATTAAAGGCATTTTTAAAGCTACATTTTTGAATGTTAACTGGCAAGATGGTGGATAAAACAAAAAGCTATCATGAAATCTGAATTGTCTCTATATATCCTGCATAGCAGCTGACAATGAATATTTATCTAAGCAAATATTTTCCAGCCTTTCATGCTAAAGTTTGTGTTTGTTTCAGTCTGATTTGAATAAACAGAATGCTTTGCAATAACTGTAACTAATATCTTTAGGCACATAAAATTTGAGATGGATCTGCAATTCAGTGCAGCAATATTCAACTGCAGAAAAATTATTAGCATTAACCACGAGCTAAATTACAGCTCTGATTTCACTGGTACTGCATCGTACCTGTGAATTTTATAATGCTGAATGAAATTAAAGGTTCACTTTAATTTTTATGAAAAGGAACTAGATTCTTGTTAAATCGAGCAGCATCATTATGGTTGTTTAGCAGCAATCATACATGGCATACTGGAGCCACAAATGTTCAGGAGACAAAGCATTAACAGTGTGTCAGATCACTTATAAAAGCACAAGATAATAATGATTATTAATACAACTGTAGTATAGAGGATTTGAAGAGGGAGTTTTTCTTTACAACATAAGTAAAGAGGAAAAACTACCAATTTCTATTTTATGAAAGGCTTTGTATTAGGCTCAGTTTCCCCTACACATTAAACTCAAAGACAGGCATCCGTATTCACCCTGGGAAATGCACCCTGACAGCTCTCCTGGTGCCACCGGGCATCTCCTATTTAGCCCATGGGTTTTTAATCTTGCCAAGGCAAATTGCCACTATCCCAGACTGGTACCTATGGCTGTGAGGTTTTATAGCATTGGTGGGGGTGACAGGGTCGGAGTTGCAGCCCAACAAGAAATTGTCCTTGCAGTGCTTTTGTGCTTTCTGTTCCACCCAGATTTTCCTGGGAATTAGTGTCTGTAACTAAAGGCACTGCTTTGGCTTAAGTATTTAACAGGCCTACACGACATAAGTGAATGCCTGTATGCTGTTTGCTGACACAAATGTTCCAGTTCTTATTTCCTTTCTGGGACTTTACTGAACTCTCTGCTTAGAGCTTACCATTACAGCGAAACATTTTCCTTCCACTAAATCCACTTTCACTAAATCCCTGGTACACTCAAAAGTTTATCTCCAGCCAGGATCACATGATGCTGTCTAGCCTACACACCACTTAGGAAATGCCAAACTTCTTATGATTAACCCCCTGACCCAGAAAGTCAGGTTCCATCGTGCTGCCTGCCTGTCCTGCACAGGGACTGTCAGCTCCTCATGAGAAACCTGCTTTGTGGAGCAGTCCAGCTTCCTCCCATATGGAACTGAATAGTTACTTACAAGAAAATACATAGAATGTTGCAGAGTTTTTTGTTTTTGCTTGCCTACCTTCAAATAACTACAAGCAGGGCCAGTCTTGTTGCATTAATGAAGGTTTTTATTTTCTTGGCTATCTCATGGAAATTAGTGAGTTGAAGAAAAAGTGTGATTTGGGCCACAGTTTACATCTGTTTCACGCCTTAGACTCAGTTGTGTCCTACAATCAGTCAATACCCAGAGCTGAATATGATGCAAGTCCTGGTAATGACAGTGACAATAAATGTGCTTCAGGCAGACCATGAGCTGACAGAGCTCCCTGTGAGCACAGCTCCTGCATTGTTTGTAATAAAGTATGAAAATGCAGATATATATTTGTGTGTTATCTTCTGATTAATTTCTTTTTTCTCTGTGCACAGAGTGAAAAATGAACGGGGGATGTTTAGGAGCATATTTATTTGCTTGTTCCGTCATTTTTCTGTGTGTTTGTGTTTATGTATCATGCAGATGAGATGGATGGATGTAAGTAGTCCCACTAAATTCAGCATACCAGGAAGGGGTGGAGTGCTGGAAGCAGCTTCTGAGACCTCCTGAAGGTGCTACATTATTAACTCAGAGACAATTTTTTCTTGACTATAGATATGCACAGGCGAGACATTGCAAACAGAGACATTGACATAGAGATTAATTTTCAAAATGTGCTATAACCAGTTTCTTCCTCTATGTGGAAATGTTTGTGGTTAGAGCAGAGCGTGGTGGCAGGTAGACAAAAGAGGGATGGTTGGAGAAAGTAAGGGAAATCTGTCTGGAAAAGGGGTTCCAGCCTGCGGTGCCGTACATCACCATCTCTCTGCTCATCTGCAGATTCCCTGCTTTCCATCCGTAAAAACCCTAAAGGGTTGGTAATTTGGGTTTTTCTAAACCTCAGGTTACCCTTGTCCTTAGAGTGGTGGTTGGAAGCTGGAAATCCTCAGAACTTTTTCTCACCTTGTTTTGTCCACCGATGTTTGGACCTACCTTAGCATGATCAGATTGATGTGTCTATAATCCTGTGTTGGATTTTTAAACTTCCATTTAGATATTTTATATATGTGAATGGAGCCTACAAGAAAGAGATGGGCTTTTTCCAAGAGCATGGAGTGACAGGACAAGGGGGAGTAGATTCAAACTGAAAGAGAGTAGGTTGAGGTTTGATATTAGGAGGCACTGGCACAGAGAAGCTGTGGCTGCCCCACCCCTGGAAGTGTCCAAGGCCAGGTTGGATGGAGCTCTGAGCAACCTGGTCCAGTGAAGGGTGTCTCTATCCACATCAAGGGTGTTAGAACTAAATGGTCTTCAAGGTGCTCTCCAAACCAGGCCATCCTACATAGTGTATATTTTATAATTTTTGCTATTGACTTTTAATGATTGAACAAATGAGCATCTACTGTTTGTTTGTTTATTAGCTTGTTTTTAAGTAGAAATAAAACCGTATGAAGATAGGCTTGACTTATGTGTATGTACATTGTTCCTCATCAGAAGATGCCAGAATAAACGTGAGGATGAGTGATAATAAAACAATTACAGAAAATGGTAGCAAAAAGTTCAGGTCCTGAGGTATTTGTTGTTGGATAGATGACAGTGGTTATTCCAAGTGAGTTAAAAAGTCTGATACATTCTGAGAATGAAGCACCTTTATCTGTGAATCCCAAGTGTCTGTAATAACCTTAGAATTCAATTTTCTTCAACTCTGCAATAGTTCCTATGGATGTTTTTCTACCCTTGTTGTAACTCCTTGTCTTCTTTAGACAGTGGGAGTCACAGGCAAGTGCCATACGTCTACATAAGTCAAATGCCTCCCACCAGCAGTTCTTCCATGTGTTGTGGTTGATTTATATCCATAAAAAAACATTCAAGAAATGATTCAGAAATTGTAATTACTTGGTAATGTCATAAATTGATTAATTAAATGCTCCAGTGTTTACTCCGCATTTTTTAAGGCTGTTAACATTTCTGGGCATTTTCTTACAGCATCAGAGTCTTTGCTGGGTGAAGTTTATTAATGTAAATTGGATTTGACATAAACAAGACTACTGCTAATTATTTCATGTAAATATACACACTGCGTAGCAGCAAACTCGTAAAATCTGCACATCTTCCTACACTCTTCTTTTTTTTTTTTAACTCTGGATGTCTGTTTTAGCTAAATAGCAAATTCCTATTGCCTTAAACAACACTGTCACCTCTTCATTTGTGGAATTGCTGGGCTATAAACATTTGTGTCTCTCTGACACCTCCTAAACTTACACACGGTCATCAATAACTTCCAGCAACCAGGAACTCTCACATGTACCACTATGCTAAACCTCCCTTTCTCCAGTTGTTTTATATTTCACTGTACAGAGAGGTTTTCTACTCACTGAGGACGAGAACTTTCCATAAGCTGCAGTAAATGGGAGAGCAGCCCCAAACCTGCTCAGGAGACAGCCAGGGTGCTCTGGTACAACCTGTTTGTCCATATTCATTCCTCTTCCTGGCCAAAACAAAAAATTTTCCCATTTTCTGCTGAAATCTTTGGCTGGTCCAGTGGTCTTGTTGATTTTTCTGGTATGTTAGAAGCTCAAAGAGTTATTGGTGTTTTCCTTCCTCTGGGACAAGCGCTGGTGAGCGCAGCCCATGCTCTGCACCATCACCTGCACCTGCTGCAGCTCCAGCTCCTGCCTGCCACTCAGGGTCAGGCCCAGCCCAGCCACTTGAACCTCGGGATAGGTGGGTATCCACAGATATTCAGCCTTTATGGAGACTGTTTTGGCTCCACATTCAAATTAAGGACATCCACGTGTCAGTGCTGTAGGGATGTATTGCTCAACAAAGCTGTTCATGGGTGTTAAAGGCTCAACAACTTAGAGGATGACTAATAAATGCAAACTGTCCTGCTATGATATCATCCTTTTCTATTTCAAGATGACTCTAGTAAATTTCAGATAATGCTTTGCATTTGCTTTTACTGATTTATATTTTCAGGGGGAAAAAATCAGCTAAAACCAGCATGGATTTTCCCGATGGACAAAATGTCCGGTTTGCTTTTCTTCTACAGCCGAAGGGAAGAATTTGCTCAATACTTAGCAGAAATGAAAACATTTCTATAGCCTGCTATTTGCATAGGAAATAAATTGGTTTGTTTGCAACAACCCAAACTAGCCAAGCACCTGGAAATCTAAGTGGTGGTGGTGGTGGTGGTTCCTACCAAATCTGTTCCTCACCTTCCAGCTCATGGTCTACTGGTCTAGTACACCAGGGAAGAGCTCTTGCAGAATACTGGTCCTCACATTCCTCCTGCATATGCCTGCCTGAGACAGGAGATTTGCTCCTAGAAAATGTCTTACTGGAAAACAGAAGGTTTTATAAGCTAATGGAGGACAGCATAAAACTGCAGCATTCTCTCTCCTGGTTCTCTTCCCTGTGGGGAAAGAGCACCAACATCAGAGTCACTGAGTAGCAGGGTACCCACGCTGTTATCCCAGAGACTGAACTTCTTTAGGGACAAACTGGCAAAAACCCAAATGCAGCGGGGCTCTGTGTGCCAGCTGCAGATATGGATAGCATTCCTCTGAGTACTATCCCTGTATCCTTGTCCTCAGAGAGCACGTGGTGCAGAATTTGTCTATCAGTTAACGAGCTTGTGCTATTTCAGGCTTTATTAAACTCTGCTGCTGTCTGTGGATGGTGCTGGTTAATAGGGTGCAAAGCGGAAGCCAAGCAGCAGCAGGAGGAAAACCCAGCTGATTTTTTATAAAAACAACTGGCTCTGGATGAATTGGAAATCAGTTTTAATCACTGCAGCTGAGATGTAATATGAACTGTTCACTGAGGCTTAAGTGATTTTGAACAATTAAGAAATTTGCTCAACATATTTATTAAAATAATCATTACTGTTTTTTCCATAATGGTGTAATGTGCACGAAGGCTCTTGCCGGCCTTCTGCTCCATGGCAGAGGCTCTCAATGTACACTTTCATGCCAGTTGTTAATAAACCCTGCAATTAAAATAACATGTTGAAATCATGTAGGAAAATAATAAAACAGCAATAATGGCAGTTTCAAAAGATATTACTTTCTTAAGCCACTCGGTTTACCTTTCATTGTTATTTAGGACCAAGGGCGAGCAGTCTAGTCAGGTGTGGTATTGAAAGGAGTGAAAAAATACTAATCCTAAAGGGTTTTACTTCTTTAATATCTGGTTTCTTTTTAGCGTGCAACAGAAAGTTCACTCAATTCTCATTGATAATGCTTTTGTTTATGAAAAACATTGTCTAGAGAAGAATACATATATATATATAAAATATATGTATGTCCTCTTATGCTGCTGGAAAAAAAGCCTATTTTCTGTCAAAGGTTTATGGAGCAGGATAAAAACAAAAATAAATATTTTACAAAAGTTATAATATTCTCTGAAGTCACTCTCCCTAGATTTAAAGCTTTACCCCAGGGCACTCTTCCAAGATCCTTCAAAAATGACTTGTGTCTCCACACTCAGTGTAACAGTTTAGATGTCCCCCTTGTTGCTTTACTAACATCATTTCCTAATTGCAACAGTCTGCTGTTTGGCTGCAGACAGCTTTGTTGTTGTTTGGTTTCTAATAACCTTTCCCTGTGAAAATGTGACTTCCCGAACTGTTGCAGATGATTGTGGGCTCTCCATGGAGCTCCCTGTCTCCAGGACTGGACGGCTCCAGACACTCAGAGGAACTTGTCTGTGCACTTATCCCGTTGTTCATTTGGTTTTTCTCTGCTCCCCAGAGACCAATGTCTTCCTCCGTGGAGCACAGGAGACTGAATCCATGCTGGTGCTTTCCTGACTGCTTCCAATTACAAATATTAGGGGAATCAAGGGGTAGTGCTGTGGAAGAGTGGGCTAGGGCTGTCTGCATAGAGTCTGTTCCAGCCCAGCTGGGAGTGGAATTAGATGTGCCAGGGGGGAATAGGAAACCTTGGTTGGGCTGTACAGGGCTGAATATGTTTCCCAGCCCTGCTTCAAAACAGGTCTGCAGGAACATGAGTGCCAGCCTAGTCCCAGTTTTCCTGTTTTCTGCACAGCCCAGGCACCTCAGCCATGCACGAGGCCCTTCTCTGGGACCTTGTTCAGGACAGGAGAGCAGTGGCAGGGGGACAGTGGCAGTGTCCCTGCGTGCCTGGCTGAGGTGTGTGGGTCTGGGGGAGCCGGGGTGTCCATGCTGCAGGAGGGGCCCGTCCCACCCCATGGCCCTGCTACCCAGTGCAGCACAGGCAAGCCCACAGCTCGCGAGTAGCCCTATTGAATTAAGTACGTAATCAAGTGATTTGCTGGTATCCTTAATCCTTTTCACATCTCGCTAAGCTCATTAAACTCTCTTTGATACCAAGCTGTGCAAGTTCCTTAAGAGAGGCAGAGACTATGTGCTATTTCTTTGGCTCAAATTTATCGCCTCCAGCTTCCAGCGAGGGACTCCTGTGCTGGGAGCCTAAGGTTGCTCTAAGGGTTTGCTCTGCAACAATGGATGGGAAAATGTTCTGTGTGCTGGATAATTTTTGATACCCTGCCCAGCACAACAACAGGGATATGCCAGAACAAATACCCACGTAACCAACCAAAATACCGAGCAGTGGATCCCGGGCCTCAGTGGAGGCACTTCATTTCCTTTCTCTTCCCTGTTTTTTCCTGACAGCCATCCAGCTAACAAAGAAAAGAAAAATAATACCCTAAAAAACCTAGCAAAACAATTAAGCATTGCAAAGTGAGATATTTAGTTCTGTCAGAAAACCATATTTAGGTATACTTCTAGGTTTGTGCTTCAACTCAAATCAGCAATGGTTTGGGTAAAGCAATTCTCTAATGCTCTCTAAATTAGATGAGCTGGTACGTGACATTTGCATGCCATCTCCTCCTGCATGCCAGAATACATGCAGCTGTTAGAAAGATTTGCTACTGCATTTAAACATATTACAGAAGGTTTTTTCCTTAAAACAGTGCAGTTATATGCCATCACAGGAGAATAGATGGAGGACTGAATTTCTCATGGCTGCAAGGTAACTGATTCAGAAGAAAAGGGACAGGTTTCACTCATTATTCTGAAAAAGATTTTTTGTTTGTTTGTTTAAATCATGAACTTCTCAGTAATCCTGCAGGTTGTGAGGAATGGCTGGAGGTAGGAGTGGGACTCCAAGCAGAGCCAGCACAGTGCAGGCTGCTGAGGTCTAGTCCAGGTGTGGATAACAGCACGGATGCCAATTCTACAACCAGCATGATTGCTATGTAACAGTATCAAATGTACATAAATACACTGATTTGGAGTTTACAACTTCAGATTAAAAATGCTGCGTCATTTCAGAAATATTGTCTTGGCCTTACACAGCTTTACCCCCTCCTGCTCTGCAGGTGCAGTGTCCATTGTTCCAGGGGGAACAGGAGGAATTGTGACCCCCTTTTGAAACCCTGGAGCTGCTGTGCTTTTACAGCCTTTCTCTCCCATTTCATTGGTCTGTCTCATTAGTATCTAATATTAGCACCACCGTGTCTGCCTAAAAGATTTTTATGCTTACATCAGAAAACGATGCTCCATGTAATCTTTCGGACTCCACAGATATCCATGCTACTCACAGCCTGCATGGCACAAGCATTCATATGACAGAGCTCCAAGGAAGCTGCAAAATACTTGTATTTCCCTTCTAGTTGTGATCTATTGGGCACTGTGAAGTGCTTTAATGAACTGTGTACATGGTCTTGTTGAACATAAAGTCAGAGAATCATTTAGGTTGGAGAAGACCTTTAAGGTCATCGACTCCAACCATAAACCAGTGTGATTACTTTGGGGTTTTACTCACGTTTTCTGCTGTCACTGAATGTGCCAAGTTATTCTAAATCACAAAGTTGTTCTAAATCTCAAGTGACTGTTTGCTATTTGCTTCACACTGACAAAGTGACACCACTGGGTCCTGATCCAGGGATGGCAGAATTTTTCTTATTGGGAGAGCTGATAAGAGAAGAGAGCAGAAACCTGGGCTTGGGGACAGAGGCCTTGTGTGAAGCAGATGGCTTGCTGCAGACACAGCTGGCACATGAATGTGCCAGAAGAAAGGAGGTTCTGCTAACCACAATCCAATCATGGTTGATTTTTTTACATCATTTTTGCACACTGACAGTTCACATGCTCCTAAGTTGCAGGTTTTTAAAGAGAAACAGAATAATATTTCTGATTTGCTGCAGGAAAACCTTAACATTAAGGCAGCAGTCGTGTAGGATAAACACAGTGCTTTCTTTTTCCCCACTGTCCTTATTTCCAGAAAACATTTTAAGAAAATTGCTTCAGAATGAGGTTTTTAATATTATCATGGTAGAATTATGCAGAATAAAACTGCTGATCCTATCTTTGCCTGTAGGGCAAAGTGCACTGATGAATAAATCAGGAATATTGTTTAATATTACATTAAAAAGATGTAAAGGTATTAATACTAATTTATGCCAGATTTGTTGTGGTAAAAAATATAAAGTAAAATAGGCAACTTGTTTTAAAGAACTTGGTACTGCAACTAATCATCATTATATATTTGTAGAGTATATATTTTCTGAACTCTAATCTATGTGTAGTGCAGAATGATTTTACTAGAATTAGCTTAGAAGAAGCTTCCTTGCTTAATTGCCACTGAAGGTCATGGTGTTTCTCAGGATTTACATTATTTAATGTGTTCTGAAAGAAACAGCTACAAGATACTTCTATTTACAGCAGTTAAAGGATATTAAAACTTGGGGTGACCACAGAGTTTAATGGAAAGTTTTACAATATCCAAAGCTTTTCAAGACAGGCAGTTTGAACAGGATATGGCTGAGGTGCTTTTGCAGAGGCTCTTTGGGATCAGAGTCGTGCTCTTGCTTCCTGTCTGTGCCAGGGACCTTTCTTGGTGCCTTCGCAGGACTACTCTCCCTCCCTCTCTCTGTCTTTCTGTCTCTCTCTGAACAAGAAAATAATTACTTGGACAGAAACACAGATTCACTTGGAACAATTCCAGTCCTGAAAAATAAAAATGTACATTTATACATAAATTATGATCATTAAAATCAGCTAATATTTATCTTCACCTTGAGAAGACAAGATGATGTACTGTCCCTGTAGTGGCTGTCTCACATTCCTGGCTACGAAGATAAATGGCTCAGAAGAAACAACTGCTTTGCAACAAAAATCCATATTTGTACAGAAAAGAAATAATTATAGTAAAGAAACAACTTCTAATACAAATAAGAACCCCATGAAGAGGTTCTGTGACGAGTCCAGAGGTAAAACAGTGGAGCTATAAAAGTGGAGCTTTTGTCTCTAGAAAGTGAAGATGGATTCTTTTCCATGTAGTACTCCAATACTTGCTATTTCCTGAAGTATGAGGTTCGAGACATATTTTTGGTTTGGTGAGATATTTCAGGAAAGTTATATATTACTGATAGGCCTTCAGAGTAATAGTAATGTGACTGTGTTGGTACTGTGGTCATACAAATATATCATATTATATCACCTTATTCTGTGGGCTCATTCTGAAATATTTGAAATAAATAACACTGATGTTGCCTTCCTCCTGGAAATGAGGTGGTGTATTTCTATTACTGACAGATTTCTCTGCTGAGAATAAACATCATCTCTTTGCATTGAGTTTAAAGAATAGGCTTCAATAGCAAAAAAGTCCAAATTGTTCATCTGGTCAAGATTATTTATCAGAAATTCTGTCTAGACACAAGTACAGGAGTTTTCATAGAGCTGATATTGCAAGTTATTGCATCTGCAAAAGTTGGACTGGAAAATAATATAGGAGCTGAGTTATTGCTTCATTTTCAAATAGGGTACATGCTATAGTATTTTTCATACTGTCCATGAAATAAATATTTGAGTCAAATGTTCAGTTCACTTTGATGTATATCTAAAATAAACAAAATGTGCACCAAAACAGTGACTACACTGCTGGGAAGTTATTTTTCAGTCTGGATCCAGGGAAGATGGTTCTGGGCTTGGAATATGGATATGAATTTATATGTGTGCTAATTTATTTGTGCTGTTTGTGTATCCTCAGTGCCTCTTGCCTTCCCCTCAAAAACTCTCTGAAGAGTGCATTGGGCTTCTGCCCTGTTCACGTGATATAAATCCAAATGTGGATTTAATCTCGATTTTTATATCACCATGATTTCTATGTACATGGAACAACTTTGGGAGCAAAATCAAAGTGCATTCCACAAACTGACTCTGACTGGTTTTTACTCAAAATTTTACAAATGCTTTGAACATTGAAAAACTAATATTTAATTTTTTTTTTCATTTAGGAATATATGGACTCCAACAAATACATAGAGCATTTAGTGACTCAGCTGGAAGAACAACGCTGGAATTTATGGAGGCAAGTGCTGTTCACACACACATTTATTTGTGTCGCTATTTTGGAAAGATACTGCAATCCATAGTTTCCATTTTTGAGTTCAAAGGAATGATTGGGTATTCAGTTTCTCCATTTTTTACTTCTTTGCAGACTACCAAATCTTACCTCGTGAAATAAGTAGGGCAGCACACACGAGTTGAACCACGGCTTTGTTAGTCAGGGCAGTTACACACATGCACGTATGTGTAACTTCTTCATGCAAGTTTCTAGGCAGTGGATGCTAACTCTCCTTCAGATTCTTTTAACTGGACTGAATTTCAGAAGTTGTCTTATATCCTTGAATATAAGAATATTTTCATTGAATGGCACACAAAATCTAGCCAAAAAACCAGCTTAGCAGCATGACCAATTGAGAGTTTTGAAACGAAAATAAACACAGGTTTACAATTTTGCAATGCTCTTCATAGTCTGGATTTTCTATTTCTTTTCTGTTCGTGTTGTCCAGACTTCACCCTGGTTTAAGCAAAGCAGGGATTGCCACATGCTGGTGGGTGTTTCTACCCTGCCTACAGCAAATTTGGTAACTGCTCAAATCCTATCTAACATAACATTTAATACAAAGGAAATGGAATAATACCAGTGATAAAATTCTTTTAAAATTCACAGAAATTTTTTAAATGCAATATTTAAGTTTTTTTTTTTTTCCTGAAGTCATATGAACAGTGACGGTCTTTTAAAATACACTGTCAAATATAAAAGAATCTTCAGGGAATGATTTAATCTTCCTATACTGAAACCTATTTTACCTTAGTTCTGATCAAGGGAGAAATAATGATCTCTCTGATTCTTCAGGTGAGTGCCTCTCACGTACAAAAAAAAGAGCAGCTTCGCACATGCCAGTATTAGTTGTTCTGCGCCTTACAAACTTTTTGACCTATACAACATAAAGTAGTATCACAGCATTTACAGCATACAGCATTATGATATTGACTCTTACAGGCAAACTCCAAAAGTTTGTGCTTAATTCCTGCTTTTCTTAAAAAGTAGCCAAAATAATCAGCACAAAAAAATTGAAGTTCTCATTTAACATTACAGAATTCAGAAGACTTAACTTTGTAAGAATGAAGGTGATAACATTATATGCAGATGACACTACTGTGGTTAAATATAAATGAATAATAAAAAATTAAAATATTAAAAAGTCTTTGAAAAGTAGCAGGGGTAGTGAGTTTATTATAAACGGACATATTGATGTGTTCTGAAAATTCAGTGGTTTTGGAAAACTAAAAACAATAATTTATTTTTAACATTACTTATTTTTATTATTATTTTTATGGGGTATTGGCATAAGAAGTTAAGACTGGTAATGAGCACTACAAGAAAAACCCTTCTGGTTTCACCGGTCTTCTTTGAACACTTTATTCCTCTCTTTTAAATCTCTAAGAAGTTTCATGGCGAGGATTATGCTAATAGCTGGCACTACACAGGGGCAGCACTGGGCTGTCTACAGCCAGACAGATGTCCCAATAAATCAGCAGAGCCCTCTCCTCAGCCTTCATTATGCTCTTGATTTGTGACTGCCATGATCCGAGCCCAGTGGGTCACTGGGCGCTGCACCTGACATTGACCGATAACCTGCACAGTGCTGGGGCGAGCCCATAAAACTGACACACACAAATCCTGCCCATTTAGCTCCTCCAGCCTCACTCACAGCCAGGACAGATTTATAGTGCCCAGGCCGAGGCAGAGGAGACTAAACCCAATGCCATGGTGTGCATATCAATTTTACATTTCCTTTACATTTCCACACGTACAATGGGACCCTAAAAGACATGTGGGGGCCAGAATTTCTTTTCAGTTTAGAGGATGATTGTTTATACACAGCATTAGCATCTGCTGTGGAACTTTTATTGCTGTAATTGCCATCCCTGGAGGACTGGCTATGGTTAGGTCGTGTTTTACTGCTTTCCACTAAAGCAGACCTCTAGCCCAGTTTCAGATGCCTTGTTCTTAAAACCTTGAGCACAACGAGTGAAGGTACCTCACTGGTTTGTGAAGATGCAGTCTTTATTAACATATTAACCACTTGTTTGTGGTTTCCCTATTTCTCAGGTTGGAACAAAACACATTTACCCAACGTGAGGCAAATTTCACCCCCATCAATGTAAATCACCAGCATTTACCACAGGAGGTGATGCACAAGAGTGGTTATGCACTTCCATGTATCAAAAANAAAAAAAAAAAAAAAAAAGAAAAGATTATTTTGGATTTCTCTGCCCTATTCTGTCTGGAAATAACTTTAAACAGGACAGAACTGGGTCAGGGGAGGGGACTCCCCCTGCAATGTTGTTTCTTACCTAGTTGTTTAATGCTTTAGTTCAGCTAATGGGCATTCCCATGTACAATTTTTATGGCAGAATCACACGGACAATCAACATGAGAAGCAAAAATTTGCTCCTGCAGTCTTTGTTAATTAACTTGGTGGTAGACAATAATTTTTAAGTCTTGACACACAGATCAGTGGCAGCAATTACTAATTCTCTTAACAGAAGAAAGAAGTCATAATTCAGTATAGGGTGCTTGCCTGAATAAGCAAAGGTCAGACCCTGGTCTTGAGATATGTCCAGGGAATTTTATTAGTAATGCCACTGGAACCAGGATCAACATTTCAGTCTTCCTTGGTGAAACCACGAGGATATGCTGCAGTTCAGACATGACTAATATGTAATAAATTAATGAAGGTCCAACAGCACTTCCTTACCTTATTACAGTAATGTAAAACACAGAGGGGAGGGACCAGAAATGCACATGAGGATTGCATTGCATTTCTGCAATGCTCTATATTCAAAACAGACTTTGTTAAGTCTGCTTTCATCAGCAGCATTAGCATGCTTCTGTGCTCCTGGTTTTAATGCCTGTGTACTAAAGAGGTGCCAAGTATTAAACAGGTTGCTTTTGCTGTAATCATGAACTTCCATTGGGAAGCCTTAATTGCTAACAAGCAAAATAGCTCTGTGAGAATTCTTAATGGTGAGCACAGATTAAAATAACAACTGCGATTAGCTTTAAACTGCTTGACTAGAAAAAAGACTAATCTTAGGGGAATAAGTTACATGGGAAATAAAGGAAAAACCCTGTGTACGATATTACGGTAATGAAGGCCGAGGAAAAAATCAAATGCTACCCCAACTAAATATGGTCATGCTCTGCACAAGCATCTTTTTCTTGCCAGGGCTTAGTAACTTGGCCTGAGGGGAATGAAGGTGTAAGCCAAAATGAAGGTCTTGGGGCCGAAACCCCATTTTAACCCGTTCTCGAAGTATCTCATAACATTGTCTCTGGTCTGTGATGTTAATGTGAGTTATAGACTGTATTTGGAATTAATTACCTTCCAAAATTGTCGTTGTAGTCTATGGTTAGAGGTTGGTATGGTGTGGTGAGGTGTGGTAAGAGCATGAGGCTTCCTTCTACTTTACTTCTTGATCCACCTGTCTGGTCATACCATCCTGGCAATGCATAAACCCAAGAAAAAGGTGTTTTGTGCTGTTAGCCACTAAAGCCTGCCTCTTGTCTCTTCATCAGTATTTGGTTTTGCTGCGGTGGTGTTTTCTTGGGGTTTTTTTCCTACATCTCTACAACATTGATGGATGTATATGATAAATTTGTAAAACCCTTGCAAACATTGATTCATTTTGGTTTCCTTAGTATTTGAAGCTGAGGCTGAATGAGGTAGAGTAGAATTGAGTTTTGCAAATTAGGAGTTACTCAGTCACACCAGGCACTCAGATGCTTCCAACTAACACTGTAATATCACATATATCTCTCTAAAGCTGAGGTTTCTGATTTGTGACATTATGTGTGAAAAAACACACAAAAACATAGATTAAAACCATATAAGGCTTCCAAGTTCCATAACAGAGCTCACAGTACTGCTTCAGACGAGCGTTTCTACTGAGGATTGGTGTTTAAATATGGGCACGAGGATACCAATTAAAAATGTATCTTATTCTTGGCCAAATGTGCTTTTCTTTAGCTGAGTATAAACGTGGATGGTTCAGTGAGCAGTGCAGATGTAGTTACAGGGCACAAAAGGCGCTGCCATTGTATTATCTGTGAATGAGAACCACTTGCTTCCTCTGGCTGCCCAGTACAATGCCCACGTCACACCACAGCTATCAAAGATACTTCTTCAGGACCAAATTGGGTGAGAGCAATTTGAGTAACGAATACAGAGAAAAGCAAGGTTTTTACTGTTTGCCTTTTAATTTGTATTCTTGATAGGGTCATAGAAAAGTAGGAGAGGGTAGTTGAAAGATTACAAATGAACCTGAGGGACTCTGTACGTCCACTATAAAAACTGAACGTGCACAGGAGAAGGCTGAATAGCTGCTAGAAGACTTGTTGCAGTTGCAATAGAAACAGTGCTATTTGAGGATTTATCTCAATCTTGTTCAAATCAAGACTGATCACTGTCTTTCAAGCAAATATAAATGCCTCACAGAAGTTTATACCTGCTAAGATTTTTTTTATTAGTTCCACTAATTAGTCTTAAAAAATAATTGTCCTCATCTGGTTAAAGTTGATAGTAATTTTATGTGCAGCTCTTTACCAGATCAATAAATAAATCTCTTCCAGCAATGAGCCATTTTAACTCCGACAGGGCATATTTTTACGAAGTATTTACTAAGCTGACTTAAAATTAAACTCAACTTGATGTGCTCTGGTAAATGAGAAATATGATCTGGGATGATTTTGGCATTATATATTCATAAAAAGTATTAATTTTAAAGAACATAACTCTCAGCCTGTTTCCTCTAATTGGAAAAAACTCCCATTAACACTGCTCATCAGTGCCACATGAGTCAGGAGTGAAGTGTCAAGCCTCAGTTACTGAAGTCATTACATAAAGGACTGGGAGCCATCTGAACAGAAAATAATCTTGATAAGAGCAAATATCTCTGTATCTATGCTAAACTACCAAGATTTCAAAACTGCAGGCAAAAGATGAGAAAAAAGTCCGTAAAAAGTAACTTCATATGGCTGTGTTTATAAAATTAAATAATTTAAGCAATGTTAATTTTTAAAATATTAATAACATTCTGTAATTAATTAGGGATCGGGGTATTTTTGCACAGATGTATGCTTGTCATAATAGCGAGACTGCCAGAGCCATGAATTGATTTTGTTTCTCTTAAATTATAAAATAGAAGGCCTTGAGCAAAATATATTCTTTAGATATATTTGGTAGAATAAGGATCACAAATGTTCCCTACCAAGTTGAAAGGAAAAAAACTCCAGCAGGGAAGTGTGTGGAAGGTCTATTTGGCATATGGATATTTGTTAAAAGCAAAATGCATGAACAGCCCAGACTAAATTAGTTCCTCATTTGTATGCTGGGAAATGAAATGTATAATCCTGGCATGGGTCTGCATTTGTTTTAGATTTTTTATAAGAACAAACTCTTTTGTGTATGCAGATATGCATATTACTGTAGTGGCTATTTGGGGTTAGGGAGAAAAAAATCTGCTTTGAAGTGGTTTTTCCTGACGTTAAGTGTGAGTGGCAGGATTTTGTCTGTCCCCTGCAGTGCAGCCTGGCCCAGGTAGCAGCACCAGGCGCTGCACAACTGCTGCATCACTGCATGGGGGAACAGCCCTGACCCCACACACGGCCCTGCAGGGGAACCTCGGGGCACCTGCTCGTCTCACACAGCACCAGCTTCCAGCAGGAAACCCAGGTCACATCAACGCAACCACCTCAAGAAATGAATTGGCAATTATCTGATGCTGGTGCTCTGAGATTACCTCGTTCTTCTTTAGAAATCAAACGTTTCCGAATGGAAACTGACTGTAGTCTCTCTTTATTATTTGGTGCTGAATTTACTCTTCCACTAACGTCTATGTACGGCCATGCTTACTCAAATTGAATAATATTTCACTCCTCAGATAATCCCAATTATGTTATTGGCTTTATCCACAGAGCAAAGAATAATTTCAATGAGTAACAGTGGCAGTTACCTGAAGTCTTCTCTAAGACTGAACAAGTTATCTTTACACAGAGCCCTGGCTCCTATTTGGCAGAGGAAAACCTACGGATTTACATCAAGGCAACAACTGAGAATTCAGGCCCTTTTAAAAACAGGATGTCAAAATATATTATAGAAATCAGTAGTGCACAGACACAGGCTGTGAGATGGGGTTTTCGACGGTGTGTTTAAGGAAGAAAAAGGAAAACCTATGAATTTGCTATTTTTAAAGGAATTGTACCTTACTGATCTGTTTCACTAATGAAGTCTACAAAATAGGGCACAGCTGATGGCAGATGTAGAAGAGGCCAAGGAGAAATTGTATATGAAGTCATGCAAGTTGGGTTAGCACCTTTCCCTGTAAATGACTTTCACTCGTGAAAGAGAAGTTAAATAATGAAGTTTAGCATTTCTATTTCATTCTGTAATGCTCAATCTTTTTTTTTTTTTCTAAATTACATTAAAGCAAGAGTTTAAGACCCCTAGTGAGAACAGGGCCTCATTGTTCCACACAAAGTGAGAAATGGTTTTCGTTTCCTCAGCCCCAAGGATGCAACAAGAAATAATATAATTCCCTTTTAACAAAGAAAACGAAGTAATGGAGCTTATGCAAGAGATCCAAGTGTAAGCCAGAGTTTTGCTGTGTTCTCATGTCACAGCACTGTGTACTGTCAGCCTGTTCATTCCAGGCTGAGGGAGGAAGTTCCCACATCACTGTTCAAATATTTAAAAGGCTCTATGGCTTAAAACACATTTGGTGGCAATCTCATCCCATGCTGTGTGATGGGAGAGGCTTTTCTTGTGTCTACACTTCACACCATGATGAGGTGTGGAAGAGGTGACCTATCTTTGGAAGAGTCCTCTCTAGCTCCTGTCCTTGTCCCTTGTCGCTCCACAGTATAAAGTAGGTGATGTTCTCTGTTAGGGGGTGGGCAGTGGCAAGAGGAGCAGGAGAGAAGGGCTCTGTCCTGTTCTCTTCAGGCAGTTTATTTTAAAGTACTTGGATGTTCCTGTGCTGATGCAATGGTTTTTCACATAGAGAAAACCATGGATGTAGATCCTGTGTCATCTGGCTGGGCCTGTTACAGGACAAATACTGCTTGAATTGAAAGCAGGACACCCATGCAGCCAAAATATTGTTGTGACATCACTTCTTCCTGCTGTTTAATTGTGTGCTGATCCATCACTGTCGTCTTCCTGCTTTTTCCCACAACACTCAGCACCTCTGTCCAGGCTTTGTGTGACACTGGCACCTGAAGATCCATCTTCCCTGAATTCCATAGGACTTGGCTGGCTTCCAGTTCACGCATGGTGCAGGAGATTTAGGGTGCACCTCCTATCAATTCTGCCTGCTGTACAAAGTCCTTTTTATGTTAACAAATTATATTTTTCATTGCTTCATTTGTTAAAAAAAGGGCATAACTGATTCTGGGATATCACCCATTCACACTTTTTTAAAATCAAGAGTAGATTCCAACATATTCTGCTGTAGGGAAAATATCATGCATTTATAGCATAAACTTGTATAAACATTATTGTAATGGGTTCCATTGGGGACAAGGTTTCAAATATAAAGCAGCATTCATCACATATTAAAGACATGAGCATATTTTTTTCCTACTTAAATCTGCATAGCTCACAGTTTGCTAACTCTTGCTTATGTAGATATTCCCCTGAGTTTTTCAAAATTTAATAAAAGCTTGCAAAATGCAGGGCTCTTAGTTTTATTACCACCTGATTAGCTAAGCAGAATTTAAAAAGTATAACTCAAATAAGCAAAAAATAAAAACCCCAAATTGATCTCCATCAAATGCCTTGCAGTAAGGAGATGCCAGCTTTTGCAGGCTATTTAGTTTCCTATCATTGATGTGGCACCTTTAAAGATGGCGGAGGGAGAAGCTGATCTGCTTCCACACCCTGCCAGAATCAGCACGTGCTCCTACTGCCCCGTACTGAGGAAGTTTGATACTACCTTACAAATTCTTCCCAGTTCAGTTCTTGATAATGCTGTAATAAAGCCATTATTGTTTTTCATTCAATAGATTCTTAGTCCTCTGCCAGGCAAGCCAAAAGCCTCTGAAGCCCTTTTGAGAGAAATGAGTACATATGTCAGGGTTCCTGCAAGGCTTCCTGTATTTTTATGATCTTCCACTCCTCCCGGTTGGGAAAGAGAGATCAAATGCCAAGGAAGTACCTATATTCTTGGAGAGCCCTGGGAGAGATTGGTCCAAAAACACACCAGAGGCTGTAAACACTCTCAATTCCTCTTCTCCTTTCCTCTAATAACACTGCTGTAAATTTTTGAAAAAATGGCCACATGCTGTGTCCTCCCTGTAACAGTAAAGTCATGATTTCTTTTCACTTCCATTCTGCAGTGTGGAAATGTGCAAGTGGCAGCACTTGACCCTTTATTCAGCCAATTCAAAAGATACTCAGAATTCCCATGAAGGATTCTAATTCCACTGAGATCCAGAGAAAACTTTCATGGAATAATTTTTGGTTTGAATGTACCCATTAGCAGCAGGAGCTGATGCTAACACACATCAGCACAAGGCAGTAGCCAGACCTCTGTCTTCTTGTAGTTCTTCTGCACTGGGGAATTCCATCATGGTTACTGGGGACCAGTTTGTTCTGCAACCTCTCCTCCAGTGACTGATTTTTCCTGCCAGCTCAGGGCGCTCCATGAGTGTCCCTGTCAGCTCCTGTTGCACAGCTTTTTGTGCAATAGCCTGGCCTGGCAGCTTTCCCGGGCGTGCAGGCAATCATCCCCAGAGTTGAATTGAAGTCCTCAAAAGGGCAGTGCTGCCTCAGGTCTCACTGAACAGTGCCCTGTGTCAGGCTGAAAGAGCAACTGTTACTATAAGTGACGTCAGTTCACACGATTTCTACCCTGCTCATGTTTAACAGAGCCTTGGAACACCGCTGGTGTTAAGCGCCAGTAACCTTTTGGTAGAACATCTGAAAATCTGGTATTACGTCACCCATACACAGCCTCAGTCCTGTGTAAGCAAATATATAACTAATAAGAGGACAAGAAGTGAGTAAAGCTTAATAACTGCATTTTGGGAGGTTTCTTCCCCCTCCTAGACCTTTAAGTACGAAGTTGCTCCGTGAAGCAGAGACTGTCTTAAAGGTTCCATGGTTGTTTTGGCATTATTGACTATTGTGCAAATCAATCACTCCAACCTGCCAACATACCTGTTCTTTCCCAGGTCTCTCCCGTTTGGAAGAGCTGCAGAATGCAGCAGTGAGCAGAGGTTCATCACCTCCACATGCACATTAGGCCAGCTGAGAATCATTTTAGGAAATACCTGTCCCTCCAACAGTAGCTTGGTGCCTCTGACAAAATGAAAAAAAATCCCCCAAATCATTGCATTTGCCTGTGCCAGTTGTTATGTTTCTTTATTTAAAACTATGGCTACCAGTAATGTATTAAGCGAATGCTATCATCTACTTCATTTTAGTGTTTTGAAGTATGAGCACTGCAGTTTTTTGTATCTCTCCGAAGCAATGGTGAGCCAAGTCATGAATTTTGTTTGAAGATTGGTGTATTATCTTGTAAATGTCTATGCTAGACAGAATTGTGCAAGCCCAGGGACAAGAAATAATTAATGATTTGGAACATGTACTTATTGCTGTATATGAAACTGAGATACCAGTAATCTTAAAGAGACACAGAAGAACAGTATCTCAGCAGTCAGATACAGTGCAGCTTGATAGGCATAAAAAACACTTTCAAGTTGTAATTATAGCTTGAAGTTGTAGATAAATATTGGTTCTTTTCATTCTAAATCACTTCTAGTTACAGAGTAGGACACCAAGTCTGTCACTCTTGATTTCAGTGGATGTAAGCTCAGGCCTGAAAATAATTAAAGAACTGACAATATCTTAAATTTTTTTTTTTTTATTCCTTTGGCCCCACTTAATCCAGCAGATCTGGTGAAACCATTCCATGTTTTCATTAAGAATTCAGGAAAGGAGAATCATGGAAAGATAGATGTGGTCTTCAAATAGAAACTTTCTATGCAATAATTTACAGACTTCATAGAAAGACTTGACCCTGACTAGGATAGTATTTTAAGATCTGCAGTACCACATCGAGGAAGGGACCATGCTTATGCCAGTGATTTTACTGCTTCTTGAGTACCAGTTACAGTTCTGGTCCCCTGTTGCACTTGGACACGAAAAGAACACGCAGACACCTGTTCAGGGAGAGAAGCAGAAAAAGAGAGAGGCCGAGAAGAGCTCGGACTTTATTCTATATCTTCTTAACAATCACCTTGGATTGGAGGGTGAGTTTTACACCCCTCAACCACACTCGTGAAAGGACAGTTCATCAAACATCTCCGCCCAGGAGAAAAGAATGCAAACAATAGAACAAAGTTACAAAAACATAACTATGTTTACAGAACAGCGCGTGAGAAACTCTTAAACAAAAATAAAAACATCGAAGAACTGCAAAACTCAGGGTGACAGTCCCCCACTTCAGAAGAGGTGCAACAAAACTGGGTAAGTTGAGGAGAGGACAGAAAAGGGTAATCGGAAGCAGGAGCTGGTTTTCATTACTGGAACAACTAGGACTCTTCAGTCTGAAAAAGCAGTAACCCAGGCAGGGGAATGACAGCTAAAGTGTGAGCAGCATGGAGAGGAGCTGATTGTCCACTGCTTCTTTCAATGCAAGAAACACAGGCTGTCAGATGAAAGCAGACAGCACATTGAAAAACAAATGAAAGGAAGAGATTTTCTACATAAACGAGGATCAAAGCACCTGCAACAGGGTACCATGGATTTTAAAAGTGAATGTGGGTTCAGTTAGAGGCTGGACAGTCATGGAATGGAGTTGGTGAGATGTACTAAACACACAGAGGGCAAGCCTTGAGTCAGGAGATCCCTGAGCTCCCAGGGGGCTGGAGAGTGACGAAGTGCTGGGTCTTCCCCTGGATATTTGGGGTTTGCCACTGAAGAGAAATGACACTGAACAACACAGGCCTTCTGGACAGATCCAGTGCAGCCACTCACACGTTAGCCAAGTCTCAAAAACCATGTAGCATTTGCAGTCTCAATCACTACTTAGAAAGGAGTCTGGATAGGTGGTTTAGGTTGTCTGTGCAAGCAACAGGCATTATAGTGGGATTACATTTTATTGGGATTTTTTTTCTGTTTTAACAGAAAATTAACATGTACTCAGGAGGTAAAACTGGCTCTTACAAGAGTTGCTCAAGGTATTTCCCTACACAAAAAAGCAAATAAAACACATCAGCAGACAGGGTCATGGTTTAAATGACAAAATCATGTTTGAATGGAGAATAAAAATCTCTTTGGAGACCCCAAATTCTACTGGATTTGGAGAGGACCTCTTGTCTGCCATGATGCTCAGTTCCTGTCTCGTGCTGCGTTCTGTCACAGAGTTTTGTAGTATTTAAGAACATCACTTTATCATCTACTCTGAATCACAGTGTAGTACAGACTTTATGCTTCGCCCCATTACAATTAATTAAACCCAAGAACTCTGATGAGCCCAGGACTCTAGATCAGCCCTTAGAAAATGGAACAATTGTATCTCATTAGGTGAGAGCAAGATGTCTGTGTAAGCTGCTGTCCTGGAAAGGACAAATTTACAAGTTTGACAGAGTCAACTAATTTTGGAGGTCCCCATTCTACACTGGAAAAAGGATTTGCCAACCTGGAAGAAAATCTGTGTTAAGAGACCTGGCTATGGATTTATTCAAGACATCACAGCAACACATTTAGCTGCAAAGACTGTTTTATGTACCACTACAGGAAGGGGTTCCTTTTGCAACTTAACTGCACTGTCTTCAGCCACAGCCAATCTGTTAAACAAAATCTGAGCATTATCCAATGATTTATTCGTTATTCTGAGCTCCTCTGCTCAGAAACCTCCTAATTCAAAATCCAGAAAAACTCCTGCCACCTTCATTTTTGAAGTTCTGCTTCTCCAGTACTTGTCTTTGATTCTCAGATAGAGCTCTACCTTTTGGTTCTTGTCTCAGTACCATATATGAGGATTTACTTTACACTCTGGTTCCTGCAGTCTCTTCACTCCACTGTACCCAGTGTCTCTTACTTGCATTATGTCAGTTTTTCTCACCCTGTTTCCACGATCTCTCACTTTCTCTCATTAAACTGGGAAATCCTGCCTGAACTCTTGCTCATTCTTCACTTAGGTTCTCTCACAAGTACCATATCTTAGGTTGTCTTACACATACCTTATCTACAAATAACTGGATCATGCACCAGTGAGATTTTCTTCTAACCAGAAAAAAATTTTTACTTGCTATTTTTGGACTAACAGATGCCAAAGCTTTCAGCGATTCTTTTGGAACTGCTTTTTCATATACTACGAGGTTTAAAAGCGTGCCGTGCATGCCTGTGAATCTCCATCCATGTGAGGTCTTTCACCTGTGTGTCACACACCAGGCCCTCTGCAGCCCTATGGGCACTGCCGCTGCCCCTTGGCGCATCCCAACTCATCCCGGCGGCTCCGCCACGCCGCGTGCCCTCTCTCATGACTTTCGAGGATAGCTGGGACGGCATCAACTCGAGGCGAGCATTCACTCGGGGCTGTGCGGAAGGAGGGTTTTCCCCATGATGTGCAAGCCCGCGGGCAGCGGCCCCGCCGGAGAGGCAGCGCTGCCCGGCCCCGGTACCGCCGAGACGAGGCTGCGCGGCTCCCGGACACCCCGTCCCCGGGCAGCCCCCGCCCGCCGCCCCCAGCCCGGGGGCACCCGGGGGCCGCCTCAGACAATGGCCCGGCCTCCCCC